>CM031234.1:177836556-178436556 GCA_018340775.1 Taxus wallichiana var. yunnanensis
GTGTACCCAAGGCCTCCTGAAAAGAAGTCCAGAAAACTGATGTGTAGATGGTGTCTCTGTCATTAATGATCGTCTTCGGAATCCCATGCAATCTGACAATATCCTCCATGAACACTTTGGCGATGGCCTGTGCATTATAGGTGACCTTGGTTGGCGAGAAATGCGCAACCTTGGTCAACTTATCCACTGTGACCATAATGGCATCATGACGATAAGAGGACATAGGAAGTCCTACTATGAAATCCATGGAGATCACATCCCATTTCCACTCAGAATGTCATGAGGGTATAAAAGTCCTGCGGGATGAGAATGCTCTGCCTTGACTCTCTGACACTCAAGACACCGTGCTACAAAATCTGCTATGTCTCGACGAAGACCTGGCCAATAATATAACTCTCTCAAATCAGCATGCATCTTCTTCACTCCTGGATGTGCTGCGTATGGGGCTCGATGAGCCTCAGTAAGGATGAAACTACGCAGATCACCTGCCTTAGGCACATAAATGCGCCTATGGAACCGAAGCAAACCATCTGACTCTAGCATGCATCCTGAATATCTGCCCTCAAAAGAACCCTGAGAATCCAACATCTGCTCTAGCACCCTCATAAAACCTGTCCTCTGGAAGATGCTCAAGTATCTCCGCCTCTCAAATCTGCAAGCTGCGTGTGTCAAGAAGCAAGCACATGCCGTCGTCTACTAAGTGCATCTGCAACAACATTTTCCTTTCCCTTGATATACTGCACCTCCATGTCATACTCACAAAGGAACTCCATCCAACACCATTGATGAGCGTTGAGGTTTAGCTGAGAGAAGATATGCTGTAAGCTACAATGATCTGTCCTCAAGATGAAAGGTCTACCCAAAAGGAAATGTCGCCAACGCACAAGTGCATGAACAACTGCTGTAAGCTCTAAGTCGTGAGTAGGATAGTTAAGCTCATAGTCCTTGAGCTTACGAGACTCAAAAGCAATAACCCGATGCTCCTGCATAAGAACTGCTCCCAAACCCTCTAGTGATGCATCAGTGCAAACAACAAAATCCTCTGTTGGGTCTGGAACTGCTAAGATGGGCGCCGTGGTTAACCTTTCCTTAAGCAACTGAAAGGCCTGCTCACATTTTTCTGACCAATCAAACTTCTTCCCTTTCCTCTGAAGGGAAGTAATAGGGTGAGCAATCCTAGAAAAGTCCTGCACAAACCTGCGGTAATACCCTGCTAAACCCATGAAGCTCCTCACCTCAGTGACTGATGTGGGTGCTGGCCAATCCAAGATAGCCTGAATCTTAGAGGGATCTACAGAGATACCCTCGCCTGATATGATATGACCCAAGTATTGAATCTTTGTCTGAAAGAAGCTACATTTTTCCAAGTTTCCATACAACTTCTGCTCTCTCAAAACCTGAAGTACCTGTCTCAAATGCTCCTCGTGTTCCTCCTAACGAGAATAAATCAATATGTCATCAAGGAACACTAAGACAAAGCGATCCAGAAATGTCCTGAATACTCCATTCATGAGGCTCATGAAGACAGCTGGGGCATTAGTCAAACCAAATGGAACCACTGTGAACTCATAATGCCCGTAACGTGTGTGAAATGTTGTCTTATGAATGTCTGCATCTGAAATGCGCAACTGATGATATCCTGACTTGAGATCGATTTTGGAGAACACTCTAGCTCCCCGCATCTGATCAAACAAGTCATCAATCCTAGGGAGTGGATAACGGTTCTTTATTGTGACCTTATTGAGCTATCTGAAATCAACACAAAGCCTGAGAGAACCATCCTTCTTCTTCACAAATATGATTGGCGCTCCCCAAGGAGATACACTAGGGCGAATGAGACCCTTCTCTAACAACTCCTCTAACTGAATCTTGAGCTCATGAAGCTCTGAAGTCGTCATCCGATAGGGTGCCCTAGAAACTGGTGCAGATCCAGGAACTAAGTCAATGGTGAAATCCACCTCCTACTAGGTGGTAAACCTGGAAGCTCTCCTGGAAACACATCTGCATACTCCCTCAAAACTGCGTGATCATCAAGGGGTGAATGCTCTAGAGTACTCTGTCGAACGATCACTAATAGTGATAGCAAACAACTGACAACCCTTACGCATGCTCCGCTTGAGTTGCTTAGCCGAGATCATACGCAAGGAAATGGGTCTCTGCATCCCTGAAATCACAACTGCACTACCCAAATCATCCTGACACTCAATGACCTTCTCTCTATAATCCACCTTAGCTCGATGAGCCTCGAGCCAATCCATACCCAACACTACCTGATAGGATCCTAAAGGAATAACTCGGAGGTCAAGCGTAGTGGAGAAGACTCCCAAATCGAGTACACAACTCTCCACATACGAGTCCACGGCGAGTTTAGCCCCAGAGGCCAACTCAACTCGCAACTATCTCATTTGCCTAGCCACCACTAGCCCACACTGGTCCACTATAGAAGGTGATATAAAGGAATCTGAAGCACCTGAATCAAAAAGTACTGAGACAGAAATACCCCTGATAGTACCTGTCGTCTCAATGACTGTGGCCTGATGCTCAGCCTGGCGGTTGTCAACCGCTGCATACACACGATGGGCGCGTCCCACGTCACCCACCTCTGCTCGGATCTAGGAGCTCTCTGCATATCCGTAGTAGTGGGCTTGTGCGGACACATACGCACATAATGATCTGGAGCCCCACAAATAAAACATCCTCCTGTACCTCTCTGAGATGGGGTCCCTCCTGTGCTCTGGCGAACTGAACCTGCCGGTCCAACCCTAGTAGACTGCTGCGAGCGGGCTGGCTGGGAGTGATGAGTACCCGGCCTCCTATCTCTAGACCCACCAAAACCACCTCTAGACCCACCTCGCTGAAAACTCTGAGTCTGTCTACCCCTCTGATGTTGGTGTCCCTGATGCTGTGTCTGCTGTGATGGGTGTGGAGGAGCTCTCGATGCTGCTGGAGAAGACCAGAATCCTCCTCTAGGGGGTGGTACTGCTCCCGTGCTCTCTGACTCTGGAATGCCTGAATCTGTCCTGGAACTTACTCTTGTTTCTTTCTCTGTGCTCCTGAGCCTTGGTCCTATTCTCCTCAGCCAAGTAGGCCTTCTCAACGGCCTTCTCGAGCGTGGGAGGAGATAACATCCTAACAGCTCCTGCTATATCTGCATTCAAGCCCCGAATGAACTGTTTACCTGTAAATTCTCATCTTGCGGGTAGTCTACATATGGCAAGAGATCCAAGAACCTACTCTCGTACTGTGCCACTGAGCCAGAACCCTGTCACAAGTCGTGGAACTCATCAATCCTCTTCTGCACAAAATGCTCTGACATATACCGGGCCCTGAATCGCTCCTCGAACATCTCCCATGTCACTGTATCTCGAGTCAAATGGAGCTTCCGCTCCTCATTCCTCCACCAAACGCCTGCTGTGTCTCGGAGGAGGTGTATGGCGAACCTGGCTTTGACGTTGCTCTCATGAGAGTGCAAACCAAAGCAACTATCCAAGCTAAGAAGCCAGGACTCCGCCCCAAAGCCGTCTGTCGAACCAGTAAACGTAGGCGGCTGCAAGAGCGAAGAAGGTCTCGAATCACACTGCCTGTGTCTCGATCCTGACGGTGTGGTCTAACAGGTGAGAGGGGTCGCATATCTCCAAATGACCCCTCGAAGCTGTGTGAACGGCTGTGACGAAACGAGGCCACCCTCTCGCCAAGGATGGAAGGGCTGCGTGACCTCTCTCGTCTCGGAATGTTGTGCTCAGGTGGCTCTGGATGTGCGTCCTCACCAATCCCCTCCTCATCTCCTAACTGAATGTCCTCCTCTCTCGGCACCTGCGGTGGTGGAAGACGCTCCTGAACGACACCTATCAGCTGCTGCAGGGTCTCCAATAATAGAGGCCCAAAATCGGGGCGGCGGCTCTCGCGTAGGTGCGCTACGACCCGAACCTCGAGCTGATCGTCCCCTCTTGGGTGCCATCCTGAGCCCGAAAATAAAAAATAAAAAAAAGTTTTATAAACCTTCTAAACGTTTGTTGGAAGCGTTATATTATTATTATTTAATTATTATCATTATTGTTATTATCATTGTAACACCAAAAGCAATTCCCCTTCCCATTAATAATTAATTAATAATAATTATTAATTAATTAATTTATTTATTTATTTATTTTCCCGAAATAAATTAATACCATCCCGCAATAATTTAATTATTTTAATCTATTAAGCTCCTTAGGGTTATAAATAAAAAATTTACCCTTATTTTTTTAAATAATTAGTCTTTCCCCTTTTTAATTAATTTTCCCACACACCCCTTTTTAATTAATTTGTTTCCCCCTTTTAATTACTTTATTACACCCTTCTAAAATTCTCCCTCCTATACCATGACTTAAAAGTGTAGGATTGATTATGGGCCTTTGGATCAAATCAAATATGAGCCCTTGATTTCAAATTTACCCTAACTCTGACCTAATCATCTTTATGTTTTCCTTTCCTTGCTTTCTCCTCTTCTCATTTTGTTTTGTTGTCTCTACATGTGCAGGTGAAAGGTTGGCTTCATGGAGTTTTGGTTTCAAACATATGTCAATATATTTATTTATTTTATTTTATTTTATTTTTGAACTTGCTTTGAGGAAAATCTCAATATTTATTTTTGATGAACACACAACACACACACACACACACACACACTTTTATATATATATATATTTATTTATATATATATATATATTTATTTATTTTATCATATATTTATATATATATTTATTTATTTATTTATTTTTTTTTTTTTTTAGGAGGGGAGGTGAGGGGTCGGTCGTGTGTCGGCATGCGGGGTCACGGGTGTGGGGGCGGGGCATTGAGGGCAAGAGGTGCGGGGGGTCGGGGCGCGGGGGGTCGAGGTCGCAAAGCGGGGCAAAGGGGAGACTTTGGGGGCGTGGTTTTGGGTAGGGGCGGGGGGGAGCGCGGGGGCGGGGTCGGGGGGGAGGGCAGGTTAGGGTCAGGGAAAAGGGGCGGGGATAGGGTTTTTGGGGGGCGGGGTAGCGTTGGGGGGTCCGGGGAGGTCCGGGGGGGGGGGGGTCCATGGGGTTTGGGGGTGGAGTTTGGGGTTTGGGGTTCGGGGGGTTGCCCCCCTTGATCCGTTTTTTTTTTTTTTTTTTTTTTTTTTTGGGTATATTTTTGAATATATACGGTTTTGTTTTTTTTTTTTGTTTTTTTTTTATTTTTTTATTTTTTTTTTTTTTTTTAATATATATTTAATACGTATTTTATTTATTGTATTTTTTTATTTTTTTATATTTTATTTTTATTTTATTTATATATTTTTTTTTATAATATATATATATATATATATATATATATATATATATATATATATATATATATATATATTTTTTATTTTTTATTATTATATATATATGTTTTATTAATATATAATATGTATTTATATTTCTATATATATGTTTATATACATATATAGGGAAAAGTAAATAAAAATAAACTCTTATTGGAAAAAATGTATTTGCATTATCAAACTAAACCATATCAATCTATTTTAACATGTTTATAACATATTTCATATTCCAAAGAAATGTCAAACTATAATTAATAGATTATATTTTATTGATTTGTTTTCATTTCTAACTAATAACAACAAAATAAAATTGTGATATCTATTTATCTAGTTTTCTTATGGGAAGGAAAATAAGGTTTAAGGTAAATAAACTGATTTCATTTCATTAGATAACACTAACTTGCAATACAAACTATTATAAACAAGTAATATACTCATTTCAAAAAAATCTTAAAACTCCATGAACACTAACTTTCCTTTAAATAAAATAACTACATAGTATCTCAAATTTTTTCTTGCAACACCTAACTAAAGAAATGTTACCGATTTTCATGCAAGAAAGGTTACAATAAGGACATGTCCATATATATATATATTATATATATATAATGTAAGTATTTTAAAGGCAAGACTAAATAATTTACTAGTTACCCAAGAGTCCGCGTGTTTGAACCACGCTCTGATACCAAAATGTAATGCCATATTTTTTTTTTATTTTAATGCAAGCACACTAAATTTTCAGATTTTATATGCAATGCACAACTAAATATTTCAAGTTTTCAAGTGTATATTGCATAACTATATATTGAGTAGATTTCTAAACAAAACAACACCTTCCAACAAGAGACATTGAAGTAAAAAGTTCATAGTTTTCATTATGATCTCAAATGATAATATTACAAGATTCTAGCAACAATAAAAATAACAACTTTCTTCGTAAAGACCAATGTTTTCAAGAAGCAATAAGTACAAAATGGTGATATACAAGAGTGAGAACTTTATAAGACACATTTATTTACAACAAGAAGAGAATGCCCCAAAAGATGAGGATGACCAAGATGGCAAGAGGCTTCAACTATCTCCAACATGAGCTCCAACTCCATTACTCCTACAAGAATCCAACTCCAAGAGAACATGGCTTGTTTACCACCCAACCAATAGGCATCATCACATGCCTTTCCATGGTTGGAAGTCATGCTAGCCTCCCCCAAGCCCATGGGAGAGAGGAACTAGCTTCCACAATGTGCACAAGTAATAATGGGGTTTAAACACACAACAAGAGAAAACATAAGACCATTCAACTACTTAGACCTACTATACAATGAAAACCACACATGAGGAGAACAATGTCAACCTCACAAGGGGAAGAGAGGAAGAAGGATGCCCAAACAAGGTGTCCAACCATAGGAGCACCAATAAATACATATATATAAAAACTCCTTATACCTCCTAATCATACATCCTCCTTATTCCTCCTTATGCTAAAGAAATCCTTCTTGGGAGGATTTTCAAACCCAAGAGGTTTCCTCACCAAGAATGGGGAAAGGTTCAAGCCATATGAAACTTTCTCCCACCTCAAACCATATGAGGGGATGAGAAGGGACCTTCATGGCTTGACCAACAACCATGAGGTTTGAGAGGGAAATCCCTCTCTCTTCCCCTACATTCTCCAAAAACCATCATTCCAAATGATGGTGGAGAGAAACAAAGGAAATGACAAGAACAAACAAACAACCACATTCACCATACATCATTTCACACACTATTCTATTGATCAAGCAAAGTTTACAAGATAAACAAAACTAAGAAAAAAAGGATAAGAACCCTACCTCTAATATGCTTTCCAAAACTCTAAGCTTTTCCCCTTTGTCCAAGCTTCCCTCCAAGCTCCAAAATTCTCCAAGTGCTCCCAAAAAAATGAACCAAGAAGACCCATTCTTCCCACATGAGAAAGAATAAAAAGAGGAGCCCAAAAGTTTCCTCACCAATGGGAAAGTGACAAGTGTCACCCCCTCTCCTCTCAAGAGTCAAAAATTCTAAAAACAAAATAAGTAAGAGTAAACTCACCTTTTATCCCTTTTCACCCAAAATACTAAAAACTAAAATAAAACAAAGTGGAGCAACTTTTAACACTTTCACACAATCCAACCATCTTACATGGATGGTGACTAAAGAGGGCTAAATGGGAGGAAACTCCTCCAAACCTTGGAAATAGGTCCCCCTACCTATTAGGTAGGGTCCAAGAGCCCATTTTCATGCTAAGGAACCCCCAAACTCAAAGGGGTCCCTAAAATTACCCAAAATAACCCAATTTCGGGTTTGGCATGCTTGGGCACAAGGGTAGAGGGTGTGGGGTCCACCCAAGGTTCACATGTGGTCCCCAATCCCTTCTACCAACACACACACACTTCCCAAAACCAACACTTAACTTAAGATAAGATCATTAAACCCCTAAGCTAGTTTACTTAATAAAACACACCCTAAACATAATTAATTTTACAAGACATAATTACATTACAATTGAGGGTTCACCCATGGTGCCCAATTAAATACATCTAATCTAAGGCCTCAAACATTTAGCATGGTTAGGACTCAGCCCGTGGGCGCTTGTGCACAATTGCGTAGCTGCCTTGAAACCCATGCTCTCCTATACCTGTCACCTGCACACTCATTGCACACATTAACCACATCTGTCCAATATAATAAACATCATCTATACATCACAATATCAATCAAACTTATAATGTCCGAACATAATTTACAATTGATAGTGCAATGCATACAATTATCCATAGTTTGCCATGAATCATCCACAATCAAAATTGCAACGACATATACTTAGGTTAGCATAAAAATCACCATCATTAAATCCAAAACACTATATCATCAATCAAATTAACCACAAGAGGCTAATCATCTAACCGATAAGTCTATCATATAACTCTGTTAGTGTCATCACATCATACGAAATATAACAGTATATGAATCTAATCCAATTGGCGCTACGTGCCCAAAATGCCATAATGTCCAAGAGAATAAAATATCATAGTAAAATGTCCAACGTCTATCAGAGTCTCAATCAAAACATGTCTAGAAATAAAGGAACCAACAGATAAGCTGGAGCTATAAAAATGTGGGCGGTGAGTTGTTCAACCTTTTCTTTTAGTTCATCCTTGGAAGATTTATCTTTATCATACTTCTCCAACAAATTCTAGAGAGCCACTTGTACATCTTGTTTGGCACCTTTTTTCACCTTACCTAGTGAAAATATGGAAATTTGATAGTTTGTTGTGATAATTTCCTTAGTCTTTCCCTCAACTAGAGTAGTAATTTCCATGACTCTCTCCTGATTGGTTTATAGATAAACTAGAGATGATATTTTTCCACTTGGCTTGTCTCCTCAGAGTAGGTTCTAACACACTCAAATAAATTATGTCTACAAGAGGCACCCTCTTCTTTTGTTTTGGATTTTGAGGATATATCCATTATAGTATAGTAGACACAGACAAAAGTGACACGACCGATTTAGCACCTTGAGCACTAGATAACACAATAGCACTAGTAACATTAGTTGACAATGAAGTGGAGGTGGTAATGATAGATGGTGTTGATGTGAGAATACCCTCAAGGGTGGATACAACGAGGCTAGATGTTGAAATGGAAAGAAATGAAAGTGGTAGAGGGAGGGAAGTAGAAATTGGAGACCTAATCATTTCCCCTACTGAGAGGACAGGAAGGGATGAAAATACCCTGGCCATGGATGGGGATAGAAAAGAAGAAATGAGTGTAGGTTTAGAAGGTAAGGATGGAGGAAGTGATAATGACACGGAAGAAGGGGATGGAAATTTCTATGACATAACTAGATAATTAATAACCTTGACAACTTCTGATACTAGTATTGTAGTGGACACAACCTTGGAAGTAGGGGATTTAGAAAGAGGGGAACTTCTAACAAAAAATGAAATATTCTTAGGAATTATATTGGCCCTTTGGGTAGACCTTTTCCTTTTGTGGGTGTAGGAAGACTCATTGTTGGTTGGGATTTTGTTCTTATAGATTGATCTAACCCTTTGGGTGAAATTCCCAAGGTAGCCAATCAAATTTTCTTTGTAAAATGGGCCCCGCCCTTTCCTTAGTATTGCAACTTTCTTCTTGATACCAATTGATCCATGGAAATGGTTGATTGGAAAAATTGTTATCCTTATATACTGGATCCAATACTTCTTCCTCATCCTCCATCTCCTTTGGAATCTCTATGATACCAAATTGTCTAACCTCATCCAAATTCAACCTTTCGTATTCTCATTTCCGGATAATGAACTCATCCCGATAGTGAATCCAAATATCCTCTATTTGAGGAATGTGAGAACAAGAAAAACCTATTTCACTGAACTTTCCCTAGTAGTCAAAATGGGTTATGGGATGAAAAGTTCACAAAGTCACTTTAGAAATTTCGCATCCACATTCTTTTCTTTATAAATACTAGCACAAGTATATCTGCCAATTGAAATGGGAAACTGGACTCCCACCTTATGTCATTTGTTCTAGATTTTGTGATAATCCAACAATTGTTGAACCAATTCTAACAAAACCCATTTATCAAGTAGGACATATTGGTAACTTGCTTAGGGAACCCACAAAATTGGGAATCCCGGTGTACAAAAATGTTGGGAATTGAAGATAAATGGCTCCCCACTCTCATACTTCTTTGAAAGCCTCATCAAAAATCCTTTGATTATACAAATCCTTGTCAAAATGATAAAGAAGAACAATGAAGAAGGCATCATTGACTCTATGAAAATGTTTGCTTCCCTCATCCATCATAATTTGAGGATAAAAATTGAAAATTTGAGATGCACTTATAACACCTTTGGTATTTAACCCATTGAATTCCCCCATGGCAGCTGTAACATAGACCAAGAAAGAAGTTTTGTAAATTTTTTTGGAAGATAATACTTTACTCAATTGAAAACAAATATATTTTCTGATATTCTCTCCCCATTGTATAAATTCTTTGTTCTTTTTAACAGTAGAAATATGTAGGAACATCCATTCTGAAACTCCTTGCACAGGCCCAGACCTAAAAATCTACTCAATCATGATGAGATTGTTTACTTCTTGGATGAAATCTGATTGAAACATAGTCTTAGGAAACTTGGTGACACTCTTGGCCAAGTAGCTCTTCATCATGACCCTCACACACAATTCAATTTCCTTGTCCCAATGTTCAACTGCAGCTTTGGGTGAAATTGTGGCATAGTCCTCAACATTAGGGAGTTTAAACAAATATTCAAAGAAATCAAATTCCAATCAAATTACAACCTTATCGTCATCAATCTAGAATCTTCATCAAAATGGGTTGTTGCGGCCAAGACAAATTCAGGACAATGCATGGATACAGGAAAACTAGTAGTGAGAGCAAGCCCACTGTCATATATAGCCTACATCCAATATTTCTTGTTAGGAGCTCTCAACCTTGCCCAAAAGTCTAGAAAATATACCTGCCCAAGATCGGTATCTCCAATATTTCCCAAGTCTAAGGAAAGACACAAGTGAGGAGAAACTCCTAAAAATGTATATTTCATCTTTTCTTTTCCTTTTGATGAGGAGGTTGACATTAAGTTTGGAATCCGAAATCCGAAAGGCTTTGGAAATTTTGTAATAGATACTATAAAAGCTCGAAATACCGAAGTTGGAAAGTTTGAAAAGACTCTAGCTCCAAAGTGCAAACTCTCTGAAATTCCAAACGTGACAAACCTCCAAAACTCCAAAAATCAAAACCATGAACCTCACGAAATCATTTGATCTCGAAACTCTAAAAAGGAAAACCTCCAAAATTCTAAAAATCTTGAATCTCCAAATTGGAACTTTGAAATTCTAAAAAGGAAGAAGCTTCGAAAGCCAAGAACTTACTGAGACCTCGAAAATCCAAAATTGATGGTTAAAAAATATGAACTGTGAAATCACTAAAGGGCACGAAATGAAAATCGAATACTTGTGGAGATCTGGGGGAAATTATCATGTAATTGGGATTAGATGCCTACACATGGTATATTTTGCAGTTATGGAAATCAGAAACATTCTTAAGGAAAACATGGTGGATGATAAGGGTTCCATTTCCAAATAAGAAAAAGGAAGAACAAAATAAAATAAACAAGGAAGAAGACCTAAAACAATCATAAACCAAGAAGAAATAACCCAAACAAAATTACCTTGAAAATGATGCCTCGAAAGTACAAAGAGTTTGGTAAAAATCAGAGTGTTAGAGAAAAAATTCAGTGAAAATGATAGATAAAAATATGATTTTATATAGAAAAACCCAAAATTAATGCTGAAACCGACACGAGGGGGTAGGTGAGAATTAAATTCCCATAGAACTCTAAATTCTGAAACCTCAAAAGTCCAAAGTTCTAAAATTTTAGAACTTCAGAGTTTTAGACTTCGGAACTTGAGAGACGAAGTTATAAAAAAGTCGACGGAAGACTCCAAAACCCGAAAGTCCAAAGTTCTAAAATTCATAACTTCAGAATTTTGGACTTTGGAAGTCTGGAGGAGAAATTATCAAAATGAAGATGGAAGTCTCTTAAACTTGAAAGTTTGAAGTTCCAAAATTTGGAACTTTGGAGTTTTGGATTTTAGGACTCGCACGAGATTTCTCTAAAGGGGCAATGTAGACTTCTAAAACTTGAAAGTTTGAAGTTCTAAAATTTTGGAACTTTGGAGTTTCGGAGTTTGGAACTTCGAAGTCAAAAATTGAAAACTGCCAAAGGAGACTTCCAAATCCCAAAAGTATGAAACTCCAAATTTTCATACTTTTAGGCTTTGAAGTTTAGAACTTTGGAATCAAAAATTTTGATTTTGAGTCTCCTCCTCGAAAAAGAAAATCTCCGACATCCGAAGTCCAAAATTTCAGACTTCTAAGTTTTATATAACTTCAACACATTTTAAAAACACTTCTAGGTGAAATATTTAGAAGAAATTTTGAAGCAACTTTTAACATCTTATTTTCAAGGTAAGATTTAAAGGTTAACATTTTTGGCGACCTCCAGGGAATGCTTGCCTGCTAATATTTTAGGCCAGTAGCCTTATACAAACCATTGGGAAAAATATTCCTAAAAGAAAACTACATTTAGAGCACAAACAAAAGAAACATAAAAAAAACACACAATGTGTAAAGTACTTAGAGGAAAATTCAAAATGAACACTATATAGGGGGTGGAATAATCTCAAAAGCAAGCTTTGAGATGTATCCCATTCACATGAATGGGAAGTTATTCTCCATTAAGCCTAGATAGATGAAACAAATTCACCTCTTTACAACTCGTGATGATGTATGGCCCACTCCAGAGAGCATCAAACTTAGCGTGTTTTCCTGGTTTGGATCTATCTTCATCCCATTTGAGAACTAAATCTCCCTCTTGAAAATGCTTTTCGAACGCTTTCTTGTCAAAATATTTCTTAACCTGAGCCTGATGTTGCTCCAAATTATTCATAGCCCTATTCCATACTTCTTCCAATTCCATGAGTTCAAAAAACCTTACTGTCAAGGAATCATTCTCCATAACCTCAAGCTGATGAGGTAACTCAAGGAGAGCAGAATTTTTTCTTCCCTTCCATATACAAGTAGGAAAGGAGAATTCCCAATGGCCCTTTTAGGTGTGATTCAATCTACCCATAAGGTAATCTTAAGTTGTGTATGCCAAGTCCTCCTGTTAGTCTTCATTATGTGTTTGATAATCCTTATGAGGTTTTTGTTGCTAGACTCAGCCAATCTGTTTCCTTGCAGATAGTAATTGGATGAAGTCTTGAGGTAGACCCCATTCTTGACAACCCATTCACTCAACTTTAGACCAATAAAAGACATTGCATTATCTGAAATAACCTTAAATGGAACTCCGAACCTTGTCATTATACCTTCCAAGAAATCAAGAACTATCTTCTCATTGATTTCTTTTAATGATATTTCCTTTGTCCATCAAGTAAAGTAGTCTATTGCAATAAGAACCCTTTTATGTTTGTCACTAGATGGAGGATTAATCATCCTAATAAAATCCAACCCCCTTTAATGAACGGTTTATCTACTTGAACTAGATGCAATGGAAGAGCTACCAACTTCTACTTGCCAGTGAAAAGGGCACACTCCTTACATTTTCTTACCCAAAGATGGGCATCTTTGAACAAATCTAGCCAATAGTAATCAACTCTCCTAATCTTGGTAGAAATTTTTCATGTAGAATAATGTCCTCTAGATAGACCATTGTGAAACTCTTCTAGTATCTTACTTACTGTTCCGGTCACATGCAACGAAGGAGAACACCATTCAAATCCTTTTGAAAGAGAACATTATCTATCAGAACATATGGAATAGACTGAAGAAGGAAGGTCTGTCTTTGATTTTTATCCATGTTCATAGGATATACTCTTGAGAAAAGGAAATTCTTCATTTTGGATAACCAATCAACTTGATCATTATCTTTATCAGTGTTTAAGAGTGTAACATCTTCATCACCTTTTGATTCCATGTCTGCAGCAAGCTGGTGACACAAACCTTTACCTTTGACAAGTTTGGTAACTTTGATGTGTACATCATACTCCATCACCTTCGTGATCCATATAGCATGCTTCTCATTCATCTCTTTGTTCAATAAAGTCCTTGACACCAGGATGAGACACCATCAAGTGAATCTTGTTGTTGGACAACATATGCTTGAATTTCTTCAGAGCTCAAATAACTACAAAGACTTATTTTTCAACAAATGAATATTTGAGCTCATAGTCTTTGAGGGACTGACTGAAAAAAGCAATTGGATGCTCCATCAAATCATCATTTTGTTGAGTAAGGATACTTGAAATGCTCTCTTGACTTGCAAAAGCATAAAGGATAAAATATTTATCAAACCTGGATTTCACCATTGTTAAAGCCTAAGAAATGGCCATTTTTATGGCTTCGAAACTCTCTTTCCCTTCTTTTGTCCACAAGAAAGGAATATTTCTCTTCAGCATAGCTGTCAAGTGGTTTACCCAATTCTGCAAATTGAGGAATGAATCTTTGTATGAAATTTATGGTGCCTAAAAACTTTGGAGTCTTTTTTTGTGACTTGGGAGGGAGAGGGACAAAATTGAGAAAATTTTGGCTGGATAAATTGATAGTCCTTCCACTGAAACAACATTCCATAATAAATTTCCCTCACGCACTATGAAAATACATTTCTTAGGGTTGAGTAAAACCCCAAATTTTCTACACCTTCGGAAAACCTTCCATAGATGTGTGATGTGATCTTATGTATGTTTAGAATATAAATTTATATCATTAAGGTAAACAAAAATGATATCATTGATTAGTCCCTTAAACACCATGTCCATGGCTCTTTGGAAGGTAGCCTCGACATTGGACAATCCGAATGGAATTTTATTATAGGCATATGCTTCCCACTTGGTGGTGAAGGCCATTTTAAATTGATCAGATTCTTGAACCAAAAATAAAACCTCTAATCTCCTACCAATGTTTGAATAATTTTCTCCATTGATGGAAGAGGATAATGATCCTTCAATGAGGCACGGTTCAAATATCTGAAATCCACGCATAGTCAAATCTCTCCATTTTTTCCTTATAGGAATCAGATTGGCCACACAAGATGAATGTTTGATAGGAAAATTTATACAAGCCTCAATGAGTTTTGTTAGCTCATTCCTCATTAATGGCTCAATTTTGGGATTAATCGGCCTCTATTTTTAACGAACTGACTTGGCATGAGGGTCCAATTATATAGTATGTTGTACTCACCTGGATCAAAACCACGTAGATATTTGTAGCCCCATACGAAAATGTCATGATACTCTTGAAAATTTTTGATAAAATATTCCTTTTCTTCGGAAGCACATACCTTACCAATCTTTAGAACCTTTTCATTTTCTACCTCGACTTCCTCAAAATATTCTTCTTTGACCACCATGTACGAGCTTTTTCTTTTGATTTTTCATCGAATTGAAGATGGATTCTAGAGTGACTAATCCTTTTGGTATCTTATTACCCTTAAATTGTATTATTTGATTTCCATATGATTTTTACAAACTTATTTTGATGTTTTGTGGAAAATTATGCCTCTTTTTGTAGGAAAAGCACAATTTGTTTGTCACTATCAAACACGTGCAGTGTACTCAAATTATCTCGAAACTATAGGTGGACCACCATTTAGAGCATTTGTTTCCCTTCTTTCATGATATCTATCGGTATGTTGTATTGTGAGCCAATCGTAGCAAGCCTATCAAGCATCTTGATTTTGCTTCCTAGGAACAACATGGATCCCAAAAGCTTCAAAGTTTTTGATTAAATCCCGGACTCGCTTTTTTTTTATGATCTTAAAAGATAATTTTTGGACACACTACATGTCATCACTTGATGAACTACTAACTCACTTTCTCCAAAAACAACCAGGGCTTTAATACCCCTCTTTTGAGCAAGTTGAATTCCTTACACAAGGGCCTCATATTTTGCAACATTGTTAGTGAAATGAGCGCAAGCTGGAAATATAAGAAATATTTATCTTGTTGGGCCCTAAATATAGCTTCCAAAGATTAAAGGTGTGTAAGCATGCATGGCGCAGAGGAAGCGCGCAAGTGAAGGCGCGTAAGGAAGAGTTCAAAAGGCTTCTTGGAGAACCAAGGACGTGCACGCCGTGCGAAGAACAATTTGGGACTTAGCTACTTTTGGCATTTTGGGTAGGAAACATGAAGAATGTGTTATGTTTGGATAAGGTTCACCTAGTGACAGGGTTTCTGGAAGGAATATATCTTGCGATTGGAAGGAACATACCTTGTGATAGGAAGACCTAAAAGATAATCATGACATAGAGAGGCATGCACTTGGGGTGACCCACACCTTGACACTTGGGGCCAGATCGAGGCTGCGAAGAGTTTTTAGAGCTTGGATGCCTATTTATACGCATTCCCCTTGGTAAAGAAGAGACACAGAAGTGAGGTAGCGGAGATCTTTAGAATTACTGCGATAACTATGGGATGAAAATGGGTAAAGGATTCCAGTAAGGATGTAATGGGGAATGAAATTTTTGTTTTGTGAGAATACATGTATGAATCCAGAGATGGCGCATGACTATGGTCTGCCTCTCTGTGATACTTTGTAGCAAGACTATGAATGAATATGATAAGGTTACCATCATGTTTACATTAAGATCTCCTTCTGTATTATCTGCATGTTTTTACTATGCTTTTGATCTTGTATAATCATGGACCCTACTTGAATGATTAAGTATATTTGTGGATTTACAACTTCTTGGTTCTATTATTCCTGTTGCATGCTTTGTTTCCATTATGACTGAAGGGGTGTAGAAGTCATCCTAAGCTCTATAGCTTCTTCATGTCTGTTAAATCACTAAGTCAGAATCATGAACTATGCCTTCCATTAGACTTACATAAAAGAGAGACTCGGCTCCCTCTCGTGCACCTCAGGTGAGTTCCCAGCGCCCGCTGGGTGATAGGCTAGTACACATGAGATTCCCTTGTTCGTAAGTGGTGAAAAAATGACTACATCTTGGTTACGTTGCGGGACCTCTTTTCAAAGTTGTAGTGGAACATGGCATACATCATGATCTGTGTAAAAGTGATGGTGGAGCACTTAACACTTGAATATGTTTAAGATTAGTTTAAAATCACAAAGGATGAATTCACTCAGAGATTTAGTACCAAAACTGGGTTTGATACACAAAGATGGGTGGAAGACACTCTTTATCATGAGTTATATGAAACCTTCTTCTGTTGTTTCCTAGTAGAGTTATTCAAATGGCTCTCGGCTTATACATCTAGATCGGGGTGGTGTTATAAATCACACCCTTGGACCCAAGAAATGTATCAAAACCTACAAGATGCTGATCTAATGTGGACCCGTGCTATAGATCATTGGTGGAAGGGAGTATTGACTAGCTACACTCTAGAATACGCCATTTCCACGTATTCCTGTCCAAAAGTTGTTGAGTTTGAGTTCTTGTGAGAGCCCAAGGGATCATTTCTGTGTGTTATTCCCTTGTGATAAAAATCTTGATGGTAACCATGGGTTTAGAGGCATTTCCTATGGCCGGCTAAACCACCCTAAGTGCTAGGTGAGGAAGCCAAGTTGGGGAAGGATGGCTGATCTAACGACTGAACAGGAAAGGGAGGAGAGACGGCTCAAGTATAATGAAGCATGTGAAAAGGAGATCGATAGACAATGTGGGATTACAAGTGGGTTATGGAGCCAGACATGGTGGAAAGGAGTTGAGGTTCATGCGGAGGATGTGGAACTTAAACAATCTATGGTACCCCATCTTGGTAAGTGCAGGAGAGAAAACCTTGTGGCTTCTTATGAGAGTTTGTTGCGTAGAGAAAGAAGAGTCATTGGCGTGCATCTGACCCCACCTAAAGAACCGAACCTTGGTGTTTGGTTTGTTCAAATGAGGGAAAAGTATAGTTGATCCATTTGATATCAGTGGAAGCAACCAATCGGTGCCCATAAGATACAACTTCTCGTTTGGGACTTCTATGGCTTCACACACTATTCCAGTATTTGGTGGAATGTTTGGACAAGGCACATATACAGGTGGTTTTGGGAGCACATCAAGAAGTGGTGGGGGAAATATGACTAGGAGTGGCACTAGTTCACAAACTATCGGTGCGCTATTCAGTGGGATGATGGGAACATTTAGCACGACAAACACAGGCCCTGTACCTAACACAGGAGGATCTGGAGGTGGAAGTGGTGGAGCTGGTGGCTCAGGATCTAGTGGGTCCGGCGGAGGAGGAAACACTAGAGGAAATCAAGGGACTGGGTTAGGAGGACAAGGGCCTCAGCCACCTCCTCAAGTCCGTTTCGAGATGTCTCTGCGCTTACTGCATTACTGTGGGATAGAAGATGCCACGAGATCATGTGTATAAGTGTGACTGTTATGGCACACGAAGGGGATCACAACACGGGATCAAAAGGCGGTCGGATTTGTAATGACCTTACAAGGACGTGTGCATAGTTGGTATAGGAAGTATGACCCTCATCAGACTATTGTGGATTATATCGCGCTAAGAAATGAATTCTTGGCGGAATTCCACATACCTGAGTTTGAACAAAAAAGCATAAGCTCTCTTAGAGAAATCCAGCAAGGAATGGCAGAGAGCATGCGAGAATATGATGCTTCCTTTAAAACTCTATTGTCTAATCTATCTTATGATATCCATCCTTCACAACATGCTCATTGGTTTGTCGGAGGGTTGATCACACCCTTTAGGAGGGCTTTATCTCATAAAACATTCATGGACCCGCGTGAAACATTGGAGGATGATTTGCACGTTGAGGCTGTTGGTAGTGTTGACACTGGTGTTAGCCCATTTCTGGAGGCTCAGATTGCTACCATGGCTAAGCAATTGGAGAAATTATCTGCCAACACAATTCCAAAGATTCATAGAGGGATGTGGTGCATGGATTGTAATGTAGAAGGGCACACAAAGGATAATGGTGGGATATGTACTCGAGAAGGTGGTACGCTTCGTAGCAGTAAACTATGAAATATGTCGTGAGGACCATGATGCAAGCAGTGCCCCTGTTGTAACACGCGATCGTAAAAATGTATCTTGTTATTGCAAGATATGTACCTCAATCACACATGACACCAAGGATAGTAGATTGATTGACCAGATTCATTAGGCATTTGATCTTGGTGTGTGCCAGATTGGCATTACCAGCAGTTCCAAAGGAAATGACCATGGGTATGGAGAGCGTGGAGATGTAGGTGCGCATGGAAGAGGGTTTCACGGAGGATTTTGTGGTCGTGGTAACCACAGAGGAAGAAGTGAGTTCCTGCGTGGGACATGTTTTAATTGTGGAGCCACAGACCATTATAAGCATGAATGTCTAGATCTTCTACAATGCTCCTGGTGTGGAAAAAAACATAAGTACAAAGAGTGCCCATATTTATAGGAACATATGAGTCAGTAGTACTAGAAGGATAAGGGCGCTGCCATGGTGAGTATTAAGAATGTTGACACGTAATGGCTTCCCGAGAGTAATACGTGAATCAGAACTAGAGCCTGTTATGGTAACAACAAGGGTGGAATCCACGCATGCTAAGGAAGCTCTTAGGCAGAGACCTCTAGTTTCGAGATAAGAAGTAGTACATGGGAAGTATCCAAACCTGTCTCACAAGAAATAAATGTACCAGGAAACCATGGACATAATTCAAAGCTTACAAGGGGAGATCCAATGCTTAAAAGATAAAACTAGAAAAGATGAGCAAGGGAGACCAATAGAAGCACCAAGGGATGAATTGGATGAGGTTAAGGAGGTGTGTAAATTGCTGAGGTAGGAGAATATTATTCCCCTGCTAGGGGCATGGTAGAGAGAAAATGTTCCGCACTCCAGGGGAGAACATGAAAGGCAGATCCTGCATGCAAACCTCCCACCTCACAACCTTGATTATGACAAAGAGATTACCTTGAACGTAGTAGTGGATGGATGGTTTCTTAACAACATCCTCATTGACATAGGTGTAGAGGTTAATGTTCTCACTCTGGATGCCTGACATCAAATGGGAAGACTGCATTATAGCCATCTTCAAATGTGTTGTATATGGAAAATAAGACAAAGGTAATGCCCATAGGTGTCTTGAAGGATGCGACCATTACCATTCAGGGGACTAGGTTCACTAGGGATTTTGAAGTCTTGGCACTTGCCGAGGTAGATAATTTCCTAGCTCTACTTGGGTGCCCATGGTGTTATAAGAATAATGCAGATCTCCGGTTTAACAAGGGGTACATAAGCTTTGAAAATAAGGAAGAGAGGGTAGTTATACTACTGGTTGATGGGAAGTCCACCCCCTATACTAAACCCCTTGGAGAGGAGGTCCTAGACAGAATATATGTGTGCTCCATAAGAGATCTAGAGACCATCCACCCTACAGAAAGAGTCATCCAGTTTGATGATGCTCAATCTATCAGTGATACTACTAGTATAGCATGTGATAATTGGGTGCATGGAACTTATGAATTGATTGGGTGACATCTAAAATAATCGGTGACCAAGGAGACCACGACACATACAATTTGGCACCTAGGAGGAAAGGCAATAACAAAGTATTCTGGGGATGCATACCTTGAGGTCTTTTTAAGAGGAATGAAAGCTCAATGGAGGGAGGACAAGCGACGAAGTATGCTAGGTTATGTTTTTATAGGCATAGCAGCAAGGTGGTGGGCCACGCATAGTGAAAACTTGATGGAATGACATGAAGTTAGGATTACACTCACTGTCTGATTCTCGAAGAGCAATATACCCACCGCTATCAAGGATTACAATGGAAATGGACCCACCTCTTCCCACATTCAGGCTTGTGAGAGGGTCTGGGGAGAAGGCGCGGAAGCTTTACCACCCTCCCTTTGGGTACACAAGATGTATTCAACACTACAAGGATGTGCACGCACTTGGTACATCCATTCTGAAACATGCCACCAAACAGGAAATTGGCAGGAGTTAGTGGCTGACTTGGTTCACACATTCGAGTACCGAAGTACCAAGAAACTAGTTGATGAGGCATTGCAGACTATCAAGTGCCTCACTTTGGGGGATTGCACCATGGTAGAAGATAGATTAGTAAACTTACTTAGTGGACCTAGCTTGGAAGTGTGGTTCGAAGAGGAGGAACTAGAAGACATACAATTCGAGCACGCATGTGCTAAAAAGGAGAAAGGAAAGATGGTATATGTTGTTGATGGAGAGGAGATGGAGAGCCTAAATGTCAACTATTTAGTTAGAGAGCACGAAGTAGTTGCCGATGCAGGAGATGAATATGCACATGTGTATCATGAACCACTCAAAACCAAGAAAGTTAACATTGGCTCGGAAGAGGAGCCCAAGGAAGCTATCATCGAGGACTCTTTTGGTTGACAAGGAAGTATCAAAGATCATCAATCTCTTACACAAATTTGAGGATTTATTCTTGCGTGGATACCAAGATTTGAAAGGCATCCACCATTCATCAAGGGAAATGAGGATAAAGTTGAAATATGGTGAATGCCTAGTCAGGAAGAGGCCTTACAGGATGAATCCCAACATGTGCGTAAGGGTTAAAGAAGAGCTAGACAAGATGATAGCATCTGGTATCATTGAGGCTATGGAGGAATCAGAATGGATAATTCCAATGGTGATTAGCATAAAGAAGGATGGGTGGATTAGGATATGCATGGATTACAGAGAATTGAACGTTGTTTGCATCATAGATCCTTTTCCCACCCCCTTTACTAAAGATATTTTGGAAGGAGTTGTTGGGCACGAGGTCTATTCCTTTACGGATGGATTCTTGGGATATCACCAAGTAAGGATTGCCAAGGAAGACCAATAAAATACAATTTTCGCCACCAAGTGGGGAAGCTTCGCATACACGGTCATGCCCTTTGGGCTGAAGAATGTGCCCGTTGTATTTTCACACATAGTGGTACAATAATTTAAGGAATTCATCCACAAGTTCCTTCAAGTATATTTAGATGATTAGATAGTGTATGGATTGGTCAAGGACCATTGTGATAACTTGAGGTTGATGTTTGAAAGATGTTGGCAGTTGAGGATCTCCCTCAACATCAAGAAATGTATCTTTACAACTCCTTTTGGAACGTTGTTGGGGCATATCATATGCAAAGAGGGCTTACTGGTGGATCCCGTAAAATTTGTAGTTATTGTGGGGTTAGGGGAGCCTACCAGCCAAAGCACCATGCATGGATTTCTTGGACACACTTGGGTACTACATGAAAGTTCATTAAGGGATACACCAAGATCACCGTGCCTTTGGAAATATTGCTCAGACACAAGAGTGCCTTTCAGTGGGGAGAGGTACAACAGAGGGCATTTGACACTCTAAAAGAAAGGCTTATCACCGCACCTATTCTATGATTCCCATCCTAGGATAAACCTTTCCATGTCCATGTGGATGCCTCTGCACAGCAATGAGATCCGTTCTTGCTCAACCAGGGGAGGGGATTTTTGATCATCCCTTGTGTTTTGTAAGTATAAAGTTGACACCAGAAGAATAGAATTATACAATGACCAAGCACAAGGCATTGTCAATGATCTACACACTCCACAAATTCAGACAATATCTGCTGGAAACTCCCTTCATATTCTACACTGACCATATGGCCTTGAAGTATCTAGTAAACAAAGCAGTGTTGCAAGGGTACATATGTTGTTGGGTACTTTTATTTCAGGAATTTGAATTCAAAGTGGTGGTAAAACCGGGAAAGAACAATTGTGGGCCAGATCATTTATTAAGGATTGATTTGGGAGAGGATGCGCAAAGTATCGAGGAAACCATGCTAGACACACAACTATTCAGGTTGTGGCGTGTGCCCTCAGAATTAGAAGACATTGCCATTTTTCTATAGGAAGGTGTGGCACCCGAAGAGATGAATGCTCTAGATAGGAAAAGGTTAGCCATACGCGCCACACCCTTCATGTTGATCAATAAGGATTTTTATAAAATTGGACGCGATGAGGTTTTTCATCGGTGTGTATTAGAACATGAGCATGTAGCTATAATAGAAGAAGCCCATGGTATTGCTATAGGACACTATGCAGGGAACGCAACCGTGCACAAGATCCTAGTCACCGCCAGTGCCTTGGAAAACCTGGAAAAAGGGATGATATGCCCTTGCACCTCGTCGCTGGGTATATCATTACCTGTACTGATTATCTGACAAGGTGGGTAGAGGCTGTGCCCACTAAGGATTACACCACAGCCATGGCTACTAGATTTTTGTGGGAGAAAATTATCAGCAAGTATGGGTTCCCATTAAGTTTAACAAGTGATAGGAGCACTCACTTCTTAAATGAAACTGTCAGGATTTTATCGGCATAATTCATGGTAGCCCATCATAAGACTACCCCTTATCACCCTTAGGAAAATGGAACTACAGAGGCATTTAACAAAATCCTTAGTCACACATTGACTAAGGTATGTGATGTGGGTAGGAAGGATTGGGATGACAAGGTATCATTAGTTCTTTGGGCATACGTAACAACATATAAAAGGTTGAACAAGGCCACACCATTTCAATCGGTGTTTGGTGCGGAGACTATTTTACCAATTGAATTCATGCTACCATCGCTACCTATAGTGCATGCCAGGGGTTGGATGATGAATAAGCACTAGAAGATAATATAGATGAATTGATAAAGTTTGATGAAAGGTGCTCACTAACAAGATGGAGTCAAACAATCGAAAAAAGAAAAGAAAATGCATGGCATGACCGCCACATTAAGAACAATCGAGTTTGAGGTTGGCCGATGGTATTGCTATATGATTCAAAATTTCTACGCCATCCTGGAAAGTTGAAGGTGCATTGGTTGGGTCTTTATGTAATTTCATACATCCTTGATTCCAGCCGCGTGCCATTACAAGCGTTGGATGGAACAAAATTACCTAGACACTTCAATGGGAGTAGGTTGAATCCCTACTATAAATAATGCTTCTTGGTGTTTGTAAATAAGGTAATTCTGCCATTTAGTTTAGAATTTCCTTTTATGCTTTTCCTTTCTTGTTTTTCCCTTTCACGTTGTTGTCTTGTTTTGTGCCTTGGCCTGGTAACCTTATTACTTTTTAACATATGAATGCGTAGACGACTGTGCATCGATTTTAGTGTGGAGTGAGGTGATAAAGAGAGGCATGAAGTTATTCTACAAGAGGATTGGGTTGGTGGACCATTTGAATTGGCCCTATTGAAAAGATGCATTAGGAGGAAAAGAAGGAAGATGGATGGCAAGATAAGGTTACATTGGAAATCCACGTACAAAAGGGAAAAAGTGCTAAAAGAATGAGGTAGGCAAAAGAAAGAATTAAGAGGATGGAAGACGTGCCTTTGGCGTTGGTAACACTCGCACAAGAGTCTTCTCACAAGATAGATTATATGTGCACTAGAAGGTTGGAAAAGTTTTTGTGCAAGGATTAGGTGTGTGTGAAAAACTTTTCACACAAGGATTGGGTGCATAAGGAAAAGCACTAAAGTCAGGTTTGTTTGAAAAATTCCACATTAAATATTATCTTACGGTGGTAGGTAGCTTAGCCTTTAATGTGTAAAATTGGGAAAATCTATAAATACAAGGATGGGTAGTTCATTATTTTACTTTGCAAAAACAAGGAGAACGATTTTCTTTCAAGAGCCGACTCGTGTGAAGAAAAATCTCAAAAACTCATATGCAATCGGTCCGTTAGATCTACAAACCAGAGTAGAAGTGATTCACAAATGTGAGGAATGTTGTGAAAGAGTGCCATGATTGAAGGAGGAAAATCAAAAATTAGGGTTTGTGCTCTAGGGCACGGGGCGTGTGAAGAAAACTCTCAGACAACTTGAAAGTAACTAGGGAATGAAAGAAAAGGGTAAAATGATGGCCACAAAACTAGTTGATAAGCCTGCATAGACAATCTAAGAAGGGAAAGGGTAAGGGAAAAGGAAAGAAGAAAGAAGAAGAAATCCCCTTAGATACCAATGAGGAATGGTACTCAGAGATGCAATACCTAGATGGGGTTTTGCTAGGGCAAGAGTGGGAGTCCCACATAAGACAGATGACCGTGATCGACTACAATCACCAGTCAAGTATAATCACGAAAAAATGGCGCTGGAGCTGGTGCACCACAAAAAAATGAACACTTGACGGGATGCCAATCTATAGTGACATAGTCAAGGTGAAAGTGGAGAAGGCAGGGCTTCTCCAGCTTTACGAGCTGCCATATTTTGGGAATCCCGAGTGCTTGTACCAATGGCTAATGACGCATGTGCAAGAAAGTTTCTTCGCCGCAGAGCACAAAATACGCATAACTCCCCAGTTAATCTCACACTTTATAGGCCTAAGCTGTAAAGGGGATGCACTCATAGATGACCTCTAGGATGAGGAGGCAATCAAAGAAACCATTACATCCCAGGATTATAAGAAGGGATCAAGATACTACGACGTCTCGGATATCAGTGATCCGGTGATGAAGATGGCCGCACCTTGTCTCCAAGTTGAATGGACAAGAGAGGTGGACCCAGGTGAGAAAGCCTTGTTGAATGTTTGCAGGAAGGTCGCAGAAGGCACCGTGTACAACATCTCCTAGTACATAGCAGATGAAATCATAAGTAGCACAGAGAATGGAGGAAAGATCTTGTTTGGAAACATTCTGTTAACAATTGTGTTCTCAGAAATTGGGGTGCCAGATGCATCCGATAAATTTGTATGGGAGTACCCCATGAAGATCCCTCACCCATGGATAGATTCCAGAAATACACATGTGAGTCAATGACAGGGGTGCACAAGGCACGCTTAGAAAAATGGTACACACACCTTAGGAACACATTCAGGGTTGAATGGCAAATTCTTGAGCAACTCCCTGTGGCGACTAAAGGAGAAGTAGAGTTCGTGGTATACTAGCACTTCTGCATTGGCATATTCATCTTGGTGGATGACATTTGGAGTCCTTGGTACAAACTCCCCTTCTCATTTACTGCCCAATTTTTCCAAGCGGGGGTGAACAGGTATAAGGAGTCGAAGAAATTAAAACTTGACTTGTCCACCCTTGACAGTGAACACAGAGAGATGAGAAAGAAGTTGGTCTACCCAGGGAAGTGCACGTACATTGAAAGGTATGTGTCACAGGACATGCACATCGTAAGGCCATTGACCTTACCGATTGCTAAGAGCGTTGCTACCAGGATCTACCTACACATAAGGCCAAAGTTTGAGAAGGGCACGTACGTAGAGAATGAAATATCCATCCCTGGACGACCCCATGGGAAGGAAGAAGCCAATGCCAAAGCACAAGGAGAAAGAAGAAGAAGAGGAGGAACAAGGGGTGGTGGAAAGGTAGAATGTAGATACTATAGGAATGAGTACCTATGTCCGAAAGAAGAGGAGAATGGTGGTCAGGGAAAAGACCCCGGGGCCTGTGAAGCCACCATCCCCTAAAGAAAATTTAGATGAAGAGAAGATAGCAATCCCGACTTTGGAGTTTTCTACAAGGGAAGAAGAAAAAGGGACGGAGGAACAAGGGTCTAAAGATACAGACAACCTGAACACCTATATAGGAGAAAAGGATGATGAGGGAGGGGAAGAGATGGAGGTGGATCAAGAGCCAATTTATGTCCATGATTCGGAGGGAGAGGAAGAAGAGGATATAAATGATGCGTTCATCTTTATAAGGAGAAAGGGCACCCAAAGGGAGGAAGGCACACAGAGCGAAGAGAGCAAAGTTGAAGGGGCTAGTACCAAGGAGCTCGATATTCCCAAGCTCACTCAAGAGGAGGTTAATGAGAAGGCAACAAGGGAGGTAGAGAAGATAATCAATACCCTGGTCAAAGAGGAGTTAGAGTGCAGTGCAGAGTTAGTGCTCTGTGAATTCAAAGAAGAGTAGAGGGAGAAGAGTGTAGGTAGCACAAAAGGCACAACCCTTTCGATAACTGTTCCCAAGGGCGTGTGAATGGGAAGTAAATACGTGGAAGGGGGAATAAAAATGATGGGTTACATTGATGACCCCAACAAAGTTTTGTGTGTACATTTCCAAAGTACCGTGCCCACCAAGGAGCTCACCGCCATGGAGTCCTTTGATCCTGAGGGTGGATACCCATGAACAAGAAAGATGCTATCATGGGCATTCGACTCCCACCTCGATGAGCCCGAGTTCAAGATTAACCAAGGAGTGGTATTAACGTTGTCTGAAGGAAAGGGGGACAACCCCATTGTAAACACACAATAACTATCGGATGAGAAACTCGTGTAATGGACTCAAAAATTCTCTACGGAAATTGAGGCTAGGCTCTTCGGCAGAATGACAGGGTTAGAATCTTAGAGGACCTGTTGGAGAAGAGGAAGGAAGAAGTAGTGAAGCTAACAAAGGATCTCAACCTTGAGAAATTAATTAGTGCTCAACTGTAGAGGAAGCTTCAGGAGGAAAAGGCCATGGTACGTGAAGTTTCTAAGAAGGTGGAGCTCATCTCCAAAGTGATTATCATGAAGCACCTGAGACCTTAACCCTCCCACGTAAAAGTATAGATCCTCCCTGGAGTGTCTAGAGGACTTGACCCAGATCCTCACCATGGAAAGGCAGCCTTTGGAATTAGATT
This sequence comes from Taxus wallichiana var. yunnanensis, assembly GCA_018340775.1. NCBI lineage: Eukaryota > Viridiplantae > Streptophyta > Pinopsida > Cupressales > Taxaceae > Taxus > Taxus wallichiana. The sequence goes on from CM031234.1 coordinate 177,864,002, forward strand.
TGGCAGAGGAGGTAGCGGTGCGCTTGGAGAAGGAAGACAAGCTGAAGTTCATCGTGCTCATGGCCGAATACAAAAGGTGCTCATTGACGTAAGATCAGCCGCAAAACCACTGGGGTTGCTTACGACCATTGCGTGGATCAAGATAAAGTGACAAGCATACTACTTACCAAAGAACGAGGCCGAGCTGAAAGACTTCAGGGAAAAGAATAAGGGCAATAGAGCCAAGTGAGAAAGGATCATAGCTGAAGTGGAAAAGAAATTTGAAGCCATTGAGAACCGGTGAGTCTCAATCAAAACCCAGCTAAAAGAGCTCTACAAGGTCATCATGAGGAAGATGGATGCCCTGGAAGATCACACTAAGGAACTGGAGACTATGGTGGAAACCATTACCACACAAGGGGAAGGGTTAACCTTCGATGAGGTGAGCACCTTGGTTAGCAACATCTGCACTAAAGTGTAGGAGGAAGTCAGCACTTGGAGTACATTAGAGGCTGACCTACAACAAAATTTTCCCCTTCTTCTTCGTTAGGAAATTTTCCCCTATTCTTTCTCTCCCCCATTCTTTTCCAAGGCAAGGCCTTGCATTCTTTTTGTACTGCATTCTTTAAGAAGGTTCCCGAGGATGGAGAATAGGTGAAGTGTGGGGTAATGTTGGGCCCCTAAATATAGCTTCCAAGTCTTAAAGGTGCATAGGTGTGCATGGCCCGAGGAATTGCACAAGTGAAGGCGTGCAAGGCAGAGTTCAAAAGGCTTCTTGGAGAACCAAGGACGCACGCGCCGCATGAAGAAAAATTTAGGACTTAGCCATTTTCAGCCTTTTGGGCATGACACATGAAGAACGTGTTCCATTTGGATAAGGTTCCAGCCTAGCGACAGGGTGTCCTGGAAGGAATATACCTTATGATAGGAAGATCCAAAAAGATAATCATGACATGGAGAGGAATGCGCCTGGGGTGACCCACACCTTGACACTTGGGGCCAGATCTGAGGCTACAGAAGAGTTTGTTAGAGCTCAGATGCCTATTTATACATGTGCCCCTTGGCAAAGAAGAGAGACATAAGTGAGGTAGCGGAGCTCTGTAGAATTACTGCGAGAACTATGGGATGAAAATGGGTAAAGAATTCTAGTAAGGATGTAATGGGGAAATGGGGAATGAAATTTTTTTTTTGTGAGAATACATGTATGAATCCAGAGATGGCACATGACTATGGTCTACCTCTCTATGATACTTTGTAGTAAGACTATGAATGAATATGATAAGGTTACCATCATGTTTACATTAAGATCTCCTTCTGTATTATCTGCATGTTTTTACTCTACTTTTGATCTTGTATAATCATGGACCTTACTTGAATGATTAAGTATAATTGTGGAATTACAACTTCTTGGTTCTATTTTTCCTATTGCACACTTTGTTTTGTTATGACTAAAGGAATGTAGAAGTTTTCCTAAGCTCTATAGATTCTTCATGTCTATTAAATCACTAAGTCGAATCATGATCTATGCCTTCCACTAGACTCACATAAAAGAGAGACTCGGCTCCCTCTCACGTGCCTCTCGGGTGAGTGTGCCAGTTCCCACTGGGTGATAGGCCAAAGCATGCATGATATTCCCTTGTTCTTAGCGGGTGGAAAAATTACTACATATCTCCTTCTAGAGAAATTAGCATAACACCGGCACCAGACCCATTCTTACTCCTTGAGCCATCAAATAACAATTACCATAATCCTTCAAGATTGCTTTGTGTTTTGACAAGTTGTGGTATGGTTGTTCCTTCTTTGTGAATGCAATATGTGCCCAATCCCATTTCTTCCAATAGTAGCAAAAAAATTCGCCCCTCTTCCAAAACATCAATGTATGGATCGCATCGATGGTCTCCGCATACTTCATCCAACACAGTATTAGGGACTTCTTCCATAAGAGTGGTGGGTTCATGATCAACAACTTCTTCCTCTCGATCATGGATGGTATAATTCCCCTTTGTGGGACTAGTTATGTAGGGTTCTACATGATTATGGTAGATTGGTTCTATATAGAGTTCTGATAATCATATGTGACCAATCAGCTAATAGGTAACTTCCCATTTTAGCAGTGAAGTCTGGTGATAGGTAGATAACAAAGAGAGAAGAGAGATCAATGATTAATACATCTTGGGTGAACTTCAAACTTGGGCATGAATAGATAGTAAGTTGAAGTCCTCTAATGATGCCAACAATGTTGATGATTATGTCATCTAGTTAAACAACTCCATTTGCAACTCATGTATATTGGATTCCTAACACGTCTAAAATTTACTTGGGCATAACAGAGCTATTGGTGCCATAATCAATCATACAGTTATGTACCAAATGATCAAAGAAATATAGAATGGTGGTGGTTTTCTTGACTTAGGAATACTTTTCCCATCTGATTGGCACAAAATTGTTGCAACTCATCGCTCCACGACCGGATGATCTATCAGTTGTATCAAAACCTCTCGTAGCAAATTTATTTGAGAAGGAATAGAGAGTGTGTCCCACGTAGTGACACTCAAGTTAATCTTCTTCATTTGTTCCACTATGCACCTACCCTAGTGATATTTCTTTATGTGTTGACATCCTCTTTTAGAAAATGTTTGTTAGGTACCGTGATGCTTGAAGAACCTCCTTCTCTTGCATTTGGGTTATAAAATGTCTCTAAGAATGTCTTTCCCACATCCTTATCAACCTTTGATGACTAAGAATGTGAAGTAGAATCCTAGTCAACTTTTGGAGATTGGAGTTCCATCACCCTCTTCTTAGAATGAGTATTCCTTATTACGAATGAAGCATCTATATTCACCCCACAAAAATCTTATGCTTACCAATTTAGAAAGGTGGTTTCTTCAATCACCTGTCATTGATATACTATTTCCTATGCAGGTGATTTCTTTGTTGGATTTGAAGGGGTAGATATGCTTTGAACCATAAGGGCTTGGCTAAGAACTCCATTGGGTAAAAGGTTTTGATTGTGAGAATGAGAAAAAGGATAACACCATTCATAATCTTGAACTAAATTATTTTGGACGGGTACAATAGCTTTTGAAGAGCTAGCAGTGAGAGGATTCCTGAAATTTAGAGGCCTAAAATTCGTAGCTTGGTTTTGAGGCTAATTATTTTCGTAAAAGGGAGGATGGTTAGCTCGATACTACTAATTTGGTGGCTGTTATGGGTGATTGTATTGAATTTGTTTCCTTTTGAGTGTAACGAGCTTGTTTCCAAAATTTTACATTAGGGACTTAACTTCAAATAGGTCATTTGAAGAGGCAGTGGTAGAATGAGTTAGTTTCTTGGAGGCTACTAGAATAGGAGCAATGGTAGGATGATTGTTCATAAGATCTAGAGACAATGACATTGGTAGTTGTGGAGCTATCTTTCTAGCCTAGATTAAGGAATTCTCTACTCTTATGGAAACTTCGTAGGCATCAGGTAGTGTAGTCCCTCCCATGGACTAGATCATAACTGCTACATCATTATTCAAGGCTCACAAATAGTACAAGAATGCATTATTTGAAGAAGGCTTTATGAGTGCCGAAATCCTATTCCAGTCCTATGGAATCGGAAGTTGAAATCACTCATGTATTCTTAGGAGCTCTCTTTATGGTAGTGATTTGTTTCAAAAGTGATAGGTGATCACTTTTTCCTTCAAACTATTTATAGATATTTTATCCTAACTTGTCCTGTGGTAATAATTCCAACCCTTAAACTATGAAACCATTAGAGTGATTTTCCTTGAAAGAAGTAGAAATAATTCTAACCACAACATTATCCTCCATGATATTATATACTTTGCACAAATACCGCGACATAGAGAATATGTTCCACTTTGGAGTAATGTGAGTTTCCCGTACATAAGGGTAAAATTTTGAGTGTTGCAGTAGGTATAGGATCATGTTGAGCTAACAGAAGAGGATTGCTTGCATTGAAAGGGGGAAAACTTGGTTCCTTGCCATTCTTCTGATAGGTTTTTGTTCCGAGTGGAGGTAATATTCCATAAGGAGGAGTAAAATGACCCATGGGGAGACATTGTGACTAATGAGCCTAGAATGCCTCTTCTTCTTCTTGGAGGAGACAAAGATAACTCAATATGCTGATAATTTCCCTCTTGTCTCACAAAATCTCTTTTTGAATTATTTGCATATGTTAACACACTAAGATACAAAATCTAGAGATATGGAGTCACCAGGTACTTTGAGTTATGAAAATATGAAGAGAAGTACCAACTCTCTCTCTCTCTGTCCCCCACCGGGTGTGCCAAAAATTGTTTTCACTCGAATCGTGCACCTATTAAACTGTTAAAAGATCATGTGCAACATTGGAACATCCCCAAGGTGTGGGGCCTTGTTTCCTTTGGATGAACCTATGGAGAAGGCTAACATCCTTTAGAACTTGGGGTACCCAATTTAAGATCGATGTGTAAGGATAAAAATCTTGAAATGACTCTAATCTACTCAATTCACGGGGCTTAGAGTTAGAAATAACAAATAAGGAAAATACGGTGATACACCAAGAGAGTATAATTAGATAATTTTACTGATCTTCACATTGGAAAGGGTTAACTTAGAAAGGATAAAGCAACCATCACAATCTAATTCACCTTATGCTATTTAGACAGGGCCAATAACAAACCAGACAAAATAACATACATTCCTTTGTAAGACCCCAAGCATACCTAACATATAGATCAAATATGTTTGAATACACAATCAACAATTCATGACAATATATGATATGCACATGTCATACATCCCTTTCTCTTTATGATAGTTAATGATAATGTAACTTTATAACAGAAGGAATATAATATTTCACAACTAATTTTCAAGATAATCACATCATTCTCCCACAGATTGAAATAAGATATTCTAAAATAAAGGTGAGCTAATCACTTACACCAAGGAATTACACATCCACAAAGCATACATTGATCAACTATTAACACAATAAATCAAATATTTCATGGAAAAATATTGTTCGAATATAATTGAAAGGCTCCAAAGTATCAAAGCACTCTTCTAAAATTGAAGAGTAAATTCCCAATAATCTATCTATCCCTCTAAACTTATGCATTTAACTATTTATAATTTTTTAGGTTGAGCCATTACAACTGAACCTTAACTAACAAGTTACTAAAAATAGAATGTAATTAAGTTCTAGGAACAGCTCCCATAAAAATAGCAAAGTAGTTGCAAAGGTTTGACCCAGTTAACCCTGCAACTTGGACTGATCCAGAGCTTAGAATTGTCCTTTCATGGCCACCTAGCTTAGCTTGGTCCTGCAACATCTTTTCCTTCTTTGAATTTCTCTTACTCTTTCTCCCACACAATCATCTGATGCTTGTAATCAATGAAACACTTAATAATTCCTTGTACTTCCTCTTCTTCTAGTCCACATGCATAATGATTCACCACATTTTTTGTTTCAATCTCTCTTGCCACTTTAGCCGGGATCCTTTTGAGTTTACTCACCACTTTCTTCAGTCGACTTGTGAAATTTTGGCATGAAACCAACCTGTCAATTGAATCACTATTGAAATTCCTAGTTACCTCATTATCTTTCTCCACCAAATCTTTGAAATTTGACTTAATTTGATCTATTGGAAGGGCATAAATATTCTCATTGAAAAATTTACATTGATATTATCAAATTCTTGAAATATCATTTAGAGCATCCATTATTTCTACACATTTGTCATCCAATTTCTTGATCAAATCTTGTAACACCTGGGATCTAAATTCCATAGCCTTCTAAAATTCAAACAACTTGGAAATATCATCAATTAATTCTTCTTGAAGAAGTAGATCTGGATCCTCCTCTCTAATCTCACCCCATGTGGTCAAATTCATATTCAAATTATTGTTATCTTCAGAGAAGACTTCATCCATCCTACGAATGGAGGCTCTTTCGGTTTGCAAATCATTGTATAATTCAACAACTTCTTTGATCAAAGGATTATCTTCTTGAAGCATGTGTTCCATCCATCCATTCACTGATCTTCCCTTCTGACCTATCTTCTCAATCTCATGATATGAAATATCGTCTAGAGAAGAATAAATTGTCAGAGCAGTTTTAGTTAAAGGATCAGTGGTTGGAGTGGGTTGTGTTACTTTTCTTAGAAAAGAAGTGAGTTGTTCAACCTTCACTTTTAGTTCATCCTTGGAATCTTTATCTTTATCATACTTCTCTCGAAAAATTCCCGAGATCCACTTGCACATCTTATCGACACCTTCGTGTGTCACCTTACCTAGTGAAAATCTAGAAATTTGATAGTCCATTGTTGTGATAGTTTCTTTAGTATTTCCCTCAATGGGAGTAGCAATTTCCATGAATCTCTCTCCTGATTGGTTTACAAGATAAATTAGAGATGATATTTTTTTGCTTGGCCTGTCTCCTGGAGTAGGTTCCAACACACTCAGATCTATTACGTCTACCAAAGGCACCTTCTTCTTTTGTTTTGGAGTTTGGTGATATAACCATTCTAGTATAACATACACATATAGAAGTGACATGATTGATTTAGAAGTTGGAGCACTAGATAACACAATAACATTGGTAACATTAGTTGACAATGAAGTGGAGGTGGTAATGATAGATGGGGTGGATGTGATAATAGCCTCGTGGAGTGGATACAATGAGGCTAGAAGTTGAAATGGAAAGAAATGAAAGTGGTAGAGGGAGTGAAGTGGAAACTAGAGACCCAATCATTTCCCCTATTAAGAGGATAGGAAGGGATGAAAATACCTGGGCCATGGATGGGGATGGAAAAGAAGAAATGAGTGTAGGAGTAGAAGGTAAGGATGGAGGAAGTGATAATGACATGGAAGAAGGGGATGAAAAGTTCGTGATACAACTAGAGAATCAATAACCTTGACAACTTCTGATACTAGTATTACAGGGGACACAACCTTGGAAGCAGGGGCCTTAGAAAGAGAGGAACTTCCAACAACAAATGAAATATTCTTAGGAATTATATTGGCCCTTTGGGTAGACCTTTTCCTTTTGTGGGTGTAGGAAGACTCATTGTTGGTTGGGCTTCTATTCTTATAGATTGATCTAACCCTTTGGGTGAAATTCCCAAGGTAGCCAACCAATCATATGTTCTTTGTAAAATGGGCCCCGCCCTTTCCTTAGTATTGCAACTTTCTTCTTGATACCAATCAATCCATGAAAATGGTTGATTGGCAACATTGTTATCCTTATATATTGGATCCAATACTTCTTCCTCATTGTCCATCTCCTTTGGAATCATTGTGATACCAAACTGTCTAATCTCATTTAAATTTGACCTTTCGTATTCTTGTTGTCGGATAATGAACTCATCCCGATAGTGAATCCAAATATCCTCTAGCTGAGGCATGTGAGAACTAGATAAACCTATTTCACTGAACTTTCCCCAATATTCAAAATTGGTTCTGGGATGAAAAGTTCAGTAAAGTCACTTCAAACATTTCCGCATCCACATTCTTTGTTTTATAAATACTGGCATAAGTACATTTGCCGATTGAAATGGGAAATTGGACTCCCGCTTTATGTCATTTTTTCTGTATTTTTTGGTAATCCAACAATTACCGAACCAATTATAAAGAAACCCATTTATCAAGAGTAGGAAATCTTGATAACTTGCTTGAGGTACCCACCAAACTAGGAATATTAATGTATGTAAATGTTGGAAACTGAAGATAAATGGCTCCCCACTCTCGTACTTCTTTGATAGCCTCGTCATGTTATACAAATCCTTGTCAAAATGATAAAGAAGAACAACGAAGAAGGCATCATTGACTCGAAAAAAATTCTTCTTCCCTCATCCATCATGATTTGAGGATAAAAATCAAAAATCTGTGATGCACTTCTAACACCTTTGGTATTTAACCCATTGAATTCCCCCATGACAGTTGTAGCATAAACCAAGAAAGAAGTCATGTAAAAGTTTTTGGAAGAAAAGACTTTACTCAATTGAAAATAGATAGAGTTGTTGATATTCTCTCCCCATCGTATGAATTCTTTTTTTTCTTTTTAATAGTGGAAATATATAAGAACATCCATTCCTGAAATTCCTTTGCAGAAGCTAGACCCAAAACTCTACTCAATAACACAATGAGATCATTTGCTTCTTGGATGAAATTTGATCAAAACATAGTATTAGGTAACTTTGGTGAAACTCTCCACCAAGCAGCTCTTCATCATGACCCTCACACACAATTCAGTTTCCTTGTCCCAATGTTCAACTATAGCTTCTAGTGAAATTATGGAATAGTCTTCGACATTAAGGAGTTTGAACAGATCTTCAAAGAAATCAGAGTCCAATCAAATTATAACCTTGTCGTCATCATTCTTCACCGATCTGGAATCTTCATAAAAATGGTTTGTTCAACCAAGATGAATTCAAGACAATACATGGATTTAGGAAAAGCGACAAAGTGAGAGCAAGCCCACCTTTGTCATATATATATGCATCCAATATACCTTGTTAGGAGCTTTCAACCTTGCCCATAAGTCTAGAAAATCTACCTTCCCAAGATTGGTATCTCCAATATTTCCCAAGTCTAAGGAAAGAAACGAGTGAGGAGAAACTCCTAAAAATGTATATTTCATCTTTTCTTTTCCTTTTGATGAGGGGGTTGACATTAAGTTCAGAATTTGGAATCTAAAGGGCCTTTGGAAAATTTGTAATAGATATTGTAAAAGCTCTTAAATGCCTAAGTCTCGGAAACTATGAAAATACTCTATCTCTAAAGTGCAAAATCTCTAAAAACCTAAAATTGGTAGACCTCCAAAACTCTAAAAATCAAAACCCCAAACCTATGAAATCCTTAGACCTCTGAAACTCCAAAAATGGAAAACCTCCAAAACTCGAAAATATTGAATCTCCGGAATTATAACCTCTCGAAATTCTAAACAGAAGAAGCTCCAAAATCCCAAAATGACAGACTCTCGAAAATATGAAATTAATGGTTTCAAAAAAATAATCTATGAACTGTGAAATAACCAAAGGGCATGAAACGAAAATCAAATACTTGTGGAGATCTAGGAGAAATTATCATGCAATCTGGACTGGATGCCTGCACATGTTGGATTTTTCAGTTGTGGAAATTAGGAAACATTCTTAAGGAAAACATGGTAGATGATGAGGGTTCCATTTCCAAATAAGAAAAAGGAAGAAGACCCAAAAAAATCATAAAACAAGAAGAAATAACCCAAACAAAATTACCTTGAAAATGGTGCCTCAAAAGTATAAAGAGTTTGGTAAAAATTAGAGTGTCGGACCAAAATTTCAAGTGAAAATGAAAGATAAAAATATGATTTTACATAGAAAAAACTGAAATCAATGCCCAGAAGCTGACACATGGGGGTAGGTGAGAATTAAATGCCCATAGAACTTTGAAGTCTAAAACCCTAAAAGTCTGAAGTTTCAAAAGTTCAAAACTTTGGAGTTTTGGACTTGAACTTGAGAGATGGAGTTAAAAAAATTTGATGGAAGACTCCAAAATCTGAAAGTCTAAAGTTTCAAAAATTTGGAACTTCAAAATTTTCAACTTTAGAAGTCCAGAGCCAAAATTATCAAAATGAAGATGGAAGACTGAACACGAAAGTTCAAATTTCTGAAAATTTGAAACTTTGGAGTTTTGGACTTTGGGACTCTGGCAAGAGATTTCTCAAAATGGGCAACGTAGACTTCTGAAACCCAAAATTTTAAAGTTCTGAATTTTTGGAACTTCAAAGTTTCAGAGTTCAGAACTTTGAAGTCAAAAATTGAAAAATGCCAAAAGATACTTGAATCCCAAAAGTCCAAAACTCAATTTTTGGACTTTCAGGATTTTGGAGTTCGGAACTTTGGAATCAAAATTTTTTATTTAGCAATCTCCTCCCCAAAAAAGAAAACCTCTGAAATCCAAAGTCCAAAATTTCAGAATTTGGAGTTTGGATAACTTCAACACATTTTTAAAACACTTTCGGGTGAATAATTCAGAAGAAATTTTGAAGCAACTTTTAAAATCTTATTTTCAAGGTAAGATTTAAATATTAACACATACATTCGTAATAGTCGATGGATAGACCATAGTATTATTGATGGTATAAGAACTAGTAGAGTGCCCATTGATATGCAATGAATCAAAATTAAATGTAGCATGATAATCATGACCGAGATTGTGATAACAAGAAGTGGCATATCAATAGAAGAAAAAATAAAGTCAAGAGGCCCCGATGAAGGAGGAGGAACAACATGATATGTATGGTTTGTAGAAGAAATCGGTAGATTGCTTGTCATACTTTGGTAAAGGGTCATTGAAATTTTTTATCTTTTGATTATCATTGACTGGTTTGGTAGTAGATGGCTCAGGGAGCTCGATTGCATTGTTATCAATAAGATCTTGAATTAGATGTTTAAGCTTAAAGCAATGATCATTGTGATGCCCAATGTATTGGTTTTAGTCACAGCATGCAGTCTCATCATAATTATGGCCACGAGGGTGAGAAGGATCAATATTGAGTGGTGGAGGAAGAGTGATAATATTTCTTTCAATAAGTTGTGGTAAGAGAATCCAAGGTGTGTAAGGTAGCTTAGTAAAAGTATGTCATGTGGGTTGTAATTGAAGCTTGTCAGGTGTAGAAACAATGTTAACAGTTTCCTTAGCTTCATTGGGCTTAGGAGGTGGTTTGAAATTAGATTTTCTTGGCTGAATAGAAGATGAAGATGAAGAAGTGTCATAATATTTTAACGGCCCATAGATAAAGCTTTTCTTCACTCAATTTGAGTGTATGGAATATTTGATCAAAGGAGGGAGAATTCTCAAATACAACACTATCTTGAAGTGGAGGTAGGAGAATTTGAATAAATATATCATGCAATTCAAATTTAACTAGTACATTAGTCATCTTAACAATTTTGTTCTTATAGCACAAAACATAGTCTGCTAGAAGCTCATTATATCCTTGTTTAAGTTGAGGAAGTTATGCATAAGAGATATTGGTGTTGATACCGATAGAAAATGTGTGAGGAAAGTATCAAATGAGTATGTAAAATAGGTTACCGAGTGAACAAGTAGATCTTAAACCAACACATAGCGTAATCTTGTAAGATTTTAGGAAATAATTTAGCTAGTAATGTAAAGTCATCTGCATAGTCAAGACATGCCACATGAAAAGATTGAAGATGCTCATGAGGGTCATCATGGACATTGAAGGTAGGAATCTTGGGTGCAATGAAGTTGGGAGGTAGTGGATAAGAGGATATGGTGGGTACAAAATGGGTGTGAAGGAGAAGTGAGGAATCAAGAGATGGAGAGGAATATGAAGTAGCTTGCTATAATTGGCGGATTTGGATTTGTAGATCTTGGTATAAAGAAGCTAGGTCTTGGGTTCTACAAGAGGATAGTTAGCATATGTTTGAAGTAATAAAATGGTTGAAATTTTGATAGGATTAGGCATAGAAATTAGAAAAGTGGAGGTGGGTGGGAGGGTATAATTAGGAGGTTGTGTTGTAAGAGGAAGAGAAATATTTTTAGAAACTAATGGGTTGAGCTCAACTAGGTTAGTGGATTCCTCACGAGGATTGAAAAATAAGAGATATAAATCTTGAGGATGTTCAGAAATATGTGTTTGGAGGTCACAAAGATCTTCATCAACAAGGGTTCAAAAGTCTTAGCCATGGGAGAAGAATCTAGAAGCAAGGTAGGGTTTAAGTGAGTGGATTCACCCAATGATTTAATATAAATGGAATTAAATCTAATTACAGATTAATTACTATAGTGTATGATATAAAAATGCTAATATATTGTAAGAAGTAAGCAAAAATCATGTACAAATGTAAAACCCTAAGCAAGAGAGGGAGATAAAGAGACTTAGCTAACTCTTGAGCAATCTCGAAGTGATCGGGCTCTAAATAGCCGAAACAAACTAATAAGAGTTTTTTTATGCTCATTTGAGGTTTCGAATCTCGTGAATGTGTCGATGGGAATGCCCACATGAGGACATGAGCAACTATATGCGAGTGTTTGTTCTAGGTGCTAGTTTCTTTGTGAATGATCGAATTTGGTCTCTTATGTGCAAGTGAAGCTTCAATGTTAGTCTATGTTCTAAAAGGAACGATAACCAGATTGTGCCAAGCTAAGAACACAGATGCTAATCAAACATCATGATCAATAAGATGAAAGTAATTCACTAGAATAACTTTACATAAACCTTTGCAAACAAATGAGCAGCAATATCATATATTATTATGGAACTCAATGCAATACATTGAGAATGGGACTTGCTTAAATAGGCAAGGAATAACAATCTAAGAACCAATCAAGGTCATAGATCAATCCATAAATCAAGGAAATAACTAGTCATCAAAGAACTAGTCAAGACCATAGATTTAGGAGAGAACTAGACATCAAAGATCTAGTCAATACCATAGATCAAGGAAATAACTATACCTAACAACTAGATAATATCTTCTAATATCTAAATAAGATAAAAGAAATATCCACACACATAAGTGGGTGAGGATAAATACAATAAAGGTAAATAAAGTACCTAAGTGAACATGAGCTAAGGTAAATACCTACTCTAACACCCCCCGTCAAGTGAAGCTAGGGGAAAAATAGAAGTGACATGTCCATAGTATGAGTCCCGACAACTAGGCCTGATGAGGTACTCATGTACAATAACTGGGAAAAAAGGGACACCACAAGGTACCCAAAACCAGTAACAAAAAAGTAAAGAGAGTAACGACCCGCTCCAAGGTATCCCAAGAAGCTCGGATCAAAAACTCGTACAATGTTGAAGAATTTTGGTGTGCATTGTGGTCTGAATCCACTGCTCGATCACAAAACTCAAAAACAATTGACACTGGGCTCCACCAGAATAGCTCCATACAAGGAGACTATCAACGGAGTGATGTCAAAAGTGTTAAAAAAACACCAAACATAATTTGATCAAGTGCTGCAAATAGGTGTGCCATGATCCAAGAACAAAAACCAAAGCAACAAGGCAAGGACACAAAATCTAGAGTGTCATGATCCAAGAAAAGCCAAGGTAACAAGGCAAGAACATGAAACCCGAAGAAGTAGGATCAACACCACACCCTCTCATACTACTGAATGGGTGGAGTGATGCTACAAATCTGTATGAGTTATCAAAACAACTACTCAAACACTGACAAACTAACACTTTGGGCTCCACCAGAATAGCTCCCCATAAGAGAGACTGTCAACATGCCAAAAGTGTCGAAAATATAGATACAAAATCTCTCAACAAACAAGAGAGATACACTACACCTGCTAAATAAAAATGCTCAAAACAAGAAGCATCACAATGCAGAAGGTATAGAAAGTGGAGCAAGAGGCCAAATGGTGGAGGAGCCACACTGTTAGAGTCCTCTCAACGAATGCCTATGTTGCCTCCATGAGTGATCAGATATCCACCCCAAATCAACACGGATGGATGAAGAATATGCTTGCATATGACTTGGTGTAAAATGCACAATGGGTGCATACAAAAGAACATAAGAATGTGTGTCAAGTTGATCATGGCTGACAGCTGAAATATCAGGTTTCTCAAGCCTAAGTGAAGATGTAGAACTCATGTGTTGCTCATGATCCTCATAAAGAGTCTAGTGAACAAAAAAAGGAGCTCTGTTAATGTGTGAGCCCAATGAAGTATCTTCTCGAAAACCAATGTCATGACAAGAATTCCACTTAACATGTGGAATAGAGGAAATAATACCCTGTGAATGTCTACCAATGACTCTTCTAGTGAGACCCATATAACGGAGCATACGAGAACTGAATGTAGTGGTGTGCTTCTTAAAAAAGTCATGTAGGCTGAAGGTATAGGATACACAACATGTGGTACTGTAATAGGCACGAGATGTGGAAGAGTATGTAGTAACAAGCCTCACAGGTTTAGTAGCATCAAAAGTAGGTTCAGGCTCAAATACTGACACATCAATGTCAGTGGGTTTAGGAGCAATAGCTAGAAGTGGACTAGGAGCATGGATATGGCTGTCCACAATATGATGGTGATGTTGTAGGCTAGCAAGTTTGTTTTGTAGGAAGTGTATTATTGTATCCTTATCATGAATGAGTGATTGTAGAAGAGAATTTCACTTCTTGAGTGATCTATTTTCTTCCAAAATTTTACAATATCCTCTTGAAGTCCACATACTTCAGAGAAAAGCATATCATTCTCTAGAATCCATGATAGGTACAAACTGTAACTCCCAAAAAATTTAAGGACGTCAGAGCTCGGTTGAGATTGCGTCCACAATTGATTACAACACTCCTCCATATTTAACACTTAATAATTATATTGCAAGTCTAAAAATAAATAACTCCAATGGAAATAGCATGAAAAAACAAGCACTTTTGCAAAAATGGCACTCAAAACCGAGTTACTGATCAAAAGTTACAAGCTTTTTACTATTTTGCTTTGTTATTTATTGTAGTTGTCACTAAAACAAAATAAATTGTTGTTGCCTTCACCACACAAATAAAATTAAAGGGGGTTGAAGTTAAGCTTTAAGCCCTCATATGACCATACCATATGACCAAGGGCTAAGGATTTTAATGGGTGTTTGCACAACTTACTATTTTGGGGTGTGTCGCGTGTTTTCGAGAAAGTCACATCCAACTGCCTCTTCTAGTAAAAATTATTATTTCTGGACTATGTAGACAGTGACCTTTATTGCCAAAAATAGCAACCTATGGATTTTCCTGAAATAGTAAAAATGTGCACAACATCCGTGGACCCCTGCCAAAAAAGGAAAGATCCGAAAACCTTCCTGTGAAAAAATCGAGACAAATACGCTGAAAAAAAAAGAACTCCTGTAGAGATCTCAAGAAATCCAACAAACCCGAATAAATAAAATCACATTTTTTCCTTGGCTCAAATCCCAAGGTGCATCTGTGTGCTTCTCTGCAAAAAATAAAAACCACAAAAAAACGAGTGCCTCCAGAATTGGTCGAGTTTACAGTCAATCTTAGGGTTTTCACACCTTCCAGATCCAATGAAAGCCTCTTTTTTGCATAAAATGCACACAGCAACAAAATACAACCAAATCCCAAATATATGAATACACAAATAATTGTTTTGCAAAATAAAACTCACGAGACAAATGCCAACAACAATCTCCTACTCGATACCATGAAAGGAATGATAACCAAATCATGTCAATCCAAGAACATAGATGTTAATCAAACATCATGATCAATAAGATAAAAGTAATTTGCCAGAATAACTTTACATAAACCTTTGCAAACAAATGAGCAGCAATATCATATATTATTATGGAACTCAATGCAATATAATGAGATCAATACCATAGATCAAGGAAAGAACCATACCTAACAACTAGATAATATCTCCTAATATCTAAATAAGATAAAAGAAATATCCACACACATAAGTGGGTGAGGATAAATACAATAAAGGTAAATAAAGTACCTAGGTGAACATGAGCTAAGGTAAATACCTACTCTAACATGTTCGTCACTCGATTTTGCTCCTTAATCGCCACATGTATTGTAACCTACAAAATAAGTTGTCTATCTGCACATGTCTACAAACCACATCAAATCGAATAAAAATGGATGCAGAATGTGGAGTCAGACTGACCCCGATGATCACCTAATGAGTGAACTTAATACTGAGAGTTACACTATATTTTAGATTCCATGTAATTTTGTGTGAGAGTTTGTATAACGATACCCTTGTGTAAGTTGCACTATGATATCGGGATAGATATAGAATGCTCCAGATGTAAATGTGTGTAATGGAGTAGAATAAACTTCCCCTCCTATGTTGTGTATGCAGAAGAATGCAACCCTTGTCCCTTGAGTGAGTGTACTAGATGGATGCCTTAGAATGTGATTTGTGTCTTTGGATGCAATATTAGGTGATAGTACGTAATGCTTAGTGTTTGGTCCCTCATTTGAGATCTATAACTATTTATATATTATTCCCTTGTTTGAATCTCGTAATTGACAACTAGAAGGATGACCCAAACATCTAAAAGATACCCAAGAAGTAAAAGAGACCCTAAATAGTAAGAAAAGGGGAGAAAGGGTCGGGCGTGTCTAGGAGGGATAAGCACTGGGAGATAGTGTCTAAGGCCATAAAAGATGAAGAAGTCAAATATCGATAGGGTTGTAGGGTGTGTAAGGTCAATAAAAATAAAAAGATAAACAAAAAGGCCCAAAAGACATTGTCAATTATTAATTTTCTTTATTAGAAATAATTTATATATTAGTATGCTTTAGGACCTAGAAATGTACCCAAGTGTATAGATTTAATGTCTACATTTTTAGATAAATTAAACTACTTACAAGCTACTTGTAAAAATTAGGATTAGTTTTTTTACATGTAGGTTTAGGATCAATTTTACAACCTAATTCAATAGGAATAACAACTATTTTACAATACACCATATTACATCGTTTAATCGAATTAGCAGCATATTTTTATTGTGATACAACAATAGAATGTTTATCTTGAAAAATTTTCATGCCTAAAAATGATGTAATAATCCTAAATCAGTCATTTCAAAGTATTGTTTCAATTTAGCTTTAATTTTAAAAATTAAACTATTTGAATTGCTAGTAATAAGAAAATCATCAACATATAAGACAATAAGAATAATCTGATTATTTTAAATTTTAAAAAAGAGATAATATCATATGAAAAATTAGTAAAACCAATATATTGGAAAAAACTATTCATTTTTTGCGTACCAAGCTCTAGGAGCTTGTTTTAAATCATATGGATTTTTTTTAGTTTACACAAAAAAAATTCTTTTCCATTTTCCTAAAAAACTTTTAGGTTAATGCATGTAAATTTCTTATTTTAAATCACCATTCAGGAATGCATTATTAATATCCATATAGTAGATTTCCCAACCATATTGAGCAACTAAGGCAATAACGATCATAACAGTGCTCATTTTTGCAATAGGGGAAAAGGTTTTTAGATAGTCAATACTGGGTTTTTTAGTAAACCCACAAGATACTAACTTGGATTCAAACTTAACAATATTTTCATCGGTATTATACTTGATTTTGTAAAAGCAACTTAGAGCCAACAATACTATGTTTTCCTAGAGGAGGGACAAGATCCTAGGTTTGATTTTTTATTTAGTTTTCATGGCTTCTACCCATTTTTTTGTCATGATATGATTCTTTGAAAGATTGGGTTTTTGGCTCATACATATTCATTAAGGCATCATAGGTATGATGGATTTTAGTCATCTTACTAAGATTATCAGGATTACAGTTTTGAAGAAAAAATTAAGCCCATATAGCTCGTTTAGTTATAGTGGATACATGAAGAGACTATTGTTCAATTATAGAATCATCATTACATTAATCGAGATCATTTTTTTAACTCATTAGATTAATTATAAATAAAAGAAATAGAAGATGAATTACAAAAAGGTTTTTCAAGGATTTTAACATTCTTATTCTCAATAACTTCACGTTTTGTAGGATCATAGATCCTTAGACCTTTTGTTTTACCTCCATAGCCTACAAAGATGTAAGGATAGAAGGTTTGATCTAACTTCTTCCTTTTTATTTAAGAATGAAGATAGAGGTAGAGCTTCCAAATATTCTCATATGAGATATGTTAGGTTTCTTATTAGTCCACTTTCCTATATAAGAATATTGAGGTATGGATTTAGTAGAGAATTTTTTCAAATTATGAACAACGGTACTCATAGCTTCAACCCAAAAAAATTTCGGGACTTGGGTTGAGTGTAACATTGTCCTGGCCATTTCAAGAATGGTGTGGTTTTTCCTTTCCGCTATACCATTTTGTTGAGGAGAATAGGGAGTGGTAAGCTCCCTTTGAATTCCACACTCGACATAAAAAGAATCAAATGATTTATTAATGTATTCTCCTCCATTATCTATTCTAAGTTGTTTTATTTTGCGATCCAAGCTATTTTCTACTAAATATTTATACTCTTTAAATTCAGATAAAATGTTTAATTTGTTTTCAATAAATAATGACCAAATAATTCGAGAATAATCATCAATTAAAGTAACTACATACAAGGAACCATTTAGGGAAGGAACTTCTAAAGGACCTCTAACATCATTGTGAATAAGTATAAGAGGTTATAAATATTTTGCTTCATGATGGCTATGAAAGGGGTTTGTAAATTTCTTACTACGTAATCACCCTTAAAAAGTTTCACATATATGAGAGATAGGAGGTAAACTAACAACAAGGTTAAGACGAGACATGTCATACATACTTCTAAAATTAACATGACCCAATATTTCATGCCATAATTGTACATCATTCCTATTTTTGAGTAGAAATGCATGAAAATTATGTAAAACATTTAAATACATATAAACCATTGTTTTATGTCTTCTCGTAATAGTAACATCTAACTCATTTTAATAAACCGTTTATCTTTTAATAAATTTCTATTATAGATGTTTTGAGCTAACTATGAACATGATAGTGGATTCATTTTTAGTTTAGGAACACATAAAACATCATTTATATAACCATTAAAAATGTAATCTCAACCTTGATTTTGAAAATCAAGAATGAAATTATCACTAAGATAAATTTGATCATTACATTATGTGATATCAAAAAGTATATTAGATCTATGAGTCACATGCCTAGATGCACCATTTTCTAAGATCCATTCATTTTTTTACATTAACTAATACATAATATAAAGCAACTACATTAGGTTTTTCATTATTATTTTGATTTTGATTTGGTTTGTTTCCTTTCTAATTTTGAAATTTGGTTTATTTTTGTTTACCCTACAGTCTTCCTTTTTGTGACCAAATTTCCCACAATTATGACATTTTCCATCAAAAATGACTTTTAGGTGATTATTCACTAGTTTCTTATCTTTAATAAGGGCTTTAAAGTTTGATTTAAACTTTTGATTCTTGTTGAACATAGAAAAAAATTCTTAGGATTTTGAGTGAGAAATTCTTGAGTGGAATTTTCCTTCAAATCAAAGTTTGGCATGACTTTCTCTTCTTGAATTAGGAGAGCACTAAGAGTAGAAAATTCTAGAATATGTTGGCGTAGAAGAACTGGTTAACATGATGAGATCCCTCTCTATTACTAGTTTGGGCTTTAGTGTGATGGAAAATCGTAAAATGGTATCGAGCCGAGCTGTGTAATTAAGCATGCCCAACTTGGAGTAGTACTAGGATGGGTGACCTCCTGGGAAGTCCTGGTGTTGTTGCCTTCTAATGTCGTTGGGCCTAATTTGGTGAATACATGGTGGGCCTAGAGCTCACATGGTTGCATCCAACTCCATCATGTGGGGCTGTGTTGGCATAGCAGTTGGTTAACACAATGAGATCCCTCTCCACCACTAGTTAGAGCTTCTGGTGTGTCAGAAATTTGTGCAACTCTGATACCAAGTAGTTAAGCACGCTTGACCTAGAGTAGTATTGAGATGGGTGACCTCCTGGGAAGTCCGGTGTCGTTTCCTCCTAATGTCGTTGGGACTAATTTGGTGAATACATGGTGGGCCCAGTGCTCACGTGGTTGCATCTAGATCCATCGTGTGGGGGTGTGTTGGCGTAGCAGTTGGTTAACACAATGAGATCCTCTCCACTACCAGTTTGAGCTTTTGGTGTGACGACAAGTTGTGCAACTCTGATACCAGGTAGTTAAGCACGCTCGACTGGAGTAGTACTAGGATGGGTGACCTCTGGGAAGTCCTAGTGTCATTTCCTCCTAATGTCGTTGGGCCTAATTTGGTGAATACATGGTGAGCTCAAGGCTCATGTGGTTACATTTGGCTCCATCGTGTGGGGGTGTGTTAGCGTAGCAACTGGTTAACATGATGAGATCCTCTCTATTACCAGCTCAAGCTTTTGGTGTGACAAGTAAATCATAAAATAATATCTTGTTTAGTTTAATATTTTGAGTTAAAGATGGAAATGAAGTTCTTAAACCTTTCATGGATGTTCATTTGAATAATAAAGTATAATAGTTTATCTTGAATAAAATCATAGTTACATCCATCTAATTAAGATTTAATATTTTTAATTTTAGCTAAAAAATTAACCACTTTTTCATCTCCATTCATGAGAGTTGTCATTAGTTCAAGAATCAATTTTATAAGTTTTGAAAGGCACGTACCTTTGTGCATTGACTCTAATAGTTTCCAAGATTCACTCAAACTTTCTTGATTTCTAATGTGCAACAGAATTCATCTTACATGCTTCACAAGTATAATTGACATCACATATTTCACTTTCTATTGAAATGTAGAAACATTATCGATGTTGCTTGTCTTATTTTCGGGATTTC
The DNA here is from genome assembly GCA_018340775.1 of Taxus wallichiana var. yunnanensis. NCBI lineage: Eukaryota > Viridiplantae > Streptophyta > Pinopsida > Cupressales > Taxaceae > Taxus > Taxus wallichiana. Next base: position 177,884,306 of record CM031234.1, read on the forward strand.
TCTATACCATTCATGACAATCTAGAGATTTTGTGCCATGAATTATGCTTTCAGTCGTATCTTTCACATGTTGTAGTCGGTATCACTCAACATTTGTGACTTATCAAGATACTTAAATTATTATAACTCATTATGAATGAAAATTTCAAACTCAAATTATTACAAAACAAATGAATATTTAGTTCATATCCTATACTTTTGATAAAAATTAGGTTTTAAGGATAATTTAGGTTAAAAATACAAAAAAAACGTTTAGTAGATTCTTCATGTTGTCTCTATGTGAAAATACGTGTTGAGTTTGAGTTTTTGTCCTTTTTCCCGGCATGATCATCTTTTCACTTGTTTCTTAAGACACAATAATGACAAATTGTCAATTATATCAATAAATTCAAAAGAAAAATATATTGATCTTATTAATAATACAATATTATACAATTTTCTAACTTATATTGAAGATAGAAACCAAACTTGAATAATCTAATATGCTAAAATAATTTATTTAAATTTTATCGATTTAAATCCTAACGAAAATTGAAATTGAAATTTCTTAAGTTTTATAAATTTTATCAAATTAAAATTTCTTTTATAAAAAAATACTTGATAAAAATTCCTTATAAAAAGTACAATGAAATGGTTTTGAACCCTTGACCTCTTTAAGCCAAAGTTAATATAAAAACCCATATATCATTTTACCTATGAAACATTATACATATATATTTATGATTATTAAAATAAATGTTTTCAAAGTTAAATAATAAAAAAATAATAATAATAATAAAATAATAAAATTGTAACTAAACTTCAAACAAATGCTATGGTGAATTGTACTAGTTCTCACTCTACAAGTCATATTATACAACTTATCAAGGATCGAGATATATCCCGAGACCACATCGCTTGTGCAAATTGAGTTATAGGCCAAACCAAGAGGGCTTTCTTGTCACCCAACCAACTTGTTAATGGATCAAAATTTCAGTGCACATAGCCAAGCCACATTGAATGATAGGTCTTTGTAATCGCTAAAAAAAGGAGTAGGCGACATGGCCTAAACTTAACCCCATGCTAAACTTTTTAACAATGCCTAAATTACCAAGTGAAGCGGCCATAAGACCAAGTCAAAAAGGAAGGAGGGTTTTAATTTTATAATATTTTCTAAGGAAATGTGGAGGTGGCTATGTAGAGTGGCCAAGTGTTATTTGTTATACAATTAGTTCTTAACTTTATTAAAACATAAAATAAATTCTGTAAAGGATACTTGATTGCATTTAATGTTTCCACTTGTTGGGGTTGTAATATTAAGCGGTAAAATGACATAATAGAAAACCACCAAATACTAATGGTTATGGCTTGAAATTAGATTTAAAATATAAGCATGAACTGAGCCAACTATAAGAGTGGATCTAGACCACCCACCCATTTATAAGACAAGATGGTCTCATTAGAAATCGTTACATCATATGACATGAGATTAACACAAATGCAAGCAAGAAGTGCAAGTTGTTTAGAAGATCCATGATGCAAATGGTATGAAGGTTGACCTCTTCTCATGAGAATTTGTAAAAGACAATTTATAATTCCTCCATGAAGGTGTAGTTGGTGTGGATCGTATGAAATAGTGGGAGTGTTGGGTTGAATATATATTCTCAATAAATATAAGTGATTTTCAATGGGTTTTTTACCTCTCATGGTTTTCCCACTTATATCTTGTGTTGTGTTGTGTTGTGTTCATTTAATTTCTTGTTTATGCATGCAATCTAATATCTAATTCATAATGTGATGTAATTCATATTAACTTGTTCAATCATAAACTATAATCCTTGGTTGTTTATTTTGGTGGATATATAAATTTTTATATTATCTATCCCCACATTTCCTGACATGGTATCGAAGCTATATATTTGTGGTTGCGCAAGATAAACTTGTTTTGTAGGTGCAAGATCCTCTATAGATTGGGTTGAAGAATATAACTTGAAGTTTTCAAAACCTACAAAGGTATAATTTTTTGCTTCGTGATTTTTCATAATCTACAGTGCAAAATTCCAATTCCCTATTATTTTGGAAGTTTTGAAATGTTAAATTAAGTTTCAAGAACAAAATCTTGTGTGTACTTAGTTTTCTTAATTTTTATAGCCTTTAGAGTGATTGGATTTCTATTTTTGGTCATCCACAACCTATTTGAATTTTTTTGCGACATATCTACTTGTTTCGTGATTTTTATGTCTTTCACGATTTTTTCAATATTCCAGGACCTATTTAATTGTTATCCATTTTCCTATCATTTATGAGTGTTTCATGGCTTATTGTGTGAATTTTCATGTCTTTCACAAGTATGTTTGTGTATTGTGTGGATTTTTGGGTCTTATGCGATTTTTAAGCATTCTATGGTCTTACCTTTGTTCCATAGTTGTTTATCTTTCTACATAACTCTAAAAACTCTAAAACTTGAAAAAAATGTTTTCCTTGTTCTACGAACCTTTTTCTTTATCCCAAAAATTATTTTTCCTTGTTAAGTGAACTCCCTACTCTATGGACCATTCTCTTTGTTCTTTGGACTTCTTTTATTGTGTAAATAATTTTCCTTGTCCTGCGGCTTACATTTTCTTGTTCTGTGGATTCCTTTGTTCTGCGAATTTTTCTTATCATTTTGAAGAACACTAAAAGTTAAAAAACCCATGGAACACTTGTTTCTTTGTTCGCAGATTTTCAAATTTTGAAAATTAGACAACTTTTTCTCTATTGTCGCATGGCCTCTCGTGGCTAGTCTATTGAGTTTTTGGCCTACCTTTATGGTTCTAATACATTTTTTGATTGTCTTTAATATGTTTCAAGTTAGTATTAAGTGTGTTTATTTTGTTTAAAATCCATGAAATTTAATTTCATCTAACCGCGGATATTTGCAACTAATTAAAACCTGAATAACACTATATTTTTAAAAAGGTTACTAAGTTTTGTCAAATATTGTTATTTCATCTAATTTTTCCATAGATAAATCATAGTTATTGAATGACACTAACTATAGTATTTGGAGTATTAGGCTTAAAGCTATAATTATGGCTAGAAAGCTATGGGATTTGGTTAGTGGTGTTGAAAAGAGACCCACTAGGAGACAAGATACCCTTGATAACTTGATTTTCTTCTTCAAAAACACCCAGGAGGCCATGTTGATCCTCTTGTAAAGCATTAGTGATGAATTATTATTACATATAGTTCACATGGAGTCTCCAGTTGATGTTTAGATCCAATTGGAATCCATGCATGAAGCATGAAGGTAACCACCTTTCTAAGATAATTAAACTAATCATGGAACTGTTTACAACTCCAATGAAAGGAGATGAAAATATAGTTAATTATCTAACTAATATTAAGAACATTAAGGCTCGGTTAGATGGTTGTAATTGTGAACTATTTCAAGATAATTTGTTATATTTTATCATTTAGATTAATATTCATGAGAAATTTAGAAATTATATCTCTATTTTAAATTCTAAATATCAAAATGAATTTGATTTTCATAGTTTTAATACTATGTCTACTCTCTTAGTTCAAGTCGAAAGAGTAATGGAGAACTTTAGCTCAAAAGAGAACGCCTCTTACGCATTGTTCTCCCAAAATCAAAAATCTTTTAAAAATTAGAATAACAACAATACTAATGAGAAATCAAACTTTAAATCTAAGTTCAAAACTAATTCTAATTTTTTGTAAAGAATAAAAATAATTTCAAGGTTAAGTTTGATGGTACTTGTACCTTTTGTGGAAATTTTGGTCATAAAGAATCTGATTGTTATTCTAAATCAAATAAAAATTCTCAAAGTAAGAAGAATAAAAACAAAAAAAAAAACAAAAAAATCAAATATTGTTGAGCAACTTGTTGCTTTATGAAAATATTCTTGGTAATTGATACGAGAGGTGTACGAGATTTTATTATTTCATCATGTACAAATTGTTTACAAGAAAAAGTGAGTCGATAACATACCTCATACTACTCATGAAAAGAGTCAATCATCACCTTCTTATTTAAGACTTATCAATACAACTCAAGAAACCAAAATTGGACATTGAAATTAGAAATTATATTAACCTTCTTGACATTGTTCTCTAATGCTCCTAAAACCCATGAAATCTCATCTTGTCCACACGCACCTTAAGACACTCCACTCACACTTATTTATTCACTTATTGACCTCATTATGCTTCTTGACAAATGACATTTTAAATTGTCGTAACTAATTTCTATCACATATTCATTGTGTGTTCTCACTCTCAAGACTCTTCGCTCATATTTCTTCACCTTTCCTCTAGGATTTTCATCTTCCATCAAGAATGATAAATAACGTCGTCTTAGTGAATTATTTATCAATAAAATTCCCAACTTCTTATAGGCATGTAGCCAACTATTAATAAAAACATGCCTCGAAAAGGAGTCACATCTTATCTTTCTTATCTATGTCCCGCATAAAAGAATACTTAGACTGTAATTTTTGTGTGGGAAAAGATGTGATGGTTTTCTCCTACCCCAAATATTGTTCTATGCTTCAAGAAAAACTTCCCTATTTGAAACCTTGTATGTATTCAAACATCGACATATCCACATGGACTATACGCTTACTCTGTTTTCTTCATACTAATTTTTTGTGGCCTCGACATAATATTAACATGATATATTTATAGTTTCTTCCAATATGGATTCTCATGAATTATTTAACTCATCAACAACTTCCATCGTCAAGGAAGTCATTTCATGATTTTGGTAATATATACAAGAACATTGTCATATTCTTATCTATGAGAAGTCTCTAAATGGTCCTAAATAAAACTTAATCTCAAATACTCCTACAAGGTATTTTCTATAATTTATCCTAGATTATACAAGTTACTTCCATAATCACAGAGATTATTTGATGATTAAAACATAAGAAAATAGCATAGAACTCACTTTCACCCTTCAAATCTATCTCTATAGTCAACTATCTTTGTTTTACAAGATATTTCTTGATAAAAATTCTCTAAACTTAGTTTCTCATAGAAAAAGTGTAATTTTTATACCCATTAATCCCTTTTAATTTCCACCTCAACCATGCAAATGATTCGAATGGAAATATGCCTAGTTTAAGAAATCCCTTCTTTCATTAGGAATTCTTATATCCCAAACAAGACTGTCATCAAAATAGGAGTATGTACAAAAAAATTCTTCAAACCAATAAATATCTTCTTAAATCATGTGTAGATGATTTGTAGAAAATTTCAAGAAGTTTCATCCACTAGAACACAAGTTATACTCATTTTAAATTTTTATCCCTAGATAGGGTTTCATAGTACTGAGAGAGATTTTTATTCATAACATGAACAAATAAATATTTCAAGACTAAAATTTTACCTTTTAAAATATGTAATATCATCCTCCAACTTTCTCTTTCTTACACTAACACCTAAAAATGCACCAATCATTGCCAACCACAAGCTTTGCATTTATTTTCTCCAAGAATACCCTATTTCCATATAACAATCTATCTAATAATCACTCAAATACCATTTATAATCATTCTCAAAACTTAAATAAATTGTATTACCTATTCTCATGAATGACACATCTAACCTTAGTAGCAATTCCACCCTTTTCTTCTCATTTCATCAATTTGTCTCAAGAATACACTAAAAACATACCCATTTTTGACTCAAACCGAGAAACTCCTTCTTTTGTCAACTCAATACTTACAAGGATTCATTCGTACACTTGAAATCCTTTCACATGTGCTACACACCTGTACATTCATTTATTCTATGCAATGAATCTCAATCATTACTATTTCACTATATATTCATCAATTTATCAACCTTTCATAATAAATACACCACTAATGTACCATTTCTAGTATAAAAACCTTCATAGGAGTAGAATCCAGCATAAAATATCATTCTAAATTCATTGAATACATTCATATATAGATATTTCATCAAAAGACTCATTTATTCATATATACAAGAACCTTTCATCATTTCTTTACAAAAACCTGGTTTTACAAGTTTCCCATGCTCTCCATCTCAGGTTCTTGCCTCCTTAAGGATATTTTCTCTATTATTGAACCTCTAAGACTTTTTCTATACTATATTACCCTCTTTTCATTTGAATGTTTTCATTTTAAGACCTAAAAGGTGAGTGGAATAACTAATTTTCAAATCTAACCATGGTGGAGACTAACCACAACATGGCCACTCATGTTTAAGGGGTGATAATACCCTAGATACATCAAATATGGTCTTTTATGACCTTTACCACCTTTTTACAACTTCACATAGAACATTACACCTTTTAGATCCTAGTTTACAAATTCAAATATTCAAATGATGTGCTTTAGGAGGGAAACTCCTAAACAACCACCTAACACTCATAAAGGGACTTAAGAAGGGTGTATAAGGATATAAGGACACACAAAAACTTATAAAGCCTACTAAACACTAAAACTTATTACAAAAAAACTTGTTTATGTACAAGGTTGATGTTCCTACATCAGTAATGTTACTTATACATGTGTAAGGCATTTGTAAGTGCTTGTGTTTATGGATGCATGTTTGAAAAAAAAATCTCCTTCTTTTCATAATGTTCTACAACTTTGGCATGAATGTTTTAGGAATGTATATGCTCTAGAGAAACCTTTTTGTCAAATAAGGAGGTATGAACATGATCTAGAGAACCCATTTGGTGAAACCTCCTCTCCTTTCTTCTTTATTTTCTCCTAAAACTGAAATCCTAAAGTTTCTTAATTCTTATTTGGATAATTTGGAAATAAATATTCAAGAGGATTATCATCCTTCTTCAGTCTTGATGGATTTGGATATTGAGGGGGAGTCATCTCAATACACGTCTCGTGTCTAAGTATTCCTAGAATGGGCTCAAATATGTGTTTTATTTCACTTCCTAATAACCTAAAAGGAAGATAACCATTTCTCATCCCTCTTAAACATTCTTGTTTGAGGTTGTATTTGTTTCTAAAGAAAATTGTCTTGTTCAATTGTCTTGGAACCTTTTTCATCTTGATTGTAATCTTAATCAATTTCTCCAAACTAAATTTGATAATGTTACATCAAGTCTTCAGTAAAATTCATGAGTATTCTATTGTAAATATAATTGTGAGTTTTCTATGCATGAGAGAGAGAGAGAGAGAGATAATTATGTACCTTGAGAAATATAAAGTTTTGTGATCTAATATCAAACTATAAAGTTCAGTTTCATCATCCTACATATTTTCTTTTTGGGACTTTAGCCGCAATTGCACCAAATGCTCTAGACAATGAGTATTTACCCAAATCAAGCATGTTAATTGTGCTTGAGTTGAACTTTCTAGAAATCTGCATTTTCTTCCATTACATAGTTGTTTACATGTTCTTAAACATTGAGGATCACCTCATCATTCAAATGCAATTGGAAATGGAATAGTCTTTAAAACTTTGTATACTAAGATTGTTTACTTCTTTCAAGATCTTACTTTTCAAAATATGTCTTGTTGATTATGATTTGTAAAATATGAAAAACAATCATATTTTTTATTATTGTCTTACATATGATCTCTTAATTTCTTGTAGCAATAAGAATCTAATTCTTAAAATAAAAAAGAGATTAAGACAATGTTTCAAATATACCGATTTAAGATTTACTAAATCATTCTTTTAAGCATGGTTGTATGTCAAGATCACAAATATTTTGTTGCATATTTTTTTGTTGTATGCTACTGACTTACTTCAAAGAGTTAGCATCATTGATTATAAACATGTATGTGATAAAGTTATTTAACTATCACTAATATCATATGCACTAGGACTTGTTTCTAAATATTCATGCAAGATCCTTATGAGAACCATTAGAAAATGGAAAAAGGATTTTGAGGTATAATCAATTATGTTTTATATTATTATATTAGTGATGATGCAAACAAATTTGTTTATGTGGTCCTAACCATATTGTTAATATTGTAGATAGAAATTCTACTTTTGGATATGACAGTTTCAACTTGAATGCAGGCGCAATCATTTGGAGTAGCAAGGAGTAATCAATATGAAGTACTATGGAACAAATAAAGGAAGCTATGTGGGAGGAAAATATTGTTGATGGAATTCATATGGGCATCAAAGGAATAATTCTTCTTCTAAGTGACATCCAGTGCTGCATTGCTCTTGCAAACAATCCAGATCAACATTAAAAAATGGAGCATATCAAGTAGGTGTGTAGTTAAAATGGTGAATCTGTTCTCCACCTTTGAATCTAGTGATCAAGTTGGAAGACCTTAATCACCACATTTGAATCAAATGATAATGTGGTAGAAGGGGACTCAAATTATCATGTGGATGACTTTGATATCCACCTTTGAATCAAATGGGAAAGCCTCAAATGATCATGTGAATGACATATTCACCTCTCGAATCAACCGAGCTTTGGCATTTCAAATTTACCCTTAGGGGGAAATAAGGAGTAATGAGCATGGTTTGCAATTCCACCTCTTGCAATGTTACCTCTTATTTTTGTGATTGTGCCATTTATAAAAATCACTAGACTATTTCCATTTTGTTTAAGTAAATTATCACCTTATGCAAGTTTACTTGTAATACCCAATGAAGCATTAGATATGATAGGTTCTTGTTTTATAAAATACTCCATGATATTATGTAAGGATTCATAATTAATCACTTTATCTTAAGAATTGTGCTTTTTGGATTAGGGTAAACTGTGAGGGTGTTGAAAGGACCCACATCCTTGTATAATTGAATATTTTTTGAGAGGATCCACAACCTTGGTTACAATGAAGGGGACCACCATTAGGAACCCAATTGAAGTAACCATGAAACCATAATGAAGATACAACAATTAGCAATAATGATCATAGTGAGTGGAGTAGCAACTAGTGACAAAGAACGAGTGAAGCAAAGAACCAACAATAAAGAACAAGTGAAGTAGAAACTAGCGACAATAGTGAGTGAAGAAACAACCAAAGGACAATAGGGAGAGAAGTAATGACCAATGACAACACAACGAGTAGAGATTCGCATCTAGCAATGAATCCACCTCTCGAGGAGGATCGCTCCACGGGAGATTTGAACATGGGTAGGTAAGCACATAACCATGTGACTTTACCACACCACTCCCACCCCATCAGCATTTTGATAATTTTTCTTTGTTCATGTGTATTACGTGTTTTTTTTTTTTTTCCCAAAACCTCTAGAATGTTATGCGGTTACCGAGAAATTTTTGTTCTTTCAAAAAACTGAAAAGCATGTTTTCCAGTGTGTATGGCAGGCCAAAAATGTGTCTCAATGGCTTGTACTCATAAGTCTTCCATTCTACAAGGGTATTAAGGAAAAAAATAGGAGACACACATGAACCGACACACAATGGGTTGATTTAAAGGGGCTACAATGAGTGTTAAGGTCACATATCCAGAGGGAAGTAATCCCTACACTAGGTGAACCTAGGGTTTCCAAGGCCCACAATTAAGATAGAGGAGAGTACCCTCCTAGGATATTGGTAAATGGGGAGAGATATAGATCGGTAGGGGATAAGTCAAGCATGCATAATCTATACTAATGTAATATAATTGAAATGAAAGAAAGAAAACCTAAGTAGCTGATCATGTAAGAGAAATATGTTAACTAGTATCAAAGTACATGTAATACTAAGCTAACATAGACCAATGGGGAGAATAAATCAACTAATCTATGCAAATTTATAGAGAGTTAGAGAACTTACATGTGGGGTGATCACTAATGCATTTATCTCTCTAGAGATGTAACATGGAGAGAGAATCAATATTGGGTGGAGAAGGAGAAAACCATTCTTGTCTTGGACTCACTATAGATGACCCAATAGTGCAAACAATCTAACAAAAAAGAAGAGTGTCCAATCCAATCCAATTCAAGTGCAAGATAACCAAGCGTTGAGTGACAAGATGCAAAGTTGGCACAAAAGAGCAGAGCAGATGGTAGTTCCTATTATTTTGGTTTCCTTCCCTATGAAATGTCAAAGTGTGGTGTGTATATATAAAATGCCATCACTCATGGATGATGGTGTCGAAAAGGGAAAAACCTAAAACCGACACCATCTACCATGAGTGATGGAATTGGCCAAGGATGCTAAATGCTGTGTAAAGTGAAAAATAGGTGAACAAGGTGCCAAATGGTGAAATGCATGCAAGGTGTTAGAAGTGCAATGTATATGAGACTTAAAGGGACAAGGATAACTAAAGCTAGGACCACATAGTGATAGTCTCTTTGTGTACTATCTCTAACCCATAATGACTATGTGAATAGTCATACCCCATTCTTGGTAGGCCCCTTAAGGAACCTACTCAAGAAATAGATGCATCGGTGACCCTTATCTATAAAAAGGAAATTGTTAGTAACAGGTAGGAAAGATGAAAAGTAAAAATTAGGTCTGTACATATGCCCCATCTATTGATCACCACATGTCACAATAGTGAAACATGTGGTGGTCAACAGAAATAAATATTCCGTTTAACACTGAAAGTGAAAGTAGATACTGAAAGTATAAAAGGACTAGTTGAAATGAAATATACCCTCCAATGCATACCGATAAGTGTCGTTCATCCTACCATGTGTCACAAAATCAACGCTGCAATAACCTTGGAGAAGAAAACTGAAAAGAAACCATAGAGGATCATCACTATAATAAGACAAATCACCTAGCTAGGGGGCCATGGGATGGATGTCATGACATAGTGTCGTAATGGTATGATGTCAAAAATAGGCAAAAATTGAATATCGTCAAATGTATGTGTGTAATAGGTTGGAATGAATGACATAAGAACATAAGAAAGACACAATAAACAATGTATTTTGCAGAGTTTGGGAGCAAAAATGTAAGTCATTGGAAGATTTAGGGTTATTACGACCGAATTTGAATAGAAAATTTTAATTTTTATAGTCATTTGGTTTTTATTTGCTTATTGTTATTTTTGGAATTAAGAGAATTGAGCCTTGGAATTCCAAATTTGAGTGTATTTCAATGACATGACATGAGTACGAGGTGGCGCACAGAGGACAACAAGGTGATGCATGTCTTTGGGGTGCAACCATAGGTAAGTATTTGCATTTAATTTTTTTGGGTAGATTAGGTTCTATTTGGTATTTTTACATTTTTAGAGCCATTAGGGCATCATTATTGTCCAAACTTGCATCATCGGGTAGGTTAGGACAAAATACAGGTGGGTTTAGGAGGGATTTAATTTTGATTTTGTCATGTAGTATACTTTGAGAGTCAATTTTGTGAAAGTTGTGGCCATATTTTAGCGAGACATCATTGGCCCCTTTGCGATAAGAGGGTCGATGACATCTAGGTTGGGAATGAAATTTTTCTAGGGTCGATGGTGTAGGGATTGCAGTGAATTTTTCTAGGGGCCATTGGCATTAGTTAGAGGGTCGATGGTGTAATGTCCCATCCTATCAAATCAAGTTAGAGATATTTTCCAAAGATCAACAATCTTGTAATGGTTGAAAATTAGACGTTTGTACTCGAATCAACCTGCTCTATTCAAGACGATCCAAGATTGCAAGCCAAACATGTCACCATGTCTATGTTTGTGGTACTTCGCCAAGGTAAATTTGGTGCCTCATGAAGCACCCTTGGCAATGTTCCTAGCTATATTCGAGTTATCGATTCAAACTAACTATGTAAATGATTATCAAATAATATTTATATAAATAGATGTATATAATAATGAATAAATAAATATTGCTTTAAACTATGAATGATCTTTTCATTCAACTATGTGCATTTTTATGAGTGAAATGAAATGAAAGTTTTTAATGACATCCATGAGACCGAGCAGTCTATGGGACCTAAAGTGCAAACACAAACAAGGCAGCTAAACACCAAAAAGATGCTCAAAAAAATCCTCTACTTCTGCCTTTCTTCTAGTTTTTGCTAATATTGCTTCTTTTGCTATGAATTTTAACCAAAACATCTGATTTTTTTCCACCCTTTCTCTTCAAATAAAGTTTTAAGATCATCCACTGTTAAAATATCCACGTAATTTCTTTGTATGTCCCCGTAAGCTACACATTCCATGACAAAATGCCATTCTGATTTCACTACGTCTGACATGCAAAACTGACAAACCCTTTCTGACCACTCCTCTTTGGGCATTTTCCATCTCCTAGTTTCACACCTAAGATGATGTGAACTATTTTTTAGCTACACAATTAACATTTTAGCCTTCCACTTTATCATTGCTCCAATGTAGTTTTTTTTCCCATGATCACAAGTGGGATTAAAATTCTTGACATAGTATTCTCTTTTTGACCAAGCTACTTATTCCACATGATATTTCTGAATTTCTCTCTCGTACTATTTTTTTATTTCTTCATTAGTGCTAGGACACTCCTATATGCAAATGCCCCATTTTCTCATCCACTCGCCATTTTGCTTCATCCATGTTTTCTTCCTCCTATTTAAATTTTCCTCTATTGTTATTTTAGGCCACCAGAATCCTCCATGTTTTCCAATTTTTGAATTATCCTAATAGGTAGATCATCACCGCTACTTCCACCGAAAAGACTTTGGCTTCAGCTAGGATGATTTCGTATGGAACCATGGTTTTTATTTTGAAACTGCTTGTAATTAGATGCTTTTGAATTCTTTCTATTTGTTTCCATTTCCCCACGGATGTACTGCTGCCCCAAATCTCACATCCGTATAGCACTATCGGGATTATCAATCCCATAATTCTAATGTTTTACATCTATTTTGGAGCATATATAGAGCTTTCCACCCTCCTGAATCCTCTTAGCTCTACAAGTTTCCCAACTGAGATTATTGTGAAAGTCCAGTCCCAAATATTTGTATTCCTTGACAACTTGCAAAGAGTCCCCATCAAACTCAAAGCTTACTTGTCTCTTTTTCTTTTTTAAGGTAAAGATCATGATTTTGGTTTTACCAATGTTCACTTGCATTCCCACCTCTTGGAAAAATAGTTCTAAAGCTCTCAAGTGCTCTTGTAAACCCTGCGTTGTTTTAGCCATTAGGATAAGGTCATCTGCATAGAGCAACAATTTTACCACATAAGAAGCTAAATGAATCCCACCTCCGCTATTTTTGTCAATTCATTCCTCTAGCTTGTCTATATATAACCCAAACAAGGTGGGTGACAACGGATAACCTTGTTTTACCCCAATATCATTCCCAAAACACTCGGATAGATTGTTTTTAGTTATGATTTTAGCATGTACCTGCTCATATAGTTTGTATACCACTCCCCTATATTTATCTCAAATAGCTAACTCTTCCATTCTGTCCCACAAATTGTTTCTCGGAACCATGTCAAAGGCCTTTTTGAAATCCATGAAACAAAAATAAACCTCTTCATCCTTCCTGTCCAAAACATTTTCAATCAATTTCCTAAGAGTGACACAATGATCAATAGTAGAGTGCTTTGGTCTAAAACATGCCTGCCCTTTTGCTCTTACCTTCCTTTTCAGCCCAAATACTAATTCTACGCTCCACCATGCTACCAAATAGCTTTCCAAAAAGTGGATTAATCATAATGGTGCTAGTAGTTTGTTGGGTTTTTGACATCACCACTTTTGTGGAGAGGGATGACAATGCTAGTTGTCCATTTTTTGGAAAACCGAACTGGATAACTCTATTAAAAATATTTTTAATGTGTGGAGCAAGATCTTCTACACCCCAATTTAAGAATTCCGCTTGCAGCCCATCTATGTCCTGAGCCTTGCCCCCTGCTAATCTTTTGATCCCTTCCTTGATGTCTTTCGTGGAGAAGAGTTTGTCCCTATTTTCAATAACATAAGGAAGAAGCGCAAGTCATTACTTCTTTCATACAACATTTTTGCATATTCAAGCCACTGAGTGTCTATGATGTTATTCTCCACTATAGTTTTGGTCTGCTAAAGCTCTCTCCAAAACCTCTCGATTATTCTTCCCCATGAAAATCAACTCCTCCCTCCTACCTCTCATGTACTCTTCCTTTTTGTTTCTCACTAACTTTCTATATAACTTTGTATCTATTTTCTCTTTTCCAGAAGCATTTAACCTTCTTTTTGTAGCCTTGCATTCTTCATCAAACCATGGATTTGCTGGAAAACTATTTTTAACACTTCTCCTGGTTCTAGCATGTTTGCACTCCCTTAGCGCATTGTGTATTATAGTCATTAACTTCTCACTATTGAGCATGTATTTTCCCTTGTTGGAGTTGACAATATCTTGCATTTCCTGTAACTATTTTGCAATCATACCTTTAAAGATGGTGTGATTCTCCGATTCACAAGGATTTTGCTTTGATACACTACTTTTTTGTTTAGATGAAGGCTCTCTTTTTGTTGGTCCTTGTTTTGCATACTAATCTTCACATGAATTGGGTTATGATCCGATTTCATTTCTATAGGACAGCTTCCTACCTCAACCTCCAATATCCAAGACATAATGTTTTGCGAGCATATGGCATAGTCTACGACACTTTGACCATTGTATGTTTGACATGTGATGTTTCCTGAATTTGGCCATGTCTTTATACCATTACATATGATCAAATCATGTAAGCTGCATAGACCTAATAATTCAGCCCCAAAATGAGAAACACCACCTTTAATGTCTTGTGAGACCTGTTCCCATTTCTGTTGTTTGTCTTCTTCTAGCCATAGAGGATTGTTATTCCATTCTTCTTCTTTCCCAAAGTAAAGAGATTGGTTATTAGTTGTCCTAGCATTAAAGTCACCTAATAGAATGACCTCTCCTTTGTTGCAAAACTCAGCTATGTCCCTTTTCAAGGCTCCGAAAGGGTCCTCTCTATCCATGTTCCTCTTCTTGTAGGTTTTAGATCCATATGGAGTGAAGTAACAAGCTATGAAAAAAGAGTGGTTTCCTTTACAGTCAATTTCAGCCATAAGTATTGATTATTTGGATCCTTCTTTTCTTCCTTGATGACGCCTTTCCATGCTTCCCTAACTAACATTGTCACTCTGCCATGCCCTTTACCATTCTCTACCAACTCATTCCAAACCGAGACCTTCTCATATCTTGTGAATTTTGGTACTCTGCAGCCTTCATGCTCATGTGTCTCTACAAGTACAATGATGTCTCTACCCTCCACTATGGGCCCCAACCCAGGACCCCTCCTCCAAGGATAGCCTCTACAATTCCAACTAACCAAAGTAAGATAGTCTTGGGGGTTGGGGGCGACTCCTATTTATTATGTGCATTTCTTACGCCAAATTGGGCTTTCCCTCTATATAGCCATGCTTCCTTTCCTTCCTTTCTTGTTGCCACCACCTTTTCCCATTCTTTCCTTCTTTCTTCCAACTGTACCGGAGTTAGATCTTCATCTATAAAGAACTGGGTACCTTTGAGAAACTTCTTATTTCTTAGAATTTTTTCTTCTCTTCCACATTCCTCAAGGTAACTTTTATATTTCTTGCTCTATCCCCTCCTGCCACTTTACCAATTCTATTGGCTTGATGAATATGGCATGTCCACTGAAGTTGGTCTCGAAGGAAGTCTCCGACTAACTTGTTGGTGATTTCTCTTTCTCCATGCTCTTTCAACCCTTTGATGATGATGTTTGTTGCCCTTTCTTGGCGGTCTTTTTCTTCCCATATTTGCATCTTGACCTATTTATTTATTAACTCCTTCGTGATTCTATTGGTTCATTTACCACATGTACCCATGACTTGGCCTCTTCAAGCTTTTCCAATAGTTTAGTTTCTTTAATTTCCATGTTTGCTAATGCTGATTGAATATCCTTGATTTGCGGGATATCCTTTTCACCGCCTAGGATAATCAACAACCTTTCAAAGATTCTCCCTCTCTACCCGCATCAAATTTTGGATTATTTCTTTAGCTCAAAGAAAACATTATTATAGGAATTCACACAATGGATTTTCTAAAATGACGTAAGAAAATGTCATGCAAATGCATTTTATGGATTTAAATGCCAATCTCTTCAACCAAGAGAGCTTCTTCCCACCAATGTCATTATGGGCATTTCACCTTTGCAATTTTCCTCCACCTTACACTCAATTAGAATATTTCAAGAAAACATGGCTTGTGGAATGCCATGGTCATGGAATGTGCATCAAATGGGTTTTATGAAATGGTCTTAGAAATTTCAAGAAAGCACTTCAGCATGTATCAATCCAAATTCCACAACTTCTTCTGTCATCCTTCCTACTTATGGCTAAATGTGAGATTTAAAATAGTGTGTGGACATCCATTAAAACAAATGGATAAATATTTTCAATGTTATAGTTATCGCAGGCCTACACAAAAATATATTTATTAAAAAAATAGGCTTTAGAAACTTTCAAAGAAAATGTAATTAATAGGTGTAAATCCAAACTCCACAACACTCACCAAAGATACTCCAAACTCGTGCCAAACTGGAAACTTTGATCGAGCATGTAGAATGTGTGACAAGATGCCTTGAAAGGCATTTGAAATTAGCAGCTCACCCTCTATACATAATTATGTGAGGTTTAGATTTCGTTTGAGATTGGAAATGGATGACATTGGGATTGTATGAATTTATTTTATTTTAGTGATAAAATGGAAGCAAGTGCTTGGCATGAAAATTGTTTGACAAAATGCATGGAGGAGATTTATTTTCATAGAATATCATGATTTATAGATATGTATAAAATGGATTTGTGGAAAAGGTGTAAGAAAATTACAATCAAATTCAAATCATTGGTTGAAAACCATGATGAAAATTCCCACACTGATTTCTCTAGCTTAGCAATGTGTGTTGGCATGGTTTGGTTCGAGTTTTTGCATGGTGAGTTAGAATGTAATGTAGAGCTCCGTGTTTTTGGCCTATTTGATAAGGCATCTAACTTCTAATCAAACTATTGTGGGTTCCATAAAAGTGATGTGTTTGGGTATTCTAAAAACGGGCTAGCAAATTATTTAGAGTTTTCAAGAAAATGTGATCGGAGAGCTTACTGAGACCTCTGGAGAACCTTGTGTAATGTCTCACCAAGACAATTAACAAGAATAGTTTTCTCTACCCTATCTTGTACAAATTTTGTATTCCTAATTTTTTTCTCTTGCAATTATATTGACAATGAAAAAAATGAATAAATTGCTTTTGGGAAATGAAAATGAATCGTATCACTAAACAACAAAATTTCCTTCTCTTCAACGCAATGAAAAATGATGAAGTACAAACCCATTTATCAATTGTATATCTTTAGAGGTTTGGATAGCTTGGATGACTTGTTTAGATAATGAAACCGCCTAAATGAAAAAAATCAAACTTGTTTTCTAGTTTTAAACTACTTTTTGTGTACCTTACAAATGTTAATAAACACGAATTTTAGAGACGTCTAAAACACCCCTCCAGTCCCCAAAATAGGAAATTCAATTTTTGAATGTGTTCTCTATCATGTGTGGTGTTATATCAAACCATAAAACGATCTGTGTAATGCCTTCAATGAATTTAACACGCATCCAATTAAATTCTAGCATACATGAGTTATAAATTCCCTTAAGTTAACTTGCATTGAACCATTTAATTATATTGATGCCTTCAATGATTAATAGCTTACAACCAATTAATCTAGCATTAAATAATGTTTAGAATCCAACTAGACAAGCTATGATAACCATGTGTAACTACAAGGGTTCAAATCCTACTCAATCCCCTCAAACACTCATTACAAGCCTATAGACCCAACATATCATTTGGTTATACCATTTTAAGATACAAAGAATGTGTATCTTCTTAGTGTATCCTCCCGAGCATAACACAAAATAAATGGTGATCAAATAATGCAATCAGTCATTTACATTACCATGGCCATAGTTTAGGGCATTGTGCTAGCTAGCCTAGTTTCGTGACTGCACACAAGCCACATGAAACATGTCCCTCCATTCACCACACAATCGTCTCATTCATAGTATTAGGATTCATTTCCATTGCTTAATTTATTAATTCATTATTACTATTCATAAGTAATCATTAATTAATAAGTTTAGTAACCAAAGCTACGGGTATCATGGCTCGGTAAAGAGGTCCTAAGAATCTTGTCAAGTACCATCTTGGAATTTCTATGAGAAGGGTTTTGTTCGTGTAATGACTTGCATCAGTATGCATTTGATACCCTTCCCATAGTTGTCCCCTAGCTAGCACACATAGGGTTCTTTTGACACAATTTTCACTCAATAGTTCCCACACTACGTTGTTAATTCAACATGATAAATTAACATCTTTTATGATCATTTATAATCACTTTATCTTTCTTAACTTACTTGTGACAAATATAAACAATCGCACTATTTATATACACCATCACACTCCGTTCGTATCGATGTACTATTCTTGCACCGATTTTTAATGGGATCAATAAATTCACTTAAAAGTATAGAATGATGCTAAAAATTGCAATAGTTTAATTTCCATTAAATATACATGTAAACTGGTTTTAGCTCAAGGGGTAGTAATAGGATTCTTTCCTAATCTATGTTGAGGTACTTGTCCACCATCAAGATTTGTAAATGTATCATTACATTAGTTATATCTAATCATCCATAATAGGGTTATTGGTATCAAGGTCTGCAATAAGGATTCTCCGTAAATATCTATATACTTAGTTTCATAGCTAAGGAACTATCGTCGCACGATGTAGATTCTTATCCTTATTTGAAACCTTGTTATGTTATAACCTTGTTGTTTATTATGCATTTACATACTCATAAATATTCATATACAATAATATCTTTTCTTCTATAAAAATGAATTCTTGGTTAGCAACAATAGCTTCAAGTAAAGTCATGAACACAATCAAAACTCCCTTCATCATTTATTAACTTCTAAATTTGTAATTATTACATAACTGGAATGATATTATCAAGAGATTCATTATGCAATATGTCCAATGAAAATTTTAATTTATTAACAAAATTTAATGATCCTAAGTGTCTTATTCACAAGTGATTGTCAAAGGAAATCATATAATGCAATAGGATTATTTCCTTAATAAAGATAAATAATTCTTTCACATTCATGACCAAAAGGTACATTATTTATCAAATGACTATTGACTCAATGGTGAAGATGTTTGGCTCTTAAAGAGCCCACCAGGGTTCAATTCTCGCTGCAAGCGAAGTCAGGAGATGCACCGTAATAAGGGATGAGGTCGGGATCATGCCCTGTGAATTTGACGGAATGGATACCCCTCAGTCCTTGGCCGCTTAGCCTAAGAAATCTACCCACTTCACCATGGGGAAGGTGGTCTGCGGACCTACTAGATTTCAATAAAACAAAAGGTACATTATTTTCACAAGTACAAATTAATCATAAAAGTCAAGCCATTCTTTTTCCTTCAACAACTCGAATAATCCCATCAAACTTGCAATGAATTAGATGAAATACAAAATTGAACATAGTTAGTTCCAACCAAACTAGCATGGATACACATCCATATGCCTAATAATTATATTCTGAAATAACATAAGTACTA
Organism: Taxus wallichiana var. yunnanensis; assembly: GCA_018340775.1. Lineage (NCBI taxonomy): Eukaryota > Viridiplantae > Streptophyta > Pinopsida > Cupressales > Taxaceae > Taxus > Taxus wallichiana. The sequence goes on from CM031234.1 coordinate 177,903,778, forward strand.
TCAATGACTTAAGATCTCATCAATCATTAAATGTATGCCAAGAAAAAGTGACCTAAATAAAACAGATGAGTTAATACTCTTAACATCTAAAGAATACTTCATAATACTTTTAAATCATAAGCATATTGATTTAATCTAAAACTTCCATAAAATAAATGGAACCCCCTTTCTTTACCTAAATATTTTTGAGCAAACATTTTTACTTCACTTAATATCAAAACTACTTGTCCTTTTCTTAAAAACCAAAACTAGTGATATATATATTCCATCAAAAATATTGATATCAACTTAAGTATGGTCCAAAAGTAATTAGGATAAAAATCTAAAAGGTCTAAATTGAAAAATACACATTCCACCATTTTCCCTTATCTGGAAAGGTAGCAAAGCAAGCTTTCCATTTAACATAGAAAACATATTTATTCATTCATATAAACATTAAATCCAACCATCGCCATACTTATGGCATTACATAACTCTCTTTAATTAGAAATCTAAACCAGAGAATAGATACACGCTTCGAAAGGATCTAACCTTGGAAACCTGAATAATAGTTAATATTATTAACCTCTGTGGCCTTACGCCAAGCGAAGGACCATCCTATTTTTGACTTCTATGAAGATAATTCTTTGTAACAAAGATTACCAGCTAGATTTTTCCATCATATATCTGATAATGGAGGAAAAGGAGATAAGCTAAAACCATTCTCACTCATGCCATGCAAAGACAAGGAAAATTCATAACACTCCAAGATCATACTCGCATCACTGGAACCCCATCCTCGTGTCATCAACTCTGAACTGAGCTCCACCAGATTTTAGCTCTGGTTAGGTCCCTATTCGAAGGATTAATAATAAACCTTGGGCAAAAACCAATAATGGTAAACATAAAATTAAAGGAGAAGAAGATCACAAAAGCAACCACCCATGGCCAGGGATAATAATATATCTATCCTTTACAAATTCAAAGCCTGGGTTTTTATTCCTAGTTTTATTATAACAACTTCAAAATAACCAATATTATCCCCATAATGATTTTTTCAGATACCCAAAATAATTAACTGGAACCCGTAGCAGAGGAAGATATGTGCTGATTGTATATGCACATTTAAATATACACCGCCTATCAATAATATATGTATATAATCGTAAACCCAAAATGGGTTTATAAATTGATTTATATTATATTCAAACCAGATTTAAAATCAATCAATCATGAATCTGAATTAAAAACATATCCATAGGAACATACATATAAACATATATTTTATGAACCTATTTCATATTCGGTATTTGAGAATAAAGATCAGAAACTAATTGGAGTTTCATACAACATATTTATACGGCACCCAAGATGGGTTTTCAATCCCATCAATAGAGATGAGTAACATGGTGTACATAATAAGAAAAGTAATTATTAATGCACAGTCACGTACCCAGACAAGCAAGGAAACCATAATGAAATTTCCCTAATACATAGTCTTATCCACTCAAAGTTTTTATACTAAACTTTCAAATAGCTACCCAGTAGATATTCAGCTATCTTGAAATGAAATAATGAGGCTGAGAGAAATGTATCCATGCATGTGGATTGTGAGTTCCTTACTGAATCTTCTCAACAGGTCGATCCATGATTTCACTTGTATTTCATACGCAACCCTCCCATCAACAGTCCCAGATTCGCAGGGGAACAACTCTTAGAACACAATAACAAGAAAACATCAAATATATATATATATATATATATATATATATAAAGTTTGCATGCCTTTCTCGAGATCAAAAGGGAATAAATAAATGCCAACTGTGTTTCATGGCTTCACCCAAAACAGCTCACCATAACTAAACTGAAAACATCCAAAATGAACTCCATGTTCCATGCTAAGGTAGCTTTGCGAATAAGCTTTTCCTTTTTCGAGGAGATAAATGCCATTAATGTAACAATTCCACGTTGTGGCCTTTCCAATTTTTCCACCACCCCGGGCCCCAGCCTACCTCACAAAATTTGGCAGCCTGTAGTCATTTTTACTCCTATCACAAAAGGAAGAACCCCATGCACATTGGCCTATCACCCAGCAGAAGTTGAGCGCTCACCCGAGGCACGCACGGGTACCGAGTCTCTCTTTTATGTGAGTTTAGTGGGAAGCATTATCTATGATTAGTGTAAGAGTATTTAGGAAAGAAGTTGAGACATACAAGAACCATAGGGCTCAGAACGGCCTCCAGATCCTTGCAGTCACTTCAGACCGAGTGCTTTAACAGATTCTAGAACATATACTATAATAGAAAGAAAGATACAACCATTCATTCGTAGCATGAAAGGAAAGAGAACTCATATGAACGAAATATACATTAAACCCATTGATATTCATATCTATTTATAATAGGTAACCTCAATATATTCATTGGTTCATTACAGAGTGTCATAGAGAGCAGACCGTAGTCATGCGCATCATTGGACATATGTAGCTAAGCTAACGAAAAAAAAATAACAACTCCATGCTTAGTACATCCTTTCCTGAACAGAATATCCACTCGCAGAAATTTTGCAGAGCTTCACTTACTCTCTAACCCGCTATTCCCTATGTATATCCAGATGATATATCTCTCTTTGTGTGTGTATATATCTTTTCCGTGGCAGGAACTTGTATTTATCACTTTCTTGGGCTGCCAACTTGCCTTGCCGCACCCTCAGATCCGTCGCCAAGTGTCAAATGTGGTCCTCCATGCGAGCATGTTCCTTCAGGCCTGAGCTCTCCACTCCATCTCATGATGATCTTCTAGAAGATTCCATCGGGGCATGCTCTTTCTGGGCCAACCTATTGCCAAGGCTAGCATCTTATCCATGCACAACCAATCATGTTTTTCACGTGTTCTACCTTGGGCACTCAAATTGGCTAAGTCTTGAACCTCCTTTCATGTGTCGCACGTGCTATTTGCTTCCTTAAGCATTTCTCTTGTGCACTTTTTCCTTTCACACCATTCTATAATTGGGATCCCGCATGCCTAAGCGCCTTCATACTTGGTCAATATTCCAGGGCCCAACATCACCCCACACTATGCTTGTTCTCCGTCCTCGAAACATTTTACTTGACCAAGATGCAAGCTATTTTATGGAACCAAGATGTAGACTTATACTTTACAAAATGAATAAGGAATGAAAGAATAGGGGAAATAATGAAGAATGGGGGGGGGGGGGGACATCAATTCAATAGGCTAGGAAATTCCTTTCGCAGATCTACCTCTAGCTTGTTCCACACTTTGACCTTGCCCTTCACCTTCTGGCATAGGTCGCCCACCAGGGTGCTCACTTCATCAAAGCTTAGGCCAATTCCCTGGGTGCCCAAAGTGTCCACAATCTACTCCATTTCCTTACCTAGGTCTGTGAGTTTATCCATTCTTCTGGTAATTTGGGGGTATAGTTCCTTCAGCCGGGCCTTAATTGAGCTCCTTAAAGCCTCAATTGCCTCTGATTTCTTTTCTACCTCAGCCAGAACCTTGTCCCTCTCTACCCTGTTCCCTTTGTTCTTTTCTTGGAACTCTTTCAGCTCTGCTTCAAGCATGGTGACCAAGGAGCTCACCACCTTATCTCTATCCACGCATGTGTCATATGCAGCTTCTGCAGACTAGGTAACGACCTTAATCTTTGCGAGTACTTGGTTGTACTCGCAACAAGTGAACTCTTGGTCTACAAGGGCTTCGAGCATATTTTTGTTTCTCGCTCTACTACCTCGATGTCTGCTCTTTTGTAGAAATTATGGCTCTCTGCTTCTCCTTGGCATCCTTCTCATCTGCCTTTGTGTCTTTGGTGCCTTCCTCATCTTGTGCACCCTTGTGCCATGTAAATACAAACTCTTGCTTCTCCTCTCCACTCTCTTCCTCGAGTCATAAACACTAAACACATATGGTTCCTTGTCTTTCTCAGGCTCTTCTTCCTCATCATCATCTCCTTCACTCTCATCTTCTCCTTCTCCCAAGTATTTCTCCAAGTTGTCAGTCACCTCCGAGTCAGCTTCTTCATCCACCCTCTGCTTCTTCCTGAGAGGTGGCTTCTGATCAGGAGATTCGGCCTTCTCTTCTTCCTTTGGCGATTCTTCCATGGTGGTGGGTTGCTCGAGTGCCTCTACTTCTAGCATCTTCTCCTTCACTGGAGACTTCTTTCTCCGTATGTAGGTGCTTGGCTTGGCACTTGTAGATGGCATGCTCACTATCTAAGCAGTCGGCACACTTGGTGCTCCTTCCTCTCCTCTGCCTCTCTTCTTAGACATTGGCTTCTTCTTTCCCAAGGGGTCTTTAGGTATGGAGATTTCATCCTCCAAATACGTGCCCTTTTCAAACTTCGGCCTTATGCGCATGTACACGTGCCCGCGGATCCTCCAGTGATGGGAAGCGTCATCGGCCTAGTCATTTGGATCTCGTGTGACACATACTTCTCCACATATGTGCACGCACTTACCACGGGGTAATTCAACTTCTTCCTCATCTCCATGTGTTCCCAGTCAACCTTCCTAGTTCCATCCTTAGCTTCTTTGATTCTTTAAATTTTTTTACTCCCACTTAGAAGTATTGGGTAGTGAACATGAAAGGAAGCTTGCACCAAGGGCTCCATGATTCATCAATAAGCTTGAATCTACCCAAGCAGTAGTGTTGGTACACCATGAATTCAGCTTCTCCCTCAGTGGCTGTTGGAGTTGTTCAGGGATCCTCCACTCTACCCCAAATGCATTCCTCAAGCGCGTATACCACTTTTCCAGCCGTGCTTTATGGGGATCCATCATTGTATCACAAGCATACTTCTCAAACCTCTTCATGGGAAAAGGGTCTTCGGTTGGGTACTCCCACATGAACTTGTCTAATGCATCGAAACTCTAATTTCTACAAACACTATGGTGAGCAAGACATTTCCAAAGAGGATCCTATCCCCTTCCTTCGCGCACTTAACAATATCCTCTATAATGTACGTGGATAAGTTGTATATCATCCCCTCTACAATCTTCCTGTAGACATGTAGCCAAGGTTTGTTGACCTACATCCATCTTTCTTGGCCATTCAGCTTAGTCACCAGATGTGTGGCCATCTTCATAACTGGGGTCCTTGATGTCTGAAATATCATAGTACCACGACCCTTTCTTGTAGGCATACTTAGTGACGGTCTCTTGAATAGCCTCCTTGTCACCAAGGTCATCTTCTAGGCTATCTCCCTCACATATGAGGCTTATAAATTGTGAAATCAACTAGGGAGTCACACGCATCTTGTGCCCAGCAAAGTGGAAATAGTCTTCGTGCACCTGAGACATCAACCACTGGTACAAGTGATCTAGCTTCCCAAAATAAGGCAACTCATAGAGTTACAACAGCCCTGCCTTCGCCAATTTAACCTTAATGTCATCATCATATATGGGCAAACCTTCAGGTGTTCGCTTGTTGGTGGGGCATACCAATTCCAACGCCATTTCTTTCTCTATGGTGTTTGTGTGGTGATTATAGTCACTAATAGGTATGCTTCTCAAGTGGGATTCCCATTCCTTTCCCATCATCACCCCATCTGGGTATTGCATCTCTGCATACCATTCTTCATTTGTGTCTACTTCGAGTTCTGGTTGTTTAGCCTTGGATTTTCCCTTTCCTTTCTTGGGTGCCATGGTCAAGGTATTTTTATCACTCCTATCCTCTCTTTGTTACTCTATCTTTCTTCTCCCAACCTTCGATCTCAAGATCTCGATATAACTCTTCTAAACCCGTGCCCTAGTTTGTCAAACCCTAACTTGGATCTAAACTCTTCACAAGGAAACACGTCTTTAACTCCTTCCATGCCCGTGTAATTCCTTCTGGTTCATAATATCAAACTAGCTCTTCGCATTTTAATCACATAGATCTTCCACTCGATTGATTCTGAAAACCCTAGTTTATAACACTCACTTATATCTCCAACTCTTCATTTTTTCAAAGTAAAAATGAGAGTTCCCCGACCCTTTATTTATAGTTTTTCCTTTTTCTAATCATTAAATGCTACTTTACCTACCCTCATACTTTGTTCATTTAATGCATCTTTTTCAAACAAATTCCATCTTCAACACCTTCACTCACATGCCCTTTATGCGCAAAAACTCCTCCAACCTTCTGGCACGTAACCCAACCAACTTAACAGGAGACTCTTGTGCACGCTTAACTTACGCCGAAGGCACTTCTTCTATCCATATTATTGCTTTTGCCTACCTCATGTTTCTTTAACTGTGCTTCCTTTTCCTTTGTACATGGGATCTACCAGTAGCTTTATCCTGGCACCAACCATTCTATCTTTTCTCTTCATCTACCTCTTTCAACCAGGCTACACAACAAGGCTCTTCAACACAACTTCCTTGGTACTTTAATCACGTGCTTCTTCACTTTTCTCCACCCCACACTTAAACGATGCATGGTCCTCTACGCACTCACAAATTCTCCAAAAATAACAATAAGGTTACCGGTGCCCAAGGTGTAAAACCAAAACAACAACGCGAAAGGGAAACACAAGAAAGAGAAAATACATAAAGGAAACTTCTAAACTAACTAGAAAAACTACCTTATTTAAAAACACCAAGAAGACTTATTTATAGTAGGGATTCAGCCTACTGCCATTGAAGTGTCTAGGAAACTTCGTCCCATCTAGTGCTTGTAAATTGACACGTGCTCAAATCAAGGATGTATGAAATTGTGTAGGGACCCAACCAATGGACTTTCAACTTTCAGGATGGCACGAAACTAGGAATCATATAATAACACCATCGCCCAACCTCAAACTTCTTGTTTCTAATGTGGCGATCATGCTAAGCCTTTTGCTTTTCCTTTTCATTGTCTAGCTCCATCGAGGCAAGTGATCGTCTCTCATCCAGTTTCATTAGCTCATCAATCCTTTCTTCCAGTGCTTGTTCATTGGCTAATCCTCCTACGCACGCTATTCACAAAGAAGGTAACATAAATTCAACTGGTAAAATAGCTTCCGCGCCAAACACCAATTGAAAAGGTGTGGCTTTATTTAGTCTTTTATACATTGTTTTATAAGCCCATAACACTACTGATACTTTGTCATCCCAATCTTGTCTTCCAACATCACAGATTTTGGTCAAGGTATGACTCAAGTATTTTTTTGAATGCTTCCATGGTTCCATTTGCTTGTGGGTGATAGGGTGTAGTCTTGTGATGAGCCACCATGAACTCTGATAATAGGATCCTCATGGTCTCATTCAGAAAATGTGTACCCCTATCACTGGTCAAACTCAACAGACATCCATACCTCGTGATAATGTTCTCCCATAAGAACCTTGCATTATTGCTACCGTGCAATCTTTAGTTGGGGTTGCCTCTACCCACCTTGTGAGATAATCCATGTAAGTGATGACATAACATGACCTGGTCCCCACGCACTGGTGCAATAGGTCCTACAAAATATATCACCCATTTTTCAAAAGTCTCGCGCTAGGGATAGGGTGCAAAGGCATTTCATCTCTCCTTCCTAGTTTGCCAATGCGTGACAGTGGTCACACACTTTACAATAATCTCTACAATCCCTATACAAGGTTTCCCACCATAATCCTACCATTAATATCTTGCGTGCGGTGGCATCACCTACATAATTCCCACCCGCACTTCCTCTATGTGCTTCCTCCATGATGGCTAGGCACTCATGCTCTAATACACACCTGCACAAAACTTCATCTCATCCCAACTTGTATAAGTCTCCACTAATCAACATGTAGGGTGCGATGCGTATGGCCAACTACTTCTTCTCTAATGCCTTCATTCCATCCGGCGCCACACCTTCTTTTAAGAATACTGCAATCTCCTCCAAATCCGAGGGCGCGCGCCACAATCTAAATAGTTGGGCATCTAACATTGCTTCCTCAATACTTTGCATGTCCTCTCCTGAATCAATCCTTGATAGATGATCAAGCCCATAGTTACTTTTTCAGGCTTCACTACAACGGTGAATTCAAACTCTTGAAACAACAACACCCATCGACATATGCACCCTTGAAGAATGGGCTTGTTTACTAAATACTTTAATGTCATGTGGTCGGTGTAGAATACAAAGGGTGTTTCTAGTAGATATTGTCTAAACTTGAAGAGTGCGTAGATCATCAACAATGCCTTGCACTCGGTTGTGGTATAATTCTGCTTTGTTGGTGTTAGCTTCTTGCTTGTAAAACTAAGAGGATGATCAATAACCCCTTCACCTAGTTGTGCAAGTACTACTCCAATGGTCCCTGAGGCATCTACATGGACATGGAAGGGCTTGTCCCAAGAGGGAAAACATAAAATAGGCACGGTAATAAGCCTATCTTTTAATGTATCAAACGCCCCTTATTGTGCCTATCCCTAATGGAAGGCACTTTTATGTCTAAGCAGCTCCTCTAAAGGCACGAAAATCTTGGCATATCCCTTAATGAATTTTTTGTAATACCCCATATGCCTAAGGAATCCATGCACTGCGCTCTGGCTAGTAGGTTCCCTTAACCCCACAAAAAAACGCAACCTTGGCGGGATCTACCCAAGAAGCTCCTAATTACATATGATATGCCCCAATAAGGTCCCAAAGGGTGTAGAAAACACACACTTCTTAATGTTGAGGGATATCCTCAACTGCCTACACCTCTCAAACATTAATCTCAAGTTGTCACAATGGTCCTTAACCAAACCATATACTATCCAATCATCCAAATAGACCTAAAGAAATTTATGGATGAAGTCCTGGAATGCTTGCACCACTATGCGTGAAAAACAATAGGCGCATTCTTCAACCCAAAGGGCATGACTGTATATGCAAAACTTCCCCATTCGGTGGCAAAAGTTGTCTTCTTCTGGTCTTCCTTTGCAATCCGGACTTGGTGGTACCCTGAAAATCCATCCGTAAAGGAGTAGATTTCATGCCCAGTGACTCCTTCCAAAATTTCTTCAGTGAAGGGGGTTGGAAATGGATCAATGACACAAACTGCATTCAATTCCCTATAGTCCACACAAATCCTAATCGCCCATCCTTCTTGATGTTGATTACCATCAGACTTATCCACTCCGATTCTTCCACTACCTCAATGATCCCAGAAGCTATCATTTTTTCTATCTCCTCCTTAACTTTCATGCACAAATTGGGATTCATCCAATAGGGCCTTTTTCTAACCAAGCACGCACCATCCTTCAGTTTTATCTTCATCTCCCCAAGGAATGGTGAATGCCTTTGAGCTCATGGTACCCGCATGGGAATAAATCCTCAAATTCACACAGTAGATCAATGATCTTTGATACTTCCTTCTCTATCCTAGTAATCCCCAATAATAGCTTCCTTAGGTTCTTCTTCTGAACCGATGTTAACTTTCTTCATCTTTAAAGGCTCATGGTAGGCACGTGCGTGAGCATCTGCACTATCCACTACCTCGTGCATCCCTATAGAATGGCTAACATCTAAGCTTTCCAATTCCTCTCCATCAATCACATATACCAACTTTCCCTTCTCCTTTTCAAAACATGCGCTCAAGTTGTAACTCTTTTATTTCCTCAACTTCTTCAAAGCGCACCCTATACCTAGTTCACCTAATAATTCTAACAACCCATCTTCCATTTTGGAAATATCCCCCATGGTAAGGTGTTTGATGCCCTGTAAGGCCTTATCAATCGATGGCTTGGTACTAACAGTGTGTGCCTTTGTTACCTTAGTCATCAACCCTCTCAATTGTAATCCCATTAATTCGTAAGTTCCATGCACCCAATGTCACAAGCCAGAATTTTGGTATCACTTACTGACTAAGCATCTTCAAACTGGATAGCTCCATTAGTAGGGTGTACCATCTCAAGGTCTCTGATTGAGCACACATAAATCTTGTCCAGAACTTCTTCTCCCAATGGTTCAATATAGGGTGTCAACTTCCCATCAACTAGGGATATAATGACCCGTTCCTCTTTGTTATGAAGCTAATGTACCCTTTGTTTAATGGTGGGTGCATTATTTTTGTAAAACCAAGGGCACCCAATAGTTAGGAAATTTTCTTCCTCGGTAAAAGTCCAAGACTTGAAGTCCCCAATAAACTTGGCTCCCTGAGATAGTAATAGCTGCATTCTTCAAGACACTGATGGGCATTGCCTTAGTTTTTTTTCCATATACAACACATTCAAAGATGGCTGTAATGTAGGTCTCCCAATCCGATGCCATGCATCAAAGTCGAACATTAATTTCTTGCGCTAGTGTCAATGAGTATATTCTTTGAGGAGCCATCCATCTACAACTACATTCAATGTAATCTCCTTGTAATAGTCGAGGTTGTGAGGGGGAAGGTTCACATGCAAGACCTATCTCTTGCACTCTTCTCTGGCATGTGGTACCTTCTCTCTCAACCAGGATCCTAGTAAAGGAATGATGTTCTCTTGCCTTAGCATTTTACACACCTCCTTGACCTCATCCAAGTCATCCTTTTGTGCCTCGACTCTCCTTCCTTGTTCCTCCTTTCTAGATTGTTCCTTTAGATATTGGATCTCCTTTGTAAGCTTTGAATAACATCTATGGTGTCCTGATATATCTCCTTCTAATGCGTAGGGTCTAGAATTTTGCATGAGCAACCTCCTCCCTCATAACTAGGGTATTTTGTCTTGGTATTTTGTAACGCGTGACCCTAAGTTGTTGTTACTAAGACATGATCAAACCTTCATCCCGTGTTACAAGAGGCATCCACTATATGTCTTGCCTTCTTGAAGTAACCATTGCATGACCTTGTCCTTTCAAGACTGCTTTGATTCATATGCTCAAATAATTTCGAGTACTCCTCATACTTATGCTTCTTTCCACACCACGAGCACTGCAACAAGTCTAGGCACTCACCGTTGTAATGTTCTGTAGATCCATAGTTGAAACATGTTTCATGTAGGAACTCACTCCTTCCTTTGTGGTTACCCGACCACAGAATCCTCCTCGAAATCCTCTTCCGCACGCACCTCCATCTGCGCGCTCCTCATAATGGCAATCATCATTTTTAGAACCACTGGCAATGTTGGTTTGGCATACCCCATGATCAATGGCCTCATGGATCTGGTCAATGAGCCTACATTATTTAGTATCATGGGTTGTAGAGGTGTAAATCTTGCAATAAAAAGATACATTCTTCGATACGTTTGCGCTGCAAAGAAGGGACATCTACTTACATCATGGTCCCCATGACAAATCTCATAATCTACTATCACAGGCACGTACCATCCTCCGGGGTAATTATCCTTAACATGCCCCTCTATTTCACAATACATGCACCACAAACCACTGCGAGTCTCATGGATTGAGTTCGTAGACAATTTTTCCAACTGTTTGGCCATAGCAGCAATCTGAGCCTCCAAGAATGGGCTAACACCAATATCAATACTACCAACAAAGCCTCGATGCACACAAGGAAGCTTCCAATGCTTTCACGTGGATCTGTAAAAGTTTTATGAGATAAGGCCCTTCTAAAAGGGGTGATCAATCCTCCAACAAACCATTATGCATGTTGTGAAGGGTGAATATCATATGATAATTTAGACAAGAGAGTTTTAAAATGCACATCATACTCCCGCACACTCTCTGCCATTCCTTGTTGAATCTCCTTCAAAGCGTTGATGCTTTTCTACTCAAACTTAGGAATGTGGAACTCTTCCAAGAATGCATTCTTTAAAGCAGTGTAGTCCACCACCATTTGATGAGGGTCATACTTTCTATACCAGCTATGTATGCGCCCTTGCAATGTGGTCACAAATTGACTAGCCTTTCATTATGGTGTTGTGATACCCTTCGCACGCCATAGTAGTTCACACTTGTGAACATGTTCAAAAAATCTTCAATGCTCTTGTAATTTGGAAAATGTAGAGACATTTCAAATAATACTTGAGGTGGTGGTTGGGGTCCTTATCCTAAACCACAACCTTGGTTCCCTCCGGTGTTTCCTCCATCACCTGATCCACTAGGTCCACCGGATCCTATACCTCCAGAGCCACCAGATCCACCAGAACCACTGGGTCCAATAGGGCATTTAGGAGTTGTGCCAAGAGCCCCCATGGTCCCACTGAACTATGCGTCGATGGTCTGTGATAGCACCCCACTACCACTACTTTGTCCCACGCCACTCCCTGATGCGAGCCTAAAAGCTTGTACACTTTCCCCTTGTCCAAAAACTTCTCCGTATACTGGAATATGTTAGCCATAGAAGAAGGAACTTAAAAATTATACCTCCTAGGAGCGGATCTGTCTCTTCCACTTATATCAATCGAGTCAATAACACTTCTTCCTAGATCAGGAAAACCAAGCGCCAAGGCTCGGTCACTGGGTGGTTTTAGATATGTGCCAACGACTCTCCTCTCTCCATGCAACGAACTCTCACCAAAAGCGAAGGGGTCTCCCTCACGTGCTTGCCAAGATGGGGTATCATGGACTGCTCAGGTTCCATGTCCTCTGCGTGAACCTTAACTCCTTCCCGCAACGTCTATCTCCATAGATCCATCACACTAGTAGCCTCACGTTGTCTATCAATCTCCCTTTCTCACGCTTTGTTATACTTGAGCCATCTTTCTTCCCTCTCCTTCTCTGTCGTGATATCTGCCATCTTCCTCCACCCAAGTTCCCTTACCCAGTGCTCAGAATGGTTTATCCGGCCATTGGGAGTGCCTCTAAACTCATGGTAACCATCAATATCTTCATAGCTAGAGGAATAGCACGTAGAAACGTTCCTCTAAGTTCTTGCAAAAATTAAAACTCAGCAACCTCTGGACAAGAATATGTAGAGATGGCATATTCAGAGTGTAGATAGTTAGTACTCCTCTCCACCAATGATCGACAACACGGGTCCATGTCAGATCTGCATCCTGCAACCTTTGGTAGTCTTCTTCAGCCCATACATGTGATCTATAACGCCAACTTGATCTAGACATATAGGATGAAAGCCACTCATATAACTCTACTGGGAAGCAACGAAAAAAGTCTCATACAGATCATGGTAGAGGTTCTCTTCTACCCATCTACATGTATTAAACTCAGGTCTAGTGCTAAATCTCTGAGCAAATTCATCCTCCATGCTCTTGAACCACAATTCAACATTTTCCAATGTTAACTGATCCATCATTATTGTTTACATAGATCATGATGCATGTTAAATCCCACTACAACTTTGAAAAGAGGTCCCGAAATAGAACCAAGATGTTGTCATTTTTACTCCTATCACAAAAGGAAGAACCCCATGCACACTAGCCTATCACCCAACAGAAGCTGAGTGCTCACTCGAGGCACACGCGAGTACCGAGTCTCTCTTTTATGTGATTTTAGTGGGAAGCATTATCTATTATTAGTGTAAGAGTATTTAGGAAAGAAGTTGAGACATACAAGAACCATAGGGTTCAAAACGACCTCCAGATCCTTGCAATCACTTCAAACCGAGTGCTTTAATAGATTCTAGAACATATACTATAACAGAAAGAAAGATACAACCATTCATTCGTAGCATGAAAGGAAAGATAACTCATATGAACAAAATATACATTAAACCCATTGATATTCATATCTATTTATAACATGTAACCTCAATATATTCATTGGTTCATTACAGAGTGTCACAAAGAGCAGACCACAATCATGCACATCACTGGACGTATGTAGCTAAGCTAATAGAAAAGAAAAATAATAACTCCATGCTTAGTACATCCTTTCTGAACCTAGAATATCCACTCGTAGAAATTCTGCAGAGCTTCACTTACTCTCTAACCCGCTATTCCCTATGTATATCTAGATGATATATCTCTCTCTCTCTGTGTATATATATCTTTTCCGTGGTAGGCACTTGTATTTATCACTTTCCCAGGATGCCAACTCACCTTGCGCGCCCTCGATCCATCACCAAGTGTCGAATGTGGTCCTCCATGTGAGCATGTTCCTTCAAGCTTGAGCTCTCCACTCCATCTCATGATGATCTTCTAGAAGATTCCATTCGGGGCATGCTCTTTCCTGGGCCAACCTATGTTGCCAGATTGACATCTTATCCATGGGAAACCAATCACGATTTTCACATGTTCTGCCTTGGGCGCTCAAATTGGCTAAGTCCCAAACCTTCTTTCACACGTCATGCGTTCTATTTTCTTCCTTAAGCCTTTCTCTTGCACGCTTTTTCCTTGCACATCATTCTATAACTGGGATCCCGCTCGCCTAAGCGCCTTCATACTTGGTCAATATTCCAGGGGCCCAACACAACCTAAGTATGATTTAAATTCTCTCAAACTACTTGCAGGGGGTCGACCAACCACTTCTAAATTATTAATTACCACTTCTAAATTATTAATTAATCAATTGCAACTGACTATGTTAGAAGAACATGTTTCTGTCAATGTATAAGATTATGGGTTGATTAATTCAACTTAATCTATACACCAAATAATTAACCTTCAATTATATGCATTTGATGGGGTTGTTTTGACCAATTGACTAGGTTATTACAAATCTAAACCTTGAGGCAATCAAATAACCATCACAAATAATTTAACCATTGCCATGTGAATATGATTTAACTCATATTGTCAAGGTAAGGTCAAAATACCTTTATCATTGTCATGGGATTGGTTGAAGTCCCCAATTATATCTTTAGCAATACAATATTGAAATTAATTTCTAATACTATATGGTCAAAGACCATAATGTTTTATGATAACATCTTATGAAATTAAATAACCAACCACTATTTCTTATTTCTGTTCTTACCCGGGGTTATAGATTCATCAAAGCCATTACCTTCTTTACGAACATTTATGTTAATATTGGTGTTAATAACTTTCCATAAATGTTTTTACGTTCTTTTTGGTCTATGACCATTCACCCAACTTGTAGACCACCTTAATAATTCATGTTAGCAATGATTGAAAATAATCAACTAACCCTCATGTTTTTTCTTCACATACAAAATCCTTTATCATATTTTAGTCAATGACCAAAACATATGAGTGATCAATACAACAATTAATGCTTGCTTTATTAATCATATAAGTATATTATTCTATTAAAAATGACAACCGCGATCTTTGCATCTTGACACGAACAACTTTGGATCCAAATATTTTATAATGTAATCATCGATATGATCTAATAATGAGTTTGAATAGTATCAAGTTATCAACACAATAGTGCAATGAAGACAAGTATGACCCACTGACATCACAATTATAACAAGTTCATTGATACCTCTATATCAACTACCAACATAGTTGAAACAATACTATCAAATTCGTGTACAATAACCCTACACATACCTAACTTCCTGGATTTCATTCAACAAGGAAAAGTGTACAACAATATTCATTGCCAAAATAACAATCAAAGTGAACATCATGAAATGTAATCATCACACACAACATGGTAAGTACATACAACCCTCGAGATAAAACAAGAATAAGTCATGAATGCTGAGTGCATTAGGTATGAAGAACAAAAAACATTGTTGTGTGGTTGTACATGCAACTACAAGTAAGTGTGCATATCCTTTTCAGGATATGCATACGCACGTGTGGCTGCATATATAGCTACACAACAGGGTTTATTATCAGGTCCACGTAACACTCTTCATTTATGGATCATCCCTTTTCAATGAAACAAACCAAAATTATTGGATGTGACATGCTTCCTCTCTTCTTGAATCATTGTCCTGTTGATTTTTACTCAATAATCCCAATCAAAAATAATAAAACATAGCTTTATATCAATAATCCAAGGAGGACACTCAACATTTTCCATAAAAATTGTCACACTGATAAAAATATGACATAATTTTGTCATTCAACCAGTTATAGAATGTAATATTATTTAATATATAATACAGGTATTCAAAAACAAGCCATATATCACAAAAAAACAAGGAAAACATTATTTTCAATTTCCCAAAAGTCTTCCAAAGATGTTTGGTTTCATTACTCGCTTTTTTCAAACCTTTGCCTTGTGCAATTTCCAATTCTTTTGAAATGCATGAACTGATCTTCCTTTTTTTACGGTTGGTTTTATCCAAATACATCCATGGTTTTCACCTTTCGAGATATCTTCATCCTAAATTCATTGTCAATGATTACTTAAATCATCCAAATTGTTCCTTTCTTTTCCATTTAGGCTTGTTGTTTTCACATGCTTCAAGGTGCTGTTATCTTCCATATCGGCTAAAATATTGATTTATGCCAAAAAATTCAATACTAATCACTATGTCTTAATTCCTTTAAAGAACTCATTTCTAACTCTAAATTATGTGATGAATCTTAGACAACGTCAATGTTGCATTGATAGAAACATGTTTATCATTTTAACCAAATTTAATTTCATATGAGAAGAAAAAAATCAGATTTCAATTTTTGTTTTCATTAATCACAAAATACAAGTAATTCAAATATGTTAATATCAAAAGGAATTTCAATTTAACTTACCTAATATCACATTAGTAATTAATGGTTCCTTTCCTTGAATTTTTAGTCATCAACGTTGTTACGCTTCTTCTTTGGAAATCATAGCAAGTATTTCGTGTTGGTTTCATCACGGTAGTTGACATGTCTTGTCATATCCTTCCTTCATTTTTTCCTAAAATTTCAGGTAAAGAAGAGCTAATGCTCTTGTATAATTTTATCCCTTTCAAGTTAGAATTTTAGTGCAGATTATGTTTTAGCCTTTTGGCTTTTCTACATAGTGCTTTCAAGTAAACAATCTAATTCTATCTACTTCATTTACACTATTTGGGTTTTCAATTTTTATGTTGGATTTAATTTCCAAATCTACCATAAATATAGATCATCAATCAAGCAAATCCCTTGTTGATTGTTATCAATCAGTTCAAGTTATATACCTTGGCTGATCATTTTCACACTCAACAACTAATCTAAGAAAAATTTCAGTTTCGTGTGTCATGAAGGACTGTTAGATTTTTTCTCTAACTTTTTTACCACCAAACCTAGACCATAATAAGGCATAGTTCATTCTCCATGTTTCATCCTTCCCATATCCCTTATTTTCAGTTAACAAATTAAAATATATAGATAGTGTGAGGACCGATTAGTCAAGTTGTAACCTTCAGATCTGATACCAAAATGTAACACCTCAAATTATGCATCAAAAACTAAGGGATTTTTACTCGGCTCATCAATTACAATTAATGCCTTGATGAATTTAATGTGCTGACCAATTAAATTCCAGCATACATGAGCTATAAATTCCCTTAAGTTAACTTACATTGAACCATTTAATTATCTTGATACCTTCAATGATTAATATCTTACAACCAATTAATCCATCATTAAAAAATGTTTAGAATCCAACCAGATAAGCTATGATAACCATGTGCAACTGCAAGGGTTTAAATCCTACTTGATCCCCTCAAACACTCATTACAAGCCAATATACCCAATATATCATTTGGTTATACCCTTTTAAGGTACAGAGAATGTGTTTCTTCTTAGTGTAGCCTCTCGGGTATAACAAAGAAGAAATGGTGATTGGACAATGCAATCAGTCATTTGCATTACCACAGCCGTAGTTTAGGGCATTGCATAAGCTAGCCTAGTTTCGTGACTACACACAAGCCACATGAAACATGTCCCTGCATTCACTACGTAATCATCTCATTCATAATATCGAGATACGTTTCCATTACTTAAGTTATTAAGTCATTGTTATTATTCATAAGTAATCATTAATTAGTAAGTTCAATAATCAAAGTTACTAAGTATCATGACTCGGTAAACAAGTGCCAAGAATCATGTTGGTACCATCTTGGAATTGCTACGAGAAAGGTTTCGCTCACGTAATGAATTACATCATTATGCGTTTG
The DNA here is from genome assembly GCA_018340775.1 of Taxus wallichiana var. yunnanensis. Lineage (NCBI taxonomy): Eukaryota > Viridiplantae > Streptophyta > Pinopsida > Cupressales > Taxaceae > Taxus > Taxus wallichiana. Next base: position 177,921,593 of record CM031234.1, read on the forward strand.
ATACCCTTCATGTAGCCATCCCTAGCTAGCACGAACATGGTCATTGTGACATGGTTGTCAATCCATAGTTCCCACACTAATTTGCTAATTCAACATGATAAATTAACATCTTTTATGATTATTAATAATCACTTTATCTTTCTTAACTTACTTGTGACAAATATAAACAATTGCACTATTTATATACACCATCACACTCTATTTTGTATCGATTTACTATTCCCACACCAATTTATAATGGGATCAAGTAATTCACTTACATCGATAACATTTCACCTTAAAGTATATAATGATGCTAAAATATTGCAACAATTTAATTCTCATGAAATAGACATGTAAACCCCTTTTAGCTCAAGGGGTAATAATAGGATTTTTTCCTAATCTATGTTGATGCATTTGTCCACCACTAGGATTTGTAAATGTATCATTACATTAGCTATATCTTATCGTCCATAACTAGGTTGTTGGCATCAAGGTCTCGTAATAAGGATTCTCGGTAAATATTTATATACTTAGTGTCACAACCGAGGAACTTTCGTACCTAATGTAGATTCTTATCCTTATTGGACACATTATTATGTTATAGCCTTTTTGTTTGCTATACATTTACATACTCATAAAGCTTCGTATACAATAATATCTTTGCTTCTATAAAAACTAAATTCTTGGTTAACAACGACTCAAGTAAAGTCATTAACACAATCTAAAAGATCCCTTCATAATTTATTAGCTTCTAAATTTAGAATTATTACATAACGAGAATGAGATCATCAAGAGATTCATTATGCATTAGGTACAATGAAAATTTTAATTTCTTAACAATATTCAATGATCCTAAGTGTCTTATTCACAAGTGATTGTCAAAGGTAATCATAAAATGCAACAAAATTATTTCTTTAATAGAGACAAATAATTCTTTCACATTCAAGACCAAAAGTTAGTACACTCTCTTCTCGGGTACAAATTAATCATAGAAGTCAAGTCATCCTTTTTCCTTCAACGAATCGGATAATCCCATCAAATCGCAACTAAAAAGATGAAGTACAAGATTGCACATGGTCAGTTCAACCAAATTGGCACGGATACACATCGCTATTCCTAATTATTATATTATGAAATAACTAAACTACTATTGTTGACTTAAGTTCCCATTATCCCATCAATCATTAAATGTATTCCAAGAAAAAGTGACCTAAGGAAAACATACCGGTTAGTATCCTTAACATCCAAAGAATACTTCTTAATACTTTTAAATCATAACCATATTGATTTAATCTCAAACTTCAGAGAAATTAAATGGAATCCCCCTTTCTTTACCTAAAGCTTTTCAAGCAAACATTTTTACTTCACTAAATATCAAAACAACTTGTCCTTTTCTTAAAAACCAAAACTAGTGTTATATATATTCCATCAAAAATATTGATATCAACTTAAGTACGGTCCAAAAAGTAATTAGGATAACAATCTAAAAGGTCTAAATTAACAAATGCACATTCCACCATTTTCCCTTGTCTGGCAAGGTAGCAAAGCATGTTTTCCATTTAACATAGAAAAAATATTTATTCATTCGTACAAAAATTAAATCCAACCATGGCCATGCTTATGGAATTACATAACTCGTCTTTTATCAGCAAGCTAAACCATAGAATAGATACACACTTCGACAGGATTTAACCCTAGCAACCTGAATAATGGTTAATATTATTAACCTATGTGCCTTACACCAAGTGAAGGAGCATCCTGTTTTTAACTTCTACGAAGATAATTCTTTGTAACAAAAATTACGAGCTAGGTTTTTCCATCATATATCTCATAATTGAGGCAAAGGAGATAATATAAAACCGTTCTCACTCATGCCATGTAAATACAGGAAAAAATCATAACACTACAAGCTCATACTCTCATCACTGGAACCCCATCCTCCTGTCATCAACTCTGAACTGAGCTCCACCATATTTTAACTCTGGTTAAGTCCCTATTCAAAGGATTAATAATAAACCTTGGGCATGGACCAATAATGGTAAACATAAAATTAAAGGAGAAGAAAATCATAAAATCAACCACCCATAGTAAGGGATAATAATATATCTATCCTTTACAAATTTGAAGCCTGGGTTTTTAATTCCCAGTTTTTTCATAACAACTTCAGGATAACCAATATTATCCCCATAATGATTTTCCAGATACCCAAAATAATTAACGACTGGAACCCCTGACAGAGGAAGATCTGAACTGAATGCGCCGACTGTATATGTAAATTTAAATATACACCGCCTATCAAATATATGTATATAATCGTAAACCCCCAAATGGGTTTATAAATTGATTTATATTATTTTCAAACCATCATGAATCCGAATTAAAAACATATCCATAGGAACACGCATATAAACACATGTTTTATGCACCTATTTCATATTCGGTATTTGAGAATAAAGATTAAAAACTAACTGGAGTTTCAGACAACAGATTTTTACTGCACCCAAGATGGGTTTTCAATCCCATCAACAGAAATGAGTAACATGGTGTACATAATGAGATAAGTAATTCCTAAAGAACAGTCACATACCCAGACAAGCAAGGAAACCATAATGAAATTTCCCGAATACAGAGTCTTATCCTCTCAAATTTATTATACCAAACTTTTAAACAACTACCAAGTAGATATTCAGCTATTTCAAAATGAAATAATGAGGCAAAGAGAAATGTATCCATGCCTATGGATTGTGAGTTCCTTTCTAAATCTTCTCAATAGGTCAATCCATGATTTCACTGGTATTTCATATGCAACCCTCTCATCCATAGTCATGGATTCGCAGGGAAACATCTCTCCGAACACATATAATAATAATAATAATAATAATAATGGTTTTATAGTCCACAATGCCGGGCGGCCTATTTTTGGGTCTACAAGCGGCTTATAGCATATGGGACTACCTTGTACTCACGTGCGGGAGGCAACTAACTTTGCTACAAACAAGGCGTACATACCCTACCCCTGCAGGATTTGAACTTGTGACCTCTATTTCAAGAGCACATGTTCTTCACCATTAGGCCAACTCAGGGGTTCTTCACCACAATAACAAGAAAACATCAATATATATAAATAGATATTCGGTTTGCATACCTAGCTCGAGATCAAAATGGAATACGTCCAAATCCAACGGCATTTCATGGCTTCACCCAAAACATCTCGCCATAACTAAAGCGAAAACATAAAAAATGAACTCCACATTCCATGCTAAGGTAGCTTAGCGAAGAATCTTTTCCTTTTCAAGGAGATAAATGTCGTTAATGTAACAATTCCATGTTGTAGCATTTCTAATTTTTCCACCGCTCCCAAATACCTTGCAAAATTTGGCATCTTGAGTATGATTTAAATTATCTCAAACTAGTTGCATGGGGTCGACCGACCACGTCAAAATCATTAATTAATAAATTGAAACCGACTATGGTTAAAGATCATATTTCACGTCAATGTATAAGTGTATGGGTTGATTAATTCAAATTAATCTATACACCAAATAATCAACCTTGATTATATGCATTTGATGGGGTCGCTTTGACCAATTGACTACGTTATTACAGATCTAAACCTTGAGGCAATCAAATAACCATCACAAATAATTCAACGATTTTCGTGTGAATATGATTTTACTCATATTTTCAAGGTGAGGTCAAAAGACATTTATCATCGTCATGGGGTTGGTCAAATTCCCCCATTATATCTTTAGAAAAACAATATTGAAATTAATTGCCCATCTATATGGTCACAGACCATAGTGTTTGATAATAACATCTTATGAAATCAAATACCACCACTATTTCTTGTTTTGTTCTTACCCGGGGTTATAGATTAATCAAATCCATTACCTTATATGCCAACATTTATGTCAATATTGGTGTTAATATCTTTCCATAAACATTTTTACGTTCTTTTTGGTCTATGATCATTCATCCATCTTGTAGACCACCTTAATAATTCACATTAGCAGCGATTGAAAATAATCAACTAAACCTCGTGTTGTTTCTTCACATACAAAATCCTTTATCATATCTAAGTCAATGACCAAAACATATGAGCGATCAATACAACAACTAATGCTTGCTTTATTAATCATACAAGTATATTATTCTATTAAAAATGATAGCGCAATGTCGCATCTTTACAGAACAACTTTGGATCCAAATCTTTTACAATGTAATCATCAATATGATCTCATAATGAGTCATGAATAGTATCCGGTTATCAACACAATAGTATAACAAAGAAAAGTATGCTCCATAACATCGTAATTATAAAAGTTCATTGATACCTCTATATCAGCGCCAACATAGGTGAAACAATACTATCAAAGTTAGGCATACAGTAACCATACACATACCTAATTGCCTCAATTTCATTCAGAAAGGAGAAGTGCACAACAATATTCATTTATGAAATAGCAATCAAACAGAACATCATGAAATGAAATCATCGCACACAACAAGGTAAGTACATATAACCCTCAAGGAAAAACAAGATTAAGTCATGAATGTTGAGTGCATTAGGTAAGTGGAGCGACAAATGTTGTTGTGTGGTTGTACATGCAATTACAAGAAATTTTTCATATCCTTTTAGGATATGCATATGCACGATGTCGCTACATATATAGCTATGCAATAGGGTTTATTATCCAGACCACGTAACCCACTCTTCATTTATGACTCATCCCTTTTGATGAAACAGACCAAAATTACTATATGTGACACCTGCATGTTTGTCGGTGCATTTTTTGTCACCCTCTAGGATCCATGCATACCTTTTTACATCCTTAGATTTTTTATGCAATTTAGAAGTTCAATTTGGTTTGGGCTTGCCATTTAGGCCCAAGGAGGGGAAATTAAATTTGGTTTTCACATACCACCAGTATTTATCCATTAAAATTTCTTGCAACCCTTAGTTATGAGAAATGCTGACATGTAAGTGATGAGTTTTCATTGATGAAAAAGGAACATTAATGATAAATCCAGATGAAGGAGAGCTAGAGGATGAATGTGATGGGGTAGAACAAGACAAGGCATGAGAACGCTTGATTAAGATATGACTTCTTGAGAAGCTAATGGATTATATAGGAAGGATGGTGATTTAGGCGCATATCAGGATGATATCATATATGGTATATCATATGAATGATAAGGAAATAGAGTCAACATGATGACCACAAGGCTGAATGAGTGGAATTGGTAAGACTAGCTTAGTTTAGATGGTCTAATTCTTAGGCCTAGTCAGCAATTGGACCTAGAATGATAAATTGAAGGCATGAGGAAGATGGAAAATCATGGTAAAGGAATAGAAACATGTTTTTGAGTCTACATGATGAAGAATGGTACATGTATGATGAGTTATGGTGCAAACTAGCTCAATTAGGCATATTTCTAAGACATAGTGTAGGCTTAGCTTACAAAATGATGCAAAGAAGGATAAGACATATGAAGCTAAGAATGTGGAGAATAATGGAACATTGTAGAGAGAATTTATAGGGTCTCTGAGGCATAATTCAACCAACATAGGCATGATTAAGGCACTAGGAGAAATGTTATTGAGAACTAGTCAAATATACATGCACAAATCATGATGGATAATGTGATTCAAACTAGGGCTGAAAAAAGTAACCTTTGGTGATCATATCGAGGTAATCGTTATGGTTTGGATCAAGTTTTAGGAATTTGGATAAGGATTTTGGAGCATGATATTGAAGTTTTTCCATTACCGGGTTTTGAGAAATGTAATTTCTCATTCAAAGAGCAACTTTTGATGCTCAGCCTAAATTGTATGTTTTTCATAGGAACCTGTGGCTTTCAAGGATATTTATAAATTGAAATAAGAAGATTTTTCAAAAATAATGAGGTTAAATGAACATTTATTTTTTATGAACAATGGTTAACAAGTTAAACTGCTTTAAACCCTAGTAAAACCCTTGCAAGTGAGAGATAGAGAAGATTGACATGGTAAGGATATCAAATGGAACTATTTTCCTTTTTATGGATTTGATAATTTAGAGAATTCATCAAATCTTCTTTTCATGGTAGTTTTATTTTATGGAAGTTAGTGAGACCACAAGAAAAACTTTGTTTTGTGAGGAATTTGGTATACGAGGAAAAGGTTCATGAAAGGAACTTAGGCTAAATTTTTTGGTGGATTATATTGGGGATGTGTAAAAAATATTCATGACATGTGCAGGGCTAGTCCTTTGGAGAAATTTGATGATTTAGGTGCATTTTCAGTCCTACTGCTAAGAAGGCTTAGTATGCAAGACCGGTCATGAAGGTATGAAGAGAAAAATGGTGATTTTCTTGTTGCAACAACATTCTATGACCATGAGAATTTTGTTCAAGCCCAATATGGTGTGTGTATGCTCCTGAAGTGATTTGGAAAAAAAAATTGGTCACGAGACCTAATGGCTCAAAGTGCTCATTTTAAGCCAATCAAGAAGGTATAAGAAATGGAGGTGAAAGTGTGATTTTCTCCACATAACCCATGCAAGTGAAGGTTCTAGAGTGAAGTAGAGGTCCTCTGTGAAGTGTTCCATGAGGTGATTTGGTTTGAAAACATGTTTTTAAGTGCTAGATGTCTCAAGCACAAAAATGGTTTTTGGAGCTCTGAAACTCAATCTAGTCTGTCTCGAAATGCAAGATTTCTCATGCTAAGATCCTTGAAATGAATTTTTCTAGTGATATTAAAAGTTGCATAAGGTCAAGATATTTCCAGAAAGGTATGGCATGAGCCATGAACATGTGTTTGAATGAATTTATACCTCTTTTTGTGAAGACTAGTTTTTGGGTATGCTGAGCCCTCAGGATACCTTATGTAACATCCCAAATTTCTAGTAAGTTAAATTAACTATGGTTAAGTCTAATCAAGATTAAATGAGATCATCATTGTGTGTAAGAATTCATTTGGTTCGTCATGTCATGACCCATAGCTTCTGCTACGGGGCATGACACTGTTGAACGGGTAACCCTGCACCCACCTTGATGATCCTTCCTAAACGTGATTAGGCCTTGATCGTAGGTAAAACAGTTCATAAACGATAATGAATCTTTCAGTTATTTGTATTTCGGTTACTTTATTTTAATTAGTTTAGTCATCTTTTGTTTTGTTAGATTTTACAATGACTATAATAATAATTGCCTCTATTTTATTTGATGATGCTATGTCAAGCCAACTTTATGAGAATATTTGAATTATTATTTACGGACTTGGTGATTTTCATTTATTGGAATGTTTTGTATGGAACGTGGAAATTCAAATAATTATTATTATAATATATTGTTGGTAATATGTGGACTTGTATTATGATGATTAATTTTAACTTAACCATTAAGTTGGATGGCTTAAATAAAAAAATTAAATTAAAAAAATGCAATATTAATTTGTAAAATTAGTAATATATATTCTAGAAGGATTTGACATGTAAGTCAAAAAATATATTAAAATAAAATAAAATTAATATTTAAAATTTTTGGGTTTCGTAAAGTGAAACACCTTCACATGGCACAAGTATGTGGCATGCATTAATGCATGTGCCAACATTGGGAAGCCCAAAAATTCTCGAATATGTTGCCCAACTATAGTTTCTTTCATTATATTTTTTTCTTTTATTTCTCCTTGTCTATTTTCATTCTTCCCTTCTGGGATACTTGCGTGAGTTTTGGAGGAAGGAAGGATTCAACTTGTTGGAGTTGGAAGAGTAAGAGGTTTCGATTCTAGGTTTACTTCAAGCATGAATATCTTCTCCCTTCTCTGCTGCATTATTTGTAAAAAAATGAGGAAATACACATTTTGTTTTAATGGCAATCAAAAGAATTTGTGGACAACTTTTGATTTAATTGCTTGGAGATGAAATTTGAAAAGGAAATTGATGGATTATGTATTCTCTTAAGTTTTCTTTGTGTGGTTTTAGCTAAACCCAGAAAAAAATGTAGATGGGGTTTTGGGTTTTGATCTACAAAAATAAAAATAAAAATGAAAGTTAAAATTCCTTCTCTGCATTAAAATAAATTGTACCCAAAAAGAAAAGAGTTGGGTTTTTCTTGTACTGGAAGAATGAAAACGTTTTTGTGAATTTGTGTGTTTCAAATCGATTTCAGCCACACATGGATTACATGGATGTTGTTAGATAGATCAAAAGAACAAATTTGAATGAATGAATTTGATTAAATTAATATGTACAATTGTAGCTATGTAATTTGTTTTTATGTTAAAAAATGTTCATTTTCCAGCTCTTGTAATTTTTAGCGTTACATTTTGGTATCAGAGCCAGAGGCTCAGACACTTGGACATTAATGGGATACACGTTCTAATAAAAAGTATCCTCTTTTATAAAACATGAAACTATGGCTAGGCCAGCAACAAGAGCTAATATGGCGAGTGACAGTGGGGTAAATAATGATGACGTGCCAGATAATACGACTACTAAGTTAGAAGAAATCCTCAACCTTTTGAATGACACCTGAAACTAAGTTTATGCCATAGAACAAAAAGGTCAAGTTGGTGAAGAAGATGAGGATCATAGGGATGAGAATCAGGGTGAGGAGTAACATGATGAACAACTCGAGCACCTGAATGAAAGGGAAAATAAGAAAGCATGGTTGGCTGCTGAGTTAGCAAGGGACATTAAAAGAATATCCCCACCTAAATTTGATGGTACAACTCTTGGGGATGGTACTAAAAATTGGCTCTCTAAAATGGAAAAGTATTTTGAGATTAGGGACTTTTCAGAGGAGACAAAAGTAGTATGGGGAGCCTACCAATTGTCTCATGAAGCATCTTCCTGGTGGATAACCGGAAAATGGAACTAGGAATTGATTCTGGTATGATCACATGGGAGCAATTCAAGGCCTACTTGCATCAAAGATGGCTACCTTAGCTATAATTTGACCAAAATATGGTAGAATTCTAAAATCTGATTCAAGGAAAGTACTTAGTTACAAAATATTGGGAACGTTTCACTCGATTGCTGAAATATGTTCCTATGTATCAAAAGGATGAGAAGTTTAGAGTGAGAAAATTTATAATGGGATTGAATCCTAACATTGGTGGTGAGGTAGATGTTCATGGACCTACCTCAATGGAAACAATGTTTGAAAAATCTATCAAGCAAGAACAAAAGTTGCGAAGTATTTATGCCTCTAAAGAGGAAAATAGAAGGAAAAATAGCAATTTTCAAACACCAACCACAAGTAAACTAGCATGGAAAAAGGGAAACAACAAGTTCAAGCCTATCAATAAAAGAGGAATAGTGGGTAGAACTATTGTGAATAATAAAAAAATGGGCAACAAGGAACAAGTTTCAGCCAGAATAAGATTGAGAGAAAAGGACCACTGGGTGGATGTTTTAAGTGTGGTGGTGATCATTTCGCTAACAATTGTCTGTAAAGAGGACAATGGAATAACCAACAAAAGGTATCTACTATAGTAAATAAAGAGGGGAAACAACATAAGATTTATGTTGAAGTCCATAATAAGCAAGCAAAAAAGAAAATGACTCCAATAGAAACCTCAGGTAAGATTTTTGGAGAACTTGTTTCTGTTTTATTTTATTCCGGTTCAACATAATGTTTTGTTTCATCTAAAGTACCTAATAAACTCAAAATAAGAGCTGAGTACATGAAATAAACTTGGACTGTAAATTATGGAAATAATGTTGTGCATAGAGTGAATCAGTGTTTGTTTGAGGCACCACTAGAATTACCGAGTTCACGATAAGATTAAACTTTGTATGTGACACCTCTTGGATCCTATGATGTTTTCATAGGTATAAATTGGTTAATTCAACATAATGAAATCTTGGATTTATTAGGAAAATGTGTAACATATTGCGATGATCAAAAAAACAAGCGTTCGTGGTGTTAAAATGTCACTAGGTGATTTCGCCATGCGAAATTTGAAAAAGGCATAGCGAAAGGGCTGCCATCTATATGTTATAAAAATAACAGATTATGGACAAGAAAATGAGCTTGAAATTGAAGCATTTACCATCCTAAGGAATTTAGAGATGTGTTTCCAAATGATTTTCCCAGAATTCTACCTAAGCGTGAATTGACTTCACAATAGATGTCAAACCAGCAACTGAACCGATCTCCAAGGCATGCATGAATGAAAACAATTGAACTAGTTGAGTTGAAAGCTTTAATTACATGAATTTTTGTCTTTGGGTCTGATTAGACCAAGTGTATCACCATGGGGTGCACCAGTAATCTTTGTGAAAAATAAGGATGTGACCCTCATACTTTTTATTGATTACCGAATGCTCAACAAGGTAACAGTGAAGAATCGGTACCCACTGCCCTGAATCGATGATCTTTTTGATCAAATGGGGGACACAAAAGTGTTTTCCAAGATATATCTTAGATCCAGTTATCATCAACTGCGAATCAAGGATGAAGATATCCATAAAACCACTTTTAGAACAAGGTATGTACATTACGAGTTTATAGTTTTTCCCTTTGGTCTAACAAATGCACCTTCCACTTTCATGAACTTGATGAACAACGTGTTTAGGGAATACTTAGACCAATTTGTACTTATCTTTCTCGATGATATATTAATATACTCCAAGAATGAGGAAGAACATGATGAATATTTAAGGATTATCTTTGGAAATTCTAAGAAAACATAAGTTATATGGAAAATTATCTAAGTGTGCTTTCTATCAATATGAAGTACAATACTTAGGCCACATAATAAATAAATAAGGAATCTCGATGGACCCTTTGAAGATCAGTGCCATCATGGAATGGCCAAGCACCGAAGGATGTGCATGAAGTGAGAAGTTTTATGGGTCTAGTAGGCTACTATCAAAATTTCATAAAGGACTTCTCTAGGTTAGCAGGACCTATCACTTCTTTGCAAAAGAAGGGTAAGAAATTTGTTTGGGAAAATAAGTGTGAAGAATCCTTTAAGGAGTTAAAAGGTAGACTCACAAGTGCTCCGGTGTTGAATATTCTAGATCTAAATGAGAACTTCTCGATGGTAACCGATGCTTCAGGGGAAGGTTTGGGTGGAGTACTACTACAAGATGGGCATGTGGTAGCTTTTGAAAGTAGGAAGTTGAGGGTGCATGAAGTAAATTATGCACCACATGATCTTGAGCTTGCTGCAATTGTTCATGCGTTGCAGGTATGGAGGCACTATTTTCTTGGGAAACCTTTTGAACTCAAAACAGATCATCTTGGGCTCAAGTACATCTTTACACAACCGAATCTAAATGCAAGGCAACAAAGATGGCTAGAGTTCCTAGAAAATTATGACTTTGATATAAATTACATTAAGGGAAAAGAGAATATGGTGGTTGATGCCTTAAGTCATAGAAAGCATATTGTTGCTATAATTACATTAAGAACCCAATTCAAAGATGAATTCAAAAATGAGTTAACCAATGACCCCTACTACAATCATGTTAAAATATCTCTAGAAAAAGATCCAAGAGACAAAAAGTATGATGGTTTCAAGATGGAAACAAATTGGATTCTACGTTATAACAACATAATATATGTACCAGAGGGTAAAGAACTTAGAAATAAAGTTATGAGAGAATTTCATGATGCTCCCTACTCGGGACACCTATGAGTAACAAAGATGATGGCGGACATAAAAAAGCAATACTTCTAGAAAAAGATGAAAAATGATGTGATTATTTACGTCTCACAATACCTGGAATGTCAGCAAGTAAAGGCTAAACATTCACATCCAACAGGACTATTATATCCTCACAACGTGCCAGAATATAAGTGGCAAGTTATAAGTATGGATTTTGTCCAAGGTCTACCTATGTCCCAAAATAAACATGATGTTATACTTGTAGTTGTAGACAAATTAACTAAAGTGACACATTTTATAGTAGGTAATTTAAAGGATAATTCACCCATACTATAAAAAAGGTTTGTACAAGAAGTTTTCCAATTACATGGAGTTCCAGAAGTAATAATTTCAAATAGGGACTCAAGGATGACTTCCAGATTTTGGTAGACTTTGTATGTTGCCTTAGGGACAAAATTGAACATAAGTTCTGCCTACCATCCTGAAACTGATGGTCAAACTAAAATAGTAAATCAAGTGTTAGAAGATTTACTAAGAATGTATTGCATGGATCAACAATAAAAATGGGAAGAGTACCTTCCCTTGGTTGAATTTTCTTATAATAACACTTACCATTCTTCCATTCAGATGGCTCCTTTTGAGGCCTTATATGGTCGTAGGTGTAAAACACCTATAATTTGGGATAATCCTTGAAGATAGAGTACTGATTGGACCAGAAATGCTTTGAAATGGAAAAACAGGTTAAATTAATCCAAGAAAGATTGAAAGAGGCAACAAATAGACAGAAAAGTTATGCAGATTTAAAAATAATTGACAAAAAGTTTAACGTGGGAGATAAAGTTTTTCTTAGGGTCAAACCTAAAAAGAGTTCCATTTTTTTAGCAAGTCAGCCAAACTATCTCCTAGGTTTGTAGGACCATTTGAAGTCCTAGAGATTGTTGGACCAGTAGCCTACAAGCTAGCACTACCTCCCGCTCTATCCAGGCTACATAATGTATTTCATGTATCCTTTCTTAAGAAATATGTACCTGATTTAACACATGTACTTAATTGGGATTCATTGCAGGTTCTGGATCTAGGGGTAGTTTCGGTTGAGCCTATAAGGATACTAGAAACTTGGAAGTTGCACTTGAGAAACCATGATGTTTCACAATGCAAGGTCTAGTGGGACCAATATTTTGAAGAAAGTGCCACTTGGGAGAATCTGGAAGATATCTAGACTACTTTTCCACATCTATTTGACTGATTTTTAAGAATATGGTTTTTTTATAGTGTTAAATTCAATTTTTCTGTAAAGTGTAGATAAGAAAATCCTATAGATAATCCTACAACTTAATATTGGGACTAAGGTACTTTTTTATAGTAGTTACTGTTGAAGATTTTGTTAATGAACCTAGAAAATATGTCATTTAAGCACTAATGTGTTATGTCTACAGATTATGTGACTGATTATATATATATATATATATATATATATATAAGGGTTGTTGTGACCTTTATGATTCAGCTGAAGTGATATTGTTACAAATTCTAAGCTGATTTGAAATATATTTATGCAACAAATGAATGATGGGTTTAGTTTATCTATTTATCCTGAAATCATCGAGACGATGATTATTCTAAGGGGTGGAGTATATAACATCTTAAATTTCTAGTAAGTTAAATTAACTATGTTAAGTCTAATCAGGATTAGATGAGATCATCATTGTGTGTAAAAATTGATTTGGTTCGTCGTGTCATGACCCATAGCTTCTGCTGCAGGGCATGACACCGCTGAATGAGTAACCATGCACCCACCTTGATGATCTTTCCTAAACATGATTAGGCCTTGATCGTAGGTAAAAGCGGTTCATAAACGATAACAAATATTTGGTTATTTGTATTTCTGTTACTTTATTTTAATCAGTTTATTTGTCTTTTGTTTTGTTCGAATTTTGTAATGAGGGTAATAATAACTATCTCTGTTTTATTTGATGATGATATGTCAAGCTAGCTTTATGAGAATATTTATTACTTACGAGACTTGGTGATTTTCGTTTATTGGAATGTTTCGTATGGAACGTGGAAATTCAAATAATTATTATTATAATATATTGTTGGTAATATGTGGACTTGTATTATGATGATTAATTTTAACTTAACCATTAAGTTGGATAACAACTTAAATAAATAAAATAAAATTTAAAAAAATGCAATATTAATTTGTAAAATTAGTAATATATATTCTAGAAGGATTTGGCATGTAAGTCAAAAGTTATATTAAAAAAAAATTAATATTTAAAATTTGTGGGTTTCGTAAAGCGAAACACCTTCACATGGCACAAGTATGTGGCATGCATTAATGCATGTGCCAACATTGGGAAGCCCAAAAATTCTTGAATATGTTTCCCAACTATAGTTTCTTTCATTATATTTTTTTCTTTTATTTCTCCTTTGTCTATTTTCATTCTTCTCTTCTGGGATACCTGCGTGAGTTTTGGAGGAAGGAAGGATTTAACTTGTTGGATCTTGAAGAGTAAGAGGTTGTTGATTCTAGATTTACTTCAGGCATGGATATCTTCTCCCTTCTCTACTGCACAATTTGTACAAAAATGAGGAAATACACATTCTATTTTAATGGCAATTAAAGGAATTTGTGGACAGTTTTTGATTTAATTGCTTGGAGATGAAATTTGAAAAGGAAATTGATGGATTCTGTATTCTCTTAAGTTTTCTTTGTGTGGTTTTAGCTGAACCCAGAAAAAAAAAACAGATGGGGTTTTGGGTTTTGATCTGCAAAAATAAAAATTAAATGAAAGTTAAAATTCCTTCTCAGCATTAAAATAAATTGTACCCAAAAAGAAAAGAGTTGGTTTTTTGTCATTGGAAGAATAAAAATGTTTTTGTGAATTTTTGTATTTTAAATTGATTTGTGCTTGTGGGTTTTCATTTTTGTTAACATAAATTTGATTGTGTTTTTCAGTAAACAAATTGATTTGATACCCAAATCGATTTAGGTATACAAATCGATTTGCATAAATGAATTGATTTGGGTAACCAAATCGATATGGATATGCAAATTGGTTGGGGTTTTGTATTTTTTCTTCTTGGCTATTATATGGTGTCTTATTTTTAATTTATTGAGATCTTTTGAATGAAAATTTGTGGATGTCAAAGCTCGCATGGGGTTGCATTTTCCGAGAAATTTTTATTATAGGTATCTAAATCGGTTCATGAATAAATGAGGGTGTGTTGTTATGTGTGAATAACTACAAAAAAATGGCATTTAGCTTGTAACTTCCAGCCTCACAATATGACTTGGATTCTTGCATGATTATGAAAAAGAAATTGTTTGTCTTGGTAAGGGCATGAAAGCCATGACAACTTGACCAAGTTGTACCAAGGAGTAATTGGTGGCGTGATTGGGTTTAATATAATGCTATTTTATGAAATAAATTATTAGCTATTCTTTTACTAGAAAGAGTATGTTTAAATGATGTAATCATGGTGTTTTTACACTGTTTAGTTGGGTTGTTCATATATATAATAAAAATGTGTTTTGATTGTTTGGAAAGGAATATATTGTACATTTTATAGAGCTTCTCATTAACTGGAAATAATATGTTTTATTTCTCTTATTAATGATGTTCTTGTACGATTTATAGAGTTGCTCATTGACTGAAAATAATATGTTTTATTTTCTTTATTAATGATGTTCTTGGACGATTTTGTAGAGTTTCTCATTGACTGTAAATGATATGTTTTAATTTCCGTATTAATGATGTTCTTGTACGATTTATAGAGCTGCTCATTGACTGTAAATAATATGTTTTATTTTCTTTGTTAATGATGTTCTTTGACGTTTTACAGAGTTGCTCATTGACTGAAAATATTATGTTTTATTTTCTTTGTTAATGATGTTCTTGGATGATATGATGAGCTGCTCATTACCTAGAGAGAATATGTTTAATTGGTATTTGGAAATGTTGATTTTAGACAGTTTTGCTAAGCTACTCGTTGATTGGATGGTACGTAAAATAATATTTAAATCTGTACCATATAAAACATGATTTGCTTGTGGTTATAATCTGAATTCGGATGTTGAATGATTATGGTTTGATTACTTTTTTTGTGATGGTAACTTATTAAAAATAAAGGAAAAAAATTACTCTTCTTAATCATATTGTTCCTATGATTTATGTAAAATTTTAAATGTCAAATATTTATTGTTTGAAGATGAAATAAGGATGTTTTGGTCCTTGTGATTAGAGGGAAACATGATTGCTAAAATAGAAATTGGTTGTTCTATTTGTGTGCATTCATAGTTGTATCTTTATGGAAAACATGTAGTAATACATTCTCAGTTGTATTACCATGCGCTTGTTGATAAAACAACATTTATATCTTTCATATTTTATTAAATAATTACATTAGAAAATGGAGGCAATATTCATGCCAGTTCATTTTGAACTGACATCATACCACTACTCTAGTCTTGCAGGACAATTAGCCATCACATTTGGATATGCAGAAACTCATGTCTTGAGAAGTTTTATCGTAGCATGGATCTAAATGAGTTACTTGGATTTCAATTTGTAGAAGGATGATATCCTAGAATTTTGACTAAATTTATTGGGATCTTGGACCCATTGTTAATATTCAAACCTCACTATGTGAGAGTTACAATATCAATTATATATTTTTCCTTAACGACATATGTAATTTATGTTTTTAATAAAGAGATGATTACTTTGTATGTAATAATATCTCAATATGAGTAAATGATAAATACTAGAATTAAGAAGTCTTACTTATCATAAATTGTTAAATATATTTATTTGATATTTATCAATGTATGAAGCCGAAAATTGGACAATTATTATCAAATTCAATTGTATTTTAAATTCTAAATTAAATAGTTATTTAGTGGCATAGTTGATCAAAGGAATAATTAAATATATATTAATATATATTTAATTCGGCCTTCCGGTAAACTTGACATTAATTTGTTAAGATTGTAAAGCCTAATTTTTAGAGGATGAAAGAGTATCGTTATAAAAAGGTAATTTAAGGTTAAAAATCAAACATCAGGAAAAGAGAAACTAGATAGGAAGGTAAATAGATGAAAAGATCCATTAGGCATATTAAGGGATAAGTACATGCGGAATGCTGAAATAGTTACATTTCAACATAACGAATGTACTCATCTCATAATGATCCTAATTGGCCTTGGCATCTATCTCGATATAAACTCTTGCAAGATAAGTTTAATTGGAAATAAAGTAAATACAAACTATAAGATCTAGATAATAGTGAAAGGGATAGTTGTGAGGTGGTAGAAGACTTAAAACTCATAAGACTAGTGTGTTGTCTTGAGTTTAGCCGTAACCTGCATGGCGGATAACTTTGGCCAAAGTAATGCATTGATGGTTGTGCATTGTCTGATCACCTAGTCCTCCAATTAAAAATTGTCAGTAACCTGATCATGGGAAGTTGAACACTAAACATGAGGTAGGCAATGGTCGGATACTATAATATGAAGTCAAGAAACTAGCTTCATGGTAGACCCAAGGACTTCCACATGGTTCCCATGACCTGATAAAGGTTGAGTTGAAATACTAGTAAGCATTGTCACTCGAAGTAGTGACGAAGGGAGATCCTGGAGATTTGGATACACCCTTCTCAGCCACACATGGCTTACATGGATCTTGTCGGAGAGATCAAAAGAAAAATCTGATTTAATCAATTTGATTAAATTAATATGTACGATTATCAGTTTGTGTAATTTATTTTTATTTTTAAAAAAATCCTTATTTTCCAGCTCTTGTAATTTTGAGTGTTACACCTTATTCAAAGTTTCATGGCATCAATAATATGAAGGTTTTAGTGCTGATCCAAGTACATGGTGTTGTTTTATACCTTCTAAAGAGTCCTTCATCTGATATTTTTTTCATGACATGAGTTATATCCCTCATACACCAAAGATTGAAGACTGTGGTTTTAAGGCTCTTACACATATTATGAAGCTCAAATGAAAGCTTGAAGGAGAATGGAGAGTTGTAAAGAATATTAAGGATATATAGAGATATAAAGAGGCTTGGGTAATGTGAATGCATGTTGAGAACACTTGGAATTAAGTCTCTTTTTCTACAAGACAAGATTCCTACATTGTAGAATAAGACAAATTGATAAGGACAGTTACAAATCATGTTTGCAGAAGATCATTTTGGTATATTTACAATCAAAGTCGAGGTCGGGAGTTCAAAGGTTTATTGTGATCATCATAGTGGTTTGGATCATCTTGACAAACCTTGTAATATCTTTACATGAAACTGACATCAAAATTAGATGTAATGATTGCAAAGTGGACATTTTTAGATGATGTAATCTCTCTTCCCTATTCGAGTTGAAGAGTACTTTGGGAGATGAAGTTCCAAATGTTCTAGAGGATGCATTTATAAAGATATAATCTTGTTCTTGTGCATGAATACATGGTGTTGAACTTATGAGAGACAAAAATTTGTCAAGACTAGGTGAAGATTTATGAAGGAGTGAATATGAGAATATGATGATGATATTTATGTTATTGAAGGAGTATGAAGACATGAAGAACATAGGAAATTAAGGTATATATATGATATGACTCCATGACTATAATGTTATAGCAGAGTTTATGATTGAGGAGGGTGAAATGAGAAGTTTGATGAGTTAAATATGTGATCACAATGTGAAGTGTGAGACAACTAAAGGAAGGTGATCAAAACATCTTGTAAAGTATAATTGGATGCTTAGCACACATGGAGCTAAAGCTTCTTAGTAAGTTACATCTTATAGAAGATCAAGTGGAATCTTAAATTAAAGTTTTGGGAGTTTTGTACTCCAAGAAAGTAGTGGCTTGTAGAAGGCCAAATGGAAAATTGATTAAATTTTAGAGTTGTAGCTTCAAGTTGAGTGGATTCTCAACATTTAAAATATTTGTAACCTTTATAAGACAATTTTTCCAAGTTAGTGCATTGATTTCAATGGGTTTTTCTCCCTTGAATGGTTTCCCACATTAAACATAGTGTTCATGTGTGTTTTCTTACTTCATGCTTATGTTTGAGTTTCATAAATCTATCATGGTTATTGATGATGTATATTGAATAAATTACTAATTTTGTGAAGAGTTATCAAATTTTTAATAAGCATTGATTCACCATCCCTCCCAGTTCCTAGAATTTCCAACAATTGGTATCCAATCCTGGTTCATTTGGAATAGGTTAAACATCTTGGAGATCCTTGAAGCACAAGTATGGGTAAATTAGAAGAGGTTGTTCTAAAAATAAAGTTTGCGATTGTTGAGTCCCCGATAGATGGATTGAAGAAGGAAATCAAGTGTATGAAATATGAGCATGGTTAGTCTCTCAAGGAGATGGAATATCATGTTGAGATTGTGTCAAAATCCTTGAAATATAAGGAATAATTTTGCGTCAAGTATGAAGAATAATTGAAAGCCTTAAAAGTTGATCTAGAAGAAGAAAATAATAGGTTGAAGATGTATGGAAATATGGAGAAGAGTACTGAAGTTATTGATGAAATTCTAGAGATTCAAAGAGTAGAAGGTGAAAAAACAAGTCTAGGATTCAAAGGATAACATATTGAGAAGAGAAATGATGACAAGACCGGTCTAAGCATACAAACGTGCATGAAGATGACCATAAAGACAAACACAATAAGGCATAAGTTAGTTAGGAAACCAAATGCATCCAGGTATGAAAGGACCTTCAATGGATATTGATTTTCTTGTCATAATTTTGGACATAGAGCTAAGGAATGTAGAAATCATGTCATGGATGAACATCCATGGAGAGATTGCAGAGATGAGTACTCAAGGAACATCACCTTTTCAATTTGTAAAAAAGGGACATACTACCAAATATTGCTTAGATGAACCATCTAGTCAATTTTGGAGAGAAGAAGACTCAAGAGGAATGAAAAAGATAATATGATAAAATTGCAATAAGGTTGGGCACTTTTACAAGAAGTGTCATGATCATAAGGGTGCCAATTTTGGGTGGAATCTTAGTCCACATCAATCTAGAAGCAAGAACAATGTTATTTGTTTTAGTTTTCATGAACATGGACATTTTTCAAGACATTTTCATCTAAATGAACATTCTAAGTGCGTCATCAAACTTCATGTACTCAAAATACAAGGTAAGAAGGTTTTCAAGATAAAGGAAAATTATAAGAATGAGTCCAAATCATCCATGTTTGAAAGAGCCACTGGAAAGAAGAATGTGAAGTACACATACAAGGTCAAGGAACCCAATTATAGGTCTGAAGAAGAAAAAAATAGTAAGGAAAAATTTTGGGCAGATAAGGAAGAGACAAAGAAATCATTAAAACTCATAGGAAAGGAAAATTTAAGCAAAGAATCAAAAGATGATGATCAAGCCAAGAAGAAAGTAGACAAGCCTAATGAAATCCAAGAAGAACTCTTACCCCTAAGCTGTGATAGGAAAAATACATGAGATACATCATGTATGTTTTTCATGCATCCAATCAGAAGAGGAAGATATAGGAGATAAATTTGTCTCACCTAGAAGTGCATCCAAGAATATTGATAAGGTCTCAAGGGAAAGAAGAGAAAGGATAGAGTAATCATGTTTATTTGATGTCTCTATACTATTCTAAGGTAATTTAACAATCATAATATGCCTTCTCTATTCTTCTACAAGGAATTTATTATTAAAAATAATTTTGGTATGTCTCAGAAAGTCACAACCATCAATAAGAGTTAGTAAAAAAACCTTCACATTTCTACAGGTGTGTATGAACTATCAAAATATATGTGTATCTATCCCTTCATAAAGTGTGTGTGTGTGTGTGTGTGTGTGTGTGTGTGTGTGTGTGTGTGTGTGTGTGTGTGTGTGTGTGTGTGTGTGTGTGTGTGTGTGTGTGTGTGTGTGTGTGTGTGTGTGTGTGTGTGTGTGTGTGTGTGTGTGTGTGTGTGTGTGTGTGTGTGTGTGTGTGTGTGTGTGTGTGTGTGTGCGTGTGTGTGTGTGTGTGTGCGTGTGTGTGCGTGTGTGTGTGTGTGTGTGTGACTATCATGTATAGAAGTTATGAGAAAGCTTCAAAGAGGCATAAGGTTTTGATATCATGCCTTGACATAGATTACATAGATGAGTACTCTAGGAACATCACCTATTTGTCAAAAAAGGGACATACTACCAAATATTGCTTGGATGAATCATCTAGTTAGTTTTAGAGAGAATAAGACTTAAGAGGCATGAAAAATATAATATGATTCAATTACAACAAGGTTGGGCACTTTTACAAGAAGTGTCATGATCATAAGGGTGCCAATTTTGGGTAGAATCTTAGTCCACATCAATCTAGAAGCAAGAACAATGTTATTTGTTACAGTTTTCATGAACATGGACATTTTGCAAGACATTTTTATCTAAATGAACATTCTAAGTACATCATCAAACTTCATGTACTCAAAAGACAAGGTAAGAAGGTTTTCAAGATAAAGGAAAATTATAAGAATGAGTCCAAATCATCCATGTTTGAAAGAGCCACACTAGAAATAAGAATGTGAAGTACACATACAAGGTCAAGGAACCCAATTATAGGTCTAAAGAAGAAAAGAATGATAAGGAAAAAGTTTGGGCAGATAAGGAAGAGACAAAGAAATCATTAAAACTCATAGGAAAGGCAATTTTAAGAAAAGAATCAAAAGATGATGATCAAGCCAAGAAGAAAGTAGACAAGCCTAATCAAATCCAAGAAGAACTCTTTATGTTAATTGTGATAGAAAAATGCATGAGATACATCATGTATATTTGTCATGCATCCAATCGAAGAGGAAGATAGAGGAGATAAATTTGTCTCACCTAGAAGTGCATCCAAGAAGATTGATAAGGTCTCAAGGTCCTAAAGACGAGAAATGATAGACTCATCATGTTTATTTGATGTCTATATACTATTCTAAGGTAATTTAAAATCATAGTATGCCTTCTCTATGCTTCTAGAAGGAATTTATTATTGGAAATAAGTTTGGTATGTCTCAGAAAATCACTACCATCAATAAGAGTTGATTAAAAAAACCTTCACATTTATATAGGTGTGTATGAACTATCAAAATATATGTGTATTTATCCCTTCATAAAGTTTGTGTGTGTGTGTGTGTGTGACTATCATGTATAGAAGCTATGAGAAAGCTTCAAAGATTCATAAGGTTGTGATATCATGTCTTGACATAGTTTTTCAAGAACTGTCCTCAAAATGTCCATCTAGCTTCATTCAAGAGTACCATAATGACATGCTATGATAAGTCAACCTAGTTCTCAATGCAATAAATTATGAATAAATGTTAACTGGTTCATCAAGGTATGTTAGGATCTATAACAGATGCTATTATAGACACCAAATTTGGGTCACACTCCCCTTGGTCCCCTTTCAATCAATTAACGTAACGTGTTCACCTAACCATGACCCCTTTACCCCGCATTTGTATTAATTTAATTACTTATAATTGAATTAATGTTCATCCTCACATTATTAATTAATTTAATTAAGTTAATTTACACATCACCTAGACACCTCACCTGGACCTATTCTAGGGCATTTAACTCACAGTGACCAAGTCATCACTCTCAACACTGAGTCATCACTCCTAGTGCTGAGTCACCACTTGACCTAACTAACTGAGACTTCTTCCTAAAACCTAATTGGACTTCTTCTATGACCTTCCTACCTTCTCTCACGTGAACTCCACTTCCCTAAGTGGACTCAATCAGAATCATGCCAAAAATAGTAAAGATCTACCTATTTTTGGTAAACCTAGACTTTCCTGCCCTAATTGATGCTGGTTATCCCTCAACCAACACTAGTCACCTTAACCATCATTGGTTACCTTATATACACTTTCACAATTCTTTACTCGGGTTGGTCATTTTTAGTTGGGAGAGTTATATTGCATTCAAGCACAAATCAAATACTTCTCAACATCTAGACAATGGGATATACTCAACCACAGGCCCAAGTAAGCATCTATTTTTCATCTCAAGGCATTACAATATTCACGAGAACAATCTGGGAATTATTGTCGCTACATTGACCACAAAAGTTATTCATGAATCGACTACTTCTTTCCTTCACCTACCATACCTACAAATGCAAGTAAGTATACTTTATTTTCATCATTATGTACTTTCTTAAAGTGTAGGTTCATTATCTTTTGGTATTACATCTTATTCCTTCATGCATTCCTCTATCCGCACCTTCTTACAAATCTACTTGTCCAACCACCCTCGGCCTCTCGGCTCCCTATACCTGACCTCTATGCATTCCCAAGTCTTCTTTGAATTATTATGAACCCAACCATTCTCCCTTCATTCTTTGTGCAATCACAGAGAAGTCTAAAACTACTTTTATTTAATTACCACCAAATTTCCCCTATCAATGTTGGTCACCTTAAGTGTCATCAGTCTCCCCTCTTTATCGGCATTGGTCACTAGACCAATATCGGTCACTATTTTTTCTACTAACCTTCACCAAACTGCCTCTAACATCACCTAAATTCCACCCAGACCTTACCAGATACCTCTGTGACCTTACCTAACACCCCTGTGACTAGTCCTAGCCAAAAACATATTGTGCCTAATGCTAGATTAGTTTATATTTCAATACCTTTCTTAATCTAGTTTGTTAGTAACATTTTGAGATACCTAAATCAAAGTGTTAGCAATAGGACCTTTATTTCTCGCATTTACTTTCATTAAGTTGATAAAAATAGAGGATTGATAACCATTCAAGGAAGCATCACGCTTCCTAGATCTAGCCTTGCTAGGCAGTCCTCTGACCCTTGCTATTTAATATCATTTGGTGGTCTTGTTTTGTATCTATAGGTAGTCCTTCCCAGATAAAAAGGATTTCTCTACAAGCAACTTGGATAAAATCAGTAACACACGCACTCAACCTTCAACCAATATAATCACATGTATTCCTCCTTAACCTTTTACGTTATCTATTTTATCAACAAAAATTTGGTGAAACAACTATTGAGTCTTAACTAATTACTTTAGCTTTGATAAGTGAATGTATAAGGTTGAGGTAGTCCCCAAAGAAAAGGTCCATGGTCAAATTAACATTCAAGAATCAAGTGTCTAAGTTGTAGGTTGATTAGATGAAGAAAAAGTTACTGAGATGCCCTAAGCATGTTATATATCTATGAAATGATGGAGGTATAACTATGTTATTCATTTTCCTGAATCATTCCATGAAGAAAACAAGTGTTCTCCTATTTAAATATAAATAAAACTTAGCAATAAAGGTATGTCGTGTCATTTCAAGATGGTCTCGGTGGTAAAGGTATGTTAGAAAGTCTCACATGTGGTTACACTCTAGTGAAATTTGAATTCATGATTTGACAAAGCCTTGGTTGATCAATCATTAAGTATTAAGATGTTATCCAAAGTGAAGACAAAAGTAAGGCTTCTCGGTGACTAAAAGCGTGGTACAAGGACACATATAAGATCATAAAAGATCAAATGGTTATCAAAATATGTTAAATACCTCTAACTGTGTAAGAGCCTAGCTAAATTTTGATAGTAATAAAGATTGTGTATGCATGAAGGAAAAATGTCATTCGTGTGTTCACTCAATTGCTCCATCGAGACAGAGTTTGTAAATGCATTTCTGGTATGAATATGTGAAATCTTTGAATAAGGTAAAAGGTTGATTCTTAATTGAATGTCTTGGTTATGGAGAAAGTGTGTGCACTTGTCATGATCATACAAAGTTGTAATAGGCCTCAAAAAATAAGAATCGTGCATTGAGTGACAGAGTTCAAGATAGATCAACTAAGAATTATATGAAAATGATCTAAGTATGCCTTCAAAACATTCAATTTTTCTAGGAGATCAGTAAACTCAATAAGTTTACTCAAAAGGTCTTCATGATGTATCAAGGTGTTTAAAGAAAGAGATACATAGTCACGGTAAGCTATTAGTTTTTAGTATGAAAGGATGCATTTCAAAAGTCTATCTACTGAGGATCCTTGAAGTTTGAGGTCATTCAATGTATGTTGAGGCCATTGGAATTTGTGCATGACAAATTAAGTCATCATGAGGAAGAGTTTTATTAACCAATGTCAAACATCAACTTAAAAGGGTCAATTAGGTATGTTCTAAGTCTTAGTAAAAAGGAAAACATGAAACAATGTTCTATCAAGTTGATTCAATTCAATAACAGGGTTAATCAAGTCTATCCACATGAAACTCAGAAGACTATGTTTATAAATCCTACTTCAAGAACTTGAGGACAATCTATCAAGTGAAAGTGATTGATAAAACCATAAAATTAACATACGCATGATCTGTGTTGAAGTCATCTCCCATGGTTCCAAGAAAGTATAAAATGATTAGTAATGATATGAGTGTCAAACCCATCAACCTATCACATTCATATAGTCTTGTGTGTAGGCAAAAAGCTTGAAAATCTTGTAAAACTGTCATACTCTTGAAAAGAGGGATTGGCTATGAGAAACCCTAGGTGTTCATGGTTATATATAAAGGAAGACACTATTTTCCTAATACAAGGGTATCAGTCTCATGGAAGGCACAAGAATAAGGGTAAGGATAAGTTATGATTGAGATTGAAGATCATAAAGGTAAATACTTAACCATTAATTTAATATATGTGCCTTGACTGTAAGGCGAACTTTGTTTTAAAAGGACAGAGCAGGTATTTATGGATGCAAATTCATAACTTAGTGAAAATTTTATCCTACTAGTGAAACTAAAAGCTTATAAACGTGTATATAGACCCAAATGTGTGATTTGAGGCCTTGGTAGTGTTGGGCACTTTGGAAAATGGTTAAGTGTTTGAAGTATGCATAGGTTTGCATGCAC
Organism: Taxus wallichiana var. yunnanensis; assembly: GCA_018340775.1. NCBI lineage: Eukaryota > Viridiplantae > Streptophyta > Pinopsida > Cupressales > Taxaceae > Taxus > Taxus wallichiana. Next base: position 177,947,057 of record CM031234.1, read on the forward strand.
ATAGAAGGGCTAAAAATAAATGCACGAAAGGATATACTTGGTGAGAGCAGCACCTTTGGAAGGATAGGGTTTGTGTGTGGAAGATGGAAAGGGATGTATTCGAAGATTATTACGAGAGGCAGAGGACTTAGTGAGTTTTGGTATACGGACTAAATATAGACTTGGAGTATGCGACACGCAAGGAGGATTGGGAAGTCAAGAAGAGTCTATTTTTGAGGAAAGAACTTACAGTTCAAACATGTGCATGGAACTAATAATATGATTAGAACCGGAGTTAACTATAGATAATCTATTATTAGGCAAATCTTGCATGCTTCCTAGTTGCTTTTGTAGCGGCGCATGGCTATTCTTAGCATGCAGCCTATTTTGAGAAGTGCATGGGTGGTGAAGGGAAAGTCCCCACCCCTATATATATATATAAATGTATTGATTTACACATTTTTACATCATCATGATCATTATAGACTGGATTGTTACAAAGTTTATGCTTTGTTGGTATGATTTTTGCACATGGCTTTGTGATGTTTCTTATGATGTATTCAACTATTGTGTTTTGATGAACTAATATAATGGATCGTTATGGTTGGATATTGGTTGTTGATGTATCTATTACTGGTAATTATATGGTGAATCTGATCCTAATTGTTATGTGATCTATATGTTTACTTTATTATGTGTGTTTCCAACTTGAGTTCATGAATCTGATTGATAAAATGGATTATACACCTTGGGAATTGGTTATTATGAACATGCATGTTAACTCCATGGTAAGACTGTAAAAAAAGAGGGAATTGGTAATGCAAACTTTGGGTGAGCACTAATATCTATTTGAGTGATGTGTCACCACATATAGGGTTTGATTAAGAAAAGCATACTACATTTTGGTTTCGTGTCGGGACCTCTTTTCAAACAAGTTTACCATGATGTTGTATAATAATGGCATATCGGTTGACTCTTGCATCCATTTAAGATTGGGTGATTAATGGACAAGATCAGTTTATATAGAGATATAGTACCAGACCTAATTTCAATGTGCGCAAGTGGGTTAAAGAACATCTTTATCATGAGATTTATGAGTCATTCTTTTTTTGTTTTCCAATAGAGTTGTGCGAGTGGTTTTCCACTTATAGATAAAAGAAAAGTTGGTATTATAGACAAAGGACTTGGACGCATGAAGAGTATCAAGATTTTTTCATATAGATGTACCTTGGATGCGCATTTTAGATCATTCATGGGCTAATATTGTGTGCAATTATACTTTGGAGTACGCGGTGTCTATGTATGCTTGTCTGGAAGTTGGTGACTTTCAATTATTGCATGAACTAAGAGGATATTACCTTCATGTCATTCCTTTGTCTATTAAGATTTTGATGGTGATGTTGATCTTAGAGCATCTTCTTATGGCTAGCTAAACACCCCACCATGGCCATAGGTAGGGGTAGGTGTGGTGAAAGATGGAGGACCTTACAATATAAAGGAAGAGACAGGAACAGTGGCTTAAGTATAATGAGGCATAGGAGAGGGAATTGAAAAAGAAGTGTGATATTGAGGAGTCTGTGGAGTTGTGGAGGATGATGTCTCATGAAGGATTTGAAGCTCATGTGGAAGATGTGGAGCAGAGCATCAAGCTCTCCCCCACTTAGGAAAGCGCAGAGAGAATCCCCTCTAGCTTTTGATGAGAGCGCGTCTGATGAAGAAAGATTAAGGACCGTGGGCGCGCATCTGATCCCACCTGGAGACCTAGCCCTTGCGCTTGGTGTTCAAGTTCTAGAAGTAACTATTGATAAACAAGAAAGTGTAGGTAATCCAGTGGTTTTAGGTAGTTATCATTTTTCGTTGAATATAGAAATGCATCAGAAAACATATATGGCATCACAAGTGAAATAATATTTTTGTTTGGAGGACTGATTGGAGGAATCTTATCGACACGTCATCGGAGTCGAGTGTGGGTGCACAAAACATTGGGAACATGTAATAACCATTTTTGAGGGTTTTATCAAAATATTCAAAATTATGGAATTAATCGTAATAGATTAAAATTTAAATGTAGAAATTCTTCACAAAGTCCAGTAGAGTATTGCCGAATGAAAGATGTATTATTTTATTAATTTCCTAGAGCCAAATCAACTTAGGCAATGCAAAATACTCTGCTGGAAATATTCTGATAATATGGAAATTGTAGAAGTCATAAATAATTCAATTTGACCATTAAATAAGGAAATAAATATGTGCAAATGTATATTTGGCATTTATAATGCAATTCAAATTGGAATATTTATTTTATATGATGCTAATATCATCCAACAATTCAAAAATATCACTAGAACAAGTTAGACTTTTGTAATAAATGACATAAATTAGATTTGACACAATTTGATCTTCAATATAATAATAATCTGCAATTATAAATTGTTTTAAGTCAAAAGTGAGAAGTTTTCGTCCCTCACAATGTACCTCACAAGGGGTTTTGTCCCAAGTGGAAATAAATGAGAGTTCACTCTCAAAATCTGATTTTACAAATGAAATTTCACATGTCCAAATGGCTGCCCTTAGTCCCTATTTATAATTTTGAAAAGACATGTTCGCTCCCTTATGACCCTTTACTATGCCCTTATAATTATTTATTTTGTCCTTAATTTGGCTGACCCATATATTCTACAATTACTTTATAAAAAACATAAAAATTATTAAATATTATAATGTTGCTCTTCTCCTTGCTTTCCTTTTCCGCCACGAAGAAGGAATGGCCAAAAAATCCAAACTTGGTCTTCTACGTTGGGAAAAGGGACATTACAGTCCTCCCTCCCCAAGATTGCTTTCCTCAAGCAATCGCAGGCTCTTCATATCAGCTGCCTTTGGGTCATTCTTCTAGATGACTTCATCATCTGCAGGTGAGGGTGGCTTTCTGGATAAAGCATCTGCTACCACATTCTACTTTCCTTTAACATATTCAATATCAAAGTCAAATGCTTGAAGTCTGCTCACCCATCTCTGTTTCCAATCATTCAACTCTTTCTGATGAAGGAAGAATTTTATATGTTATGATTTGGTTTGACTACAAACCTCCAGAAATCGAGATATTATCTGAACTTAGTCAAGGCATGTATGATAAAAAAATATTTCTTTGTCATAAATGGAAAGCTTCTTCTCATGTTCCTTCAATTTTCTGCTCTCAAATGCAATGGGATGCTGATTTTGCATTAGAACTGCCCCTAAACCTTCACCTGAAGCATCACATGCAAGCTCAAAGGGCCTAGAAAAATCTGGAACAGCGAGGACTGGGCAAGAACACATCACCTTCTTAAGTTCTTCAAAGGCTCTTTGGGCTGATTCAGACCAGCTGAAAGCATCCTTCTTGGTTAAGGAAGTCAAAGGAGTTGCAATATGAGAAAAACCCTTCACAAACTTCTGGTAATACGAGCACAACCCCAAGAATCCCTTCAGATGAGTCACATTGGTTGGTGTAGGCCAATCTAGGATTGCTTGGATTTTATTTTGATCCACATGGACACCTCGAGCATTGATCACATGCCCCAAGTATAGAATCTCATGCATACCAAACTCACATTTGGTCTTCTTGGCATATAAAGATTGCTGCTCCAAAATTTCCAGCACTGTGTCCAAATGTTGTAGGTGCTCTTCCCAAGATCTGCTATAAATCAAAATGTCATCAAATAATACAAGCACAAACTTCCTTAATTGCTTACCAAAAATGTGGTTCATGCAAGACTGAAATGTGGCTGGAGCATTAGTCAATCCGAATGGCATGACAAGAAATTCGAAATGCCCGAAGTGACATCTGAATGCAGTCTTGTGCACATCTTCTTCTTTGACTCTTATCTGATGGTACTTGGACCTCAAATCTATTTTGGAGAAGTAAAGTGCACCATGTAATTCATCTATAAGCTCATCAATCCTGGGAATGGGATACCGGTTCTTAATGGTCTTCTTATTCAGCAGTCGGTAGTCAACACACATTCTAAATGTGTCATCTTTCTTTTTTGCCAACACTATTGAAGAAGCATATGGGTTGGAGCTAGGCCTGATAAACCCCATATCCAATAGAGTCTTGATGGTCTTTTCAATTTCTTCTTTGTAAATCTGGGGATGGCGGTAAGGAGTTGTTATAACTGGTTTGGAACCGGGTTCCAACTCAATGACATGTTGAAAACCTCTTTCTGGTGGCAGCCCATGAGGAAGCTCATTGAAAACCTTATCATGTTTGTCAAGTATAGCCTGAATATCATCATGAAAAGTAGAATGAATGGAGGAAGTACAATCAGCTCTTACCAAACAATGTGCTGCCCATGTAATTTTCCCTTCTTGAAGGTTCTCTCCATACTCTTCGTTGTTATAATCTGTGGAGTTCCTCCTTTCATTCCATGCAAGATTACTTCTTTTCCATCCACCTTGAATTTGATCTCCATACTTTGGTAGTTTTGGGTAAATTCTCCTAAGGAATGAAGCCATTGTACACCCAAAACTAGATCAGATTCACCAATATTAATGACATAGAAATCATCCCTTACCATATGTTCTCCCAAAGTAAGTGAGAGTTGTGGTATCTTCCTGGTGCAATGAAGTATGAACCCATCTGCTACTGTCACATTGAAGCCCTTGAAATTTTCAGCTTTTAGTTTCAGTTTCTTCACCAAATTCTCATCAATGAAGTTATGTGTAGCTCCGCTATCGATGAGAACTGCTACCTTCTGGCCCTGAAGATTTCCCTTTACTCAAAATGGGTGAAATCTTGGTGCCCCAGAAAGTGTAGTGAGAGTGCCTTCAAATTTCTCATTCTCTTCTTCTTCTATTATTTTTTCTTGCCTATCATCAACATTAGTATCATCTTTAGAATCTGAAACCACTTCAATGTAATGAACTTTACCTTTTCCCAAGCAATGGTGTCCTGGGGTCCATGGATTCTTGCAGGAAAAGCACAAGTTCTTCCTTCGTAGCTCGTTTCTTGTCTCCTTTTCAAGGCTGGTTTTGTGCAGATCCATGTGAACTTGGGGTATTTAGGTAGTGCTTTATGTTTTCCAAATAACTCTCCTAGTTATTTGGACAACTTGTATACATCTTCTGGCTCTGATCTCTTCATTGCAAGGTTGCACATGCTCAAGTTCACTTGGCACATTCCCTTCTTTTCCTCACGTGCCCTTACGTGCTTCCCCTTCTTCCCTTCTTTTCCTTTTCCTCTTTGTTTCATCTTTTGTGCATTCACCTTATATATAGAATTTTTTAATCCTACGCGTGCCTTGCATTTTCTTCAATCATCCAATTCCATGGCCTTCTCGTGCGCCCTGCACATCATCTTGTAATAGTTGCGCCTTGACCATGTGTTCTCTAATCACCAGTTTGTCTCATTCCCCATACACGTCATGCGTGCCTTCCTTCTAACTTCTCCTTGTGCCCTTTTCTTCCGCACATGAATATTTTTTCCCTCCTCTGCACTCTTCTATGCCAAGTCATCCTCTGACATGCTTGAGTGTGCCATATGCGACCAATCAAAGCTCGCCAACAGAGCACCGGATCTGCAACAAATCGATGAGTGACATGTGGAAGAAATGACAAAACATTTACATAGTTGGTCATCCTTTCAGCCAAGCCACACATGCCACATGTTTTACATGTACTTGAAAACTCTAAAAACTTACGGCAGTCATATCTTTTGCTACAAATCTCGATCAAAGCATGCACTTGGACTTTTCAGATAGTTTTTGACATAGGATACAATGTTAAACATTCAAATTCAAATTCTTGGTGGACATAGTAGGTGAGAAATGGGAAAACATATTTCTAAGCATTGATGAGAAGAGCTAATTTCTCCAACCACTTGAATTGATATGATCCACCCTCTTTCCTTCTCCTAGGGAAGTGCATTTGATAGATTTGAGGCATTGAATGCTTCTTGTTGGTGGTTGCATTTCAAATTCAAATTTTCCCCCTTCTTCTCTTTTTCTTCCATGGATTCATCTATAAATGTAAGAGTTAGGCTCATTATTAATGTTGGACACTTTGGATCCTTACGCACTTTGCTAAGGACTTCATCTTTTATGTATTTTGAGTTGTAGACCTCTAGATCTAGCTCTTGCATGTGGATATCGGCCTCTTTCACCATTGTAACAACTCGTGCATTTCTGGAAGTAATAGAAGCATCGTTTTATGAATATTCTCTGTCCTAACATGTTTTCATTCCTTCTTCTTACCTTTTCTTTACATTGTGCTCTGTTGTGCCATTTCACGTCCCTTGCAGCTCCTTATTTAGTTGTGTTCCATGAAACTGATTTGGTAAATATGTTTTAAGTTGTGCTACACATGCCTAGCCTTCTTTCATGCATTTCCCTTCATTTTCACTCAGAATAGATAGTGTTCATCCCTCTTTTCGGTGTTATCTCCTTGTAGTGTATTTTCCTTTCATGTTATCCTTTTATCCCTGGTCCCTTGGCATTGTTAGCTTAGTTTCCCTTTCAACACTAGGAGTAACAATAGTAATAGAATTAGATAGATGAACCAGTCTTATCCGAAGATCCATCCCAAGCACGCAAGGTCCCACAACTTGGGACGGTTCCATTTTTGTCACAAACAACTCGTTTCTTCCATATCTAAGATGTGGGTGCAAGTTTGAACAAGCAATAGTTTATTCGGCTGATCCAAAGAGGTGTTCGGGAATGCTTAGGGGCTTGTTCCCCTCTCCCTCCAGGCTTGGAAATGCTACTGACTGTTGCTGATTTTGGGGCAGCTCCTTCTAAATTCAGGGCCTTCTTAATTGCTTCCTAAAAAGATGATGGATCAAAGGCACAAACTAACCCTCTTAAGGGTTCCTTCAGTCCTTCAACAAAAAGACAATAAGTCTTCTTTTGGATACATTTGTGATCATCGAGAGTCTCTAAAAATCAGCGACATATTCTTCTACTGAGCCCTCTTGTTTCAGTTGAGCAAGTTCACGGAAGTGAACTTTTGGATCCACATGATCAAACCTATCTATGAGTCTTTGGAAAAACTCATCATAGGTGTGTATTTCGCTATGTCCTTGTGTTACCAAACCATGGAACCACCACTCGTGGGCAATGCCCTCAAGATGAAGAGTGGAAAATTTGATGGCCTCTTCCTCTAGCATTGGTTTTAGGGACAGGTAGGTATTCAATTTCTGGATCCAAGCTCTTGCGGTGCCTTTGGATGATCCGTCAAATGTGGAAAAGGACAATTTGCCCAAGGTACTCTGAACTTCCTTGTGTGGTGTGGCATGTCTAGGTTTAGTCCTTTTCTCATCTAAGCCCATGAATTCAACAAAAGACATAGCATCCCAGATTTCCTCTGACAAGGCCATATACTCAGCGAACCTTGTTGTAATGTCTCTTCTTTCTATTGCTCGTGGCTCAATATCCAGTATAGCTTCTTCCTTGGGGATGAAGGTAGGCTTCCAACTCGATCCTCGGGTGGAATGATTGGTTTGTCTGACATTACTCATTCCACTTGAGCTTCCTTCATCTTGTTGAGCTCTTGGTTCCACAACCTTTTGGAGTGATAGTGCCAAAAGCTTCATTGCTTCTGTTAATTTCTCTTTCCCGGCAATGAGTTTTTCCATCTTAGCATCTTGTCCAACCATTTTCCTCTTATTTTTCCTTGAAGATCTGGCTCTGATACCACTGTAATAACCCTTTTTGAGGGTTTTATCAAAATATTCAAAATTCTGGAATTAATTTGCAACAGATTAAAATTTAAATGTAGAAATTCTTCACAAACTCCAGTAGAATATTGCCCAATGAAAGATATATTATTTTATTAATTTCCTAGAGCCAAATCGACTTAGGCAATGCAAAATACTCTGCTGGAAATATTCTGATAATCTGGAAATTGCAGCAGTCATAAATAATTCGATTTGACCATTAAATATGCATAGAAATCCATGCAAATGCAGATTTGGCCTTTATAATGCAAGTCGACTTGGAATATTAATTTTATATGATGCTAATATCATCCAACAATTCAGAAATCTCACTAGAACAAGTCGCACTTTTGTAATAAATGACATAAATCAGATTTGACACAATTTGATCTTCAATATAATAATAATCTGCAATTATAAATTGTTTTAAGTCAAAAGTGAGAGGTTTTCGTCCCTCACAATGGACCTCACAAGGGGTTTCGTCCCAAGTGGAGAGAAATGAGAGTTCACTCTCAAAATCTGATTTTACAAATGAAAGTTCACATGTCCAAATGGCTGCCCTTAGTCCCCTATTTATACTTTTGAAAAGACATGGCCGCTCCCTTATGACCCTTCATTATGCCCTTATAATTAATATTTTTTCCTTAATTTGGCCGACCCATATATTCTACAATTACTTTATAAAAAACATAAAAATTATTAAATATTAAATGTTGCTCTTCTCCATGCTTTCCTTTTCTAGCTATGAAGAAGGAATGAACAAAAAATCCAAACTTGGTCTTCTATGTTGGGAAAAGGGGCATTATAGAACACATCGGAAGTACTATAACTTCTCGGATATTGGAGTCAAATCTAGTACCATTGTTGGAACACAAGTACATCCTTCGGTCTAGTACCCCTGCGGCAGGAGGTGGTTCGGGGGTTAGGAATCTTGGGATCAAGTGGATCAGGTGGTTCTTATGGTGGAGGAAATATTGGTGGCATCTCTAGTTACGGATCGAAGGACAAGGCCCACATCCTTATCAACCCCAACATGTGTTTTATGAGATGTCTCTTCACTTGCCAGAATATAGAGGCATTGAAGATTATACGGGATATGTACACAAGTGTGAGTCACTATGGTGTGCTAAGGGAATCACCTCTTCAGATAGGAAGGCAAGTCATTTTACTACTACTCTTCAAGGGTGCGTGCATAGATGGTATAGAAAGTATGATCCGCACTAGACTACAATCAATTATGATGCTTTGTGCTCTATGTTTTTGTACAAGTTCCATATCCCTGAGTTTGAATAGAAGAGTATCAGTGCACTTAGGGAAATTAAGCGAGAAAGTGTTCGAGAATATGATGCACATTTTAAAACTTTATTGTCAAAATTGTCTTATGACATACATCCTAGTCAACATGCACGTGTGGTTTATTGGTGGTATATTGAATCCTTTCATAAGGGCACTATATCATAAGACTTTGTAGACCTATGTGATGCTTTGGAGGTATCTCTCACACCGAGGCGAGTTGGAAGTGTGAACACTAGTGTGACCTCATTTCTTGAAGTGTAGTTTATAGCTATGGTTAAAGAATTGGAAAATATCTTTGATAATTCATCTCATGATAGGCATTGTGGGATTTAGTATATAAATTGCGAGGTTAAAGGACACACCAAGAATAGCTTCCCTCACAAGTCGGTGTGCATCATGTTTCTTGTTATTTGGACCATGATGTGAGTAGATGTCCTCTTTTTCATCGTGTGATCCATAATAATGTATCCATGTATTGTAAGATTTGCAAAACTTACACTCACGATATACGATTAACTATAGAGTAATAGATCACATACATGAATCCATCAAAATTGGTGTGTGCTAGACTGGTGTCGCATGTGGATCTAAGGAACAAGGAGAACAACATAATGAAGGGCACAAGTAATGGGGATAATAGGAATAGAAGCTTTCATGGTGGATACAGAGGATGGGGTCACATCGGTGGAAGAGGGGGATTACTTAGAGGAACTTATTTTATTTGTGGATCTCCAAACCATTATCAACGTGAATGACCTCAAAATTTGGTTTTCTCTTGGTGTGGAAAGAAACATAAGTTTGAGGAATGCCTTGACTTATATGAGCATATGAGTAAACAACATAAACAGGATAAGGGCGCAACTATGATAAAGATACAGTGTGTGGATGGAGATAAATGGATGCCAACGGTTAGACTAAATTCTAAATTACAACTTGTGTTATTTATCACACACAATGAAGCTACAAGCACTGGGAGACTCGAGATACAAACAACCTATAATGAAGCAAGAAGTGATTAATTCTAAGTTCCCTAATGTTAAACACCATAAATAAGTTTATCTAGAGACTATGGGTGTAATCAAGAATGTACAAGGAGAGATTCAAAGTTTAAAGGAGAAGTGTGTGTTGGAACAAGATAAGAATGTTGTAATTCCACAAAAAGACATAAATGATTTGAAGGGAGTCTAAAAAATGTTACGTCAAGCTAACATGATCATTATGTTAGGAGATTGGTTGAGAGAGAAAGTACCATGCATAGGACATGAGTGCAAGAGGTAGATCCTTCACGCAAATATGCCTCCCCATAACCATGAGTATGATAAGGAGATTATATTGAATTTGGTCATTGATGGATGGATTTTGAGAAACATTCAATAGACACATGTGTGGAATTTCTTTGTACTCACATTATACGCGTGGAATCAGATGGGTAGACCACCATTACAACCTTCTTTGAATGTGTTGTACATGGAAAACATAACTAGGGATAATCCTATTGGGGTGTTAAAGGATGCTACTATTATGATTTAGGGAGCCAAGTTCACTGGGGACTTTGAAGTATTGGAACTTGCAGAGGTAGATAGTTTCCCAAAGCATTACTTGGGCACCCCTAGTGTTATGCAAATAATGCAGATTTGTGCTTTAATAAGGGGTACATTATCTTTGAGAACAAAGAAGAGTGCATCATTATCCCATTGATATATGCAAAGGCTACCCTGTATGTTGAGCCGTTAAGCAATGAGGACTTGAACATGATATACACACATGTAATCAAGAGACTCAGAGGTGATTGAGCCATATAAGGAAGGGGTAATACAGTGGGATGATGTTCATTCAGTTAGTGATACTACAAGTATTACTTGTGACAATTGGGTACATGGAACGTATGAAGTATTTAGGTGTGAGGTTAAGAATATAGTTACTTGAATGGTTAGGTCACGCATGGTTAAGTGTTTGAGTAATAACGAGGTACCTCGGTACACTAGTGAAGGAAAATTTGATGTATTTTTGCACGCCATGGAATCTCGGTGGAAATATATTGCTAACAAAATAAGTATGTTGGTTTATACCCTACGCGGGACAACAACATGTTAGTGGGCTATACGGGGATAACCTTTTATAATGGTGCAAAGTGAGAATCACCTTTTCTACTAGGTTTCTAAGGATAAATGTACCGTCACATATATGTGAATACCATGTGAAGGATTTTACTTCGCATCATGTTCATAAGTGTGAGAGACTCTACATGGAGGGTTGAGAGGCCTTACCACCATCATTCTGGGTACATAAGTTTTACGTAACCCTCGGAAGTTGTGCATGTGTGTGGTATGTCCATGCAGAGTTGACACGGGAGACAGTTAATTGGCAAGAGATGACCTCGGGTATGGTTCACACTTTTCATTACTTTTCTACTAAACCACGGATCGGTGAAACATTACAGATTATGAAGCACATTACTTTGGGAGATAACACAAAAGATAAAGAGATTTTATTGGATATGTTTGGAAAATTATATTTAGAGGCGTGCCTTGACCTTGAAGAGACTGAAGAATAAGAGATGGTCCGCACTTGTAAAGAAAAAGAAAATGGTAAGCCGGTATGCTTAATAGATGGAGAAGAAGATAAGGACAACAACCCGAAGGTTAACCATCCGAAGGTACACGTGAGGTAATTAACACAGTAGATGAAAAGGCATAAGCGTATCATGAGACCATGAAGACAAAGAAGGTTAATAGTGGGACATATATAGAGCCTAAAGAGGTAATTATTGGTGATTATTGGTTAGAACAAGAGGTTACAAAGATTATTGGGCTACTGCGTGACTTTCACGACTTATTCCCTAGAGGCTATCATGAATTGAAAGGAGTACACCCTTCTTTAGGTGAGATGCAAATCAAAATTAAATAATGCGCGCTCTGATTAGGAAGAGGCCTTATAGAATGAACCCTAATATGTGCGTTAAGGTAAAGGAAGAAATTAACAAGATGCTAAAATCTGGAATCATTGAGCCCATTAAGGAGTTAGAGTGGGTAAGTCCCGTGGTGATAAGAATTAAAAGGACAAGAGGATAAGGATCTATTTGGACTACAAAGAAATAAATTATTCATGTGTTATTGGTCATTTTCCTACCCCATTTATCGAGGAGATCTGGAAGGTGTAGTAGGGTGTGAAATATACTCTTTTACCGATGGATTTTTGAGATATCATCAAGTGCGCATAGTAAAGGAAGATCAGGAGAAGTCAACTTTCACCACTGAGTGGGGAATATTTTCATACATATTTATGCCCTTTGGATTGAAGAATGCACTTGCATTTTTTTCATGCAGTGTTATACAAGTGTTTCAGGACTTCATTCATAAATTTTTACAGGTGTATCTTGATGATTGGAAAGTGTATGGTTTGGTTAAGGATCATTGTGACAATTTGTGACTTATGTTTAAAAGATGCAAATAGTTAATAATCTCCTTGAATATTAAGAAATGTGTCTTTGCAACACCTTTTGGCACTTTTCTGGGACATATTATTTGTAAAGAAGGCTTGTTGGTAGATCCATCCAAGGTCGTTGTGATCTTGGGATTAGAAGAACCTAACAATCAAAGTGAAGTGTGTAGATTTCTTGGTCATACAGGTTATTATAGGAAATTCATTAAGGGTTATGCTAAGATTGCCATGCCCTTAGAAGAATTGTTGAAAAGTAAAGGAATTTTCCATTGGGATAAGGCGCAACATGCATTTCCCAAAACCTAGTAATGGAAAAATTTCAATATCTTGCTCCAAAGTCCTTCTCTAGTTCTCAAAATTGATCCACATCTTCATGATAACCTCCGTTATGGTCTCAAATGGTTACTTTTGTCTACGTTAATCTGAAACACATTATCCATCATGATTTGTGCAAGTATATTTAACTATTTCTCAAGAACAAACCTCCCAATGCTTTAATCATGCCTATGTTAGTTGAATTATGCCCTATAACACCTACTCCATGCTCTTTATAATGTCCCATTCTTATCCACATGCTTGGATTCATTTGTCTTAGTCTTCTTTTCATCATTCTCCAAGCTAAGCCTACAGTAGGTCTTAGAAATAGGCCTAATTTAACTAGTTTGTACCATAACTTATCATACATGTCATGTTCTTCATAATGTAGACTCTCAAACATGATTCTCATTCCTCTACCAAGCTTTTCCATCTACCTCAAGCCTTTAATTTACCATTTCAAGTCCACTTGTTGACTAGGCCTAGGATTAGGCCATCGGACTAAGCTAGTCTTACCAATTCCACGCATTCATCCTTGTTCTCATCATGCTAACTCTATTTACTCATCATTCATCTATTATACCATCTATGTTATCATCTTTATATACTCCCACATCACCATTCTTCCTGTATAATCCACTAGCTTCTCAAGAAGTCAAATATCAATAAGGTTTTCTCATCACACTCATCCTCTAGCTCTCCTTCATCCTTCTTTGTCATTAATGTGCCTTTTGCATCAACGAAAACTCATCATTCACATTCCAACAAACTCCCCTTTGTCATTGATGAAAAACCTCTTATTCTTCTCCCCCTTCTGCATTAATGACAAAGTGTATGTCTCGTAGTTCATGGTCTCCTTCTTCATCAGCTTACTTGGCCTCATCTTGGTTGGAAACATCAACCAAAAGCATCATTCAAGATTTCACTTTTTTCTCTTCTTCTTTAGCTCTATTTTTGGCCTTCACCATTCATTGAACTTACTATTTCTCCCCCTAAGAAAATGCCTTCATGGAACTTACACATGACAATAATTTGACATTTGAGTGAAAATGACTCCCTAACTCATAACTATGTCTATCTCTGTGAAGAAGATCAAGAATAAGATCAATTTTTCCTTATACTAGTTGTTTGTTGTATTTGGAGATTAGATCCCTAAATCAACTTTTAAGATCATTTTAACCCAATTTTGGCCATCCATAGAATATCATACATTGCATGAAATACCTCATTGTTGCTCCCCCTAGGGTTATATTGTCACCATTTACCTGCCTATGCATGATTAAGCCTTCATTTCTTGATCTTATGTCATGAAGATGACTCAACATTATTCACTCTACCCTTAATTGTCTTGTCAGTGTTTGTTGCTTCTTTGTGTGATTCAATGACTTATTTGATCAAAAACCTTACTCCTCCTTTGAGTAAACACATAATTTTCCACCATCCTGCCACTTTATCTTCCTTAATGCCTAAGATAATTTCTTGAAGATGATAGTTAGCTCCCCTACCTTAGGTATTCATCTCAAGCATGTAGGTGCTTGTTTCAGGCCTCTAATCCACTTTCCAATGCTTAAAACTATTCATTTGTTGGCCAAATTGGACCTTAAATCCTTAATTTGTGATGAAAAACTTCTTTCAACCTATTCTTGAACCTCATACAGAGCTACATCACCCATCAAATTAAAAGAAATCAGTAAATTACCTTGTTTTTGTCAAAATTGCCTTTTTAAGCTTCTCAAGAGCCAAAATCTTGGTGAGTTGGTGGTTGGAGAAAACCAAAAATCCCCATAAGAAATAATAACACTTTTGAATACCCTTTTTCCTCTTACAGGTGTGGTCTAAAATTTTTGGCTCAACTCTCTAGGAAAATGTCCTTTCTCCACTATTCCTTCCCTAGGCTTAACTCTTCCTTACCAGTCCTTCTCAAGGTCAAATTCAAGTATAACTTCTGATACAAGCCATCAAATTACAAACTAATCATCAATTTGAGTACCGATTTGGACCTACATTCTATGTACAAAAATTCATCATAGCTTCCTTCGGTAAAACTATTTCAAATCCACAATCCTAAGCTTCAAATTAGGCCTTCTAAGATAAAGTACAAGATTTTATGACAATTTTTAGAGTTTCTAGATGAATGAGAGTTTTTCCACACAAAATTCTTCTTGATTCTTGTTTAGGGTCTTATAAATATGGATTCTTGAGGTATATAGCCATTAAAATTGAGTATAAGTTCTTCAAACTCCTTTCTCACACCAAACTCTATGAGGGTTTTACTAAGATCCTAGTAGAGATGACCTATTCACAACTTCCTTCTCTCATGTTATCTCGTAGTCTATTTTTCTTACTCAAACCCTATACGTGATGAAACATCACTCAAATAGATCTAAGCGCTCACCCGAAGCACACAAAGGTACCAAGTACCTCTTTGTTACATTCTTAACATGGAGTTAACATGCATGTTCATAATAACCAATTCCCAAAGTGTATAATCCATTTTATCAATAAAATTCATGAACTCAAGTTGGAAACACACATAATAAAGTAAACATATAGATCACACAAAAACTAGGATCAAATTCACCATATAATTACCAGTAATAGATATATGAAAAACTAATATCCAACCATAAGGATCCATTATATTAGTTCATCGAAATACAATAGTTGAATACATCATAAGACACATCTCAAATCCATGCGCGCAAAATCATACCAGTAGTATAACTCAAGAACAATCTAGTCTACAATGCTCATGATGATGTCAAAACTATGCAAATCAATACATATATAGGGGTTGGGGACTTTCCCTTCACCACCCATGCACTTCTCAAAATAGGTTGCATGCTAAGAATAACCATGTGCCACTGCTACAAAAGAAACTAGGAAGCATGCAAGCTTCACCTAATAATAGATTATCTATAGTTAACTCTAGTTATAATCCTATTATTAGCTCCATGCACATGTTTGAACTGTAATTTATTTCCTAAAAAATAGACTCTTCTTAACTTCCCAATCCTCTTTGCGTGTCACACACTCCAAGTCTATATTTATCCCCACTATACCAAAAAATCACTAAGTCCTTTTCCTCTCTGCAATGATCTTCATGCGCATCTCTTTCCATCTTCTCGCGCAAAAACCATGTCCTTCCAACACACTCACCAGGTATATCCTTCTATGCATTTTTCTCAGAGCCCTTCTGCGCTCACGTGAACCTCCGCATACTTTAAACACTTGGCCATTTTTCTGGTGCCCAACATTACCCCATACTAGGTATGTTGTCTATCCTTGGCACCACTTTGCTTGATTATTGAAATAATGATAATTAATTCTTCAACAATCAAAGAATGAAATAATCTATGTACAGTTTCTACTAAATAATGAAAGAATATAAGTGTTCTTTGTGTAGAAAGCAAGGGGAATTCCTTATTTACTAATGCTTCTTGTAGACACCTAAAATCCACTTTCACAAGCTTATTGCTAAAAGCACACTAATTACTCTCATTCCTACCATTTTCATTATAATTAGTGATTTCCACTAATTAACTAATGTTTCTCTCTATCTTGGTTAATTAACAATGCTTTGTTCATTAACTAACCTCTTTCACATTTAGGATGCCAATTTACGACACATTATAAGTCATAATCCTCTTCCGAATAAACAATTAGTGATTATTAGCTAATTAAGCCTATTTACCCTTGTTTTGATCAATAAACCCTATTATTGGCTCAAACCCCTCTTCCAACCATTCAAAATCACCCATTTTCCCTCCAAGACATCTCAAAAGGATTTAAAAGCTTATCATAGCCTCTTAATTGACCCTAAGTGGTTAATTAAGGATCCTCACATACTAATCACTTGTTAATTCACTAATCATGATTAACAAGCCTTAATCTACTTTATCCTTTTTAGTCCCACATGCACCAAGATGCAAACTTTCTTCAAATAGAAAGCTATAAAAAGGACTAAGCACATACCTTCATACTTTACACCATAATTTTATTAGTATAGCATATAAAAAATATGATTAAGAGCCTTACTTATTTCTTGGATTAGCTTGCTCAATATTTGCATCTAATCTTCATGTTATTTAGTAGATGGATATCAAATATGACCTTATAGCCATTGTTAGAGAGGTCCTCTCACCATTTGTGGAGTAACAAAAACATAATTTAATTTCCTTAGATCTAATTAGGTCTATGTTAAATAGTAATAATCTCACATAGTAAGGATGATTGTAGATTAAATGTTTGATTTCATTTAGTTTCCATTGATGCATGCTTTTATGATTTGATAATGATGTTTCATTTTTAAGATTGAGCTTGGCTCTAGTTTATTATGGTGTTATCCTTTACTAGTTAGTATTATTGCAAAATATTAAGGTGTTATCACTTCCAATGTTTTCCAACCCTCAAACTCATTGCTTTCATGAGTAAAGGCATCACCCATGATCATAAGAACCTTCTCAATAGTCATATCCTCACCCTTTTCCTTCAACATTTTGACCAGAGTCTCCAACTATTTTCCTACATCAGCTAGCACGTCCATCTTGCACGTAACTTATGGGTAGAGTTCCTTCAATTTTTTATTAATTAAGGCCCTCAATAAATCAATTGCCTCCCACTTCTACTCAACCTTTGCCAAGATTATTTCTGTTATACCTTCTTTCCTATGTTCTTGGTTTGGAACTCCATCATATTTTCCTCAAGTAGTCCCACTACATGATCCCTATCATCACAATTATCATAGACAACTTCTTCCATGTGATTTGCTGCTTTCACTCCTTCAATTAATTCGATTTTTTGTGTTATGGTGGCTTCAATTTTTTCTCCTTCATGTTGCTTCTATCGCGCCATAACTTCTTCTGTAGATTCTAATGCAATGGGTGGCTATTGAGTTGTAATTATGCACGTTAAATCTTCCTAGAAAATGGAAGGTGGATTCATACTTGGTTTTATCAGGAGGGGCCAGATCTGGGTGCACTAGTAAGATCACATCAGCTATGCATTCTACCTTTTTGTAAGCCACGTGCGTCTTCCCTTTTTCATCCCTCAACTCCTATTTCAACTGTGCAATAATTTTCTCCTTCTCCTTTATCTCTTTATCCCTTTCTCTTATCTCTTTATTATTCTCATCCAACTCCTCTACATAACCTTTATTTGGTTATTCCTGTCAAATATTATGCTACCAACATCTATCAATAGTTTTTTAAGCGTGTTACACACTTGCTCATCTGTCAATCATTGGGAACCAACTATCAAGTACATCTCTCTAGAGACTGCCAACTCACGAGTATCTATCAATGATTTTGCATTCACCTTGAACTTTGGCTCCTCAATATGTGACTCAAGTGCCCAAGATAACATATTCCTTGTGCATGGTAACACATCCTCCTTTTTAAATAGTGACCAGAAAAATAGTTGATCCAAAGGTATCATGCTCTGATACCTAGCACATAGAACCTTATTGGGATCTTCAACATACTACATTATAGGTCCTTATGGGATGTACCTCGGTCTTCTACTCTTTCCTCAAGCACCCTTAGGGAAACCTACAACAAGGTTTGATTCTCCACCCATGATCCCTTTCTGTCTTTCACTCTTTCTTCCTCTGTATTGCATGCCACTTCATGCTCCACTAAGTGTTTGATAATATTCGCAGCCTCCTTCTCCAATTTTTGTTCTAGCTTAGGGTCGAGAGTGCACCTGTCCTTATGCTCTGAGTAGTTGGGTCCGAGTTCTCTTTTGTAACTTCACGTAATGGTCATCTTGATACCCCCTACATCCACATCCATGACATGTGTATCCTGGAAGTGCTCTCTCTCGTAGCCTAGAATATAACAACAAATCCCAAGGTACGCCGACACATCACTCATACTAGACTAAGTGCTCACCTAAAGCGCTCAAGGGTAAAAGTTCATTTTTAAAGTATCTTATTCAAGATGTTAGCATGATTGCAAATATAATTCAGATCCATAATAGATAATCATAAGTATTGTAAAACATAGAAGCTTCATACATCATGATCCAGTTCCATACTCATGCACACTAGAAATTCCACATCATAACTCTACAATAAAGCGATATATACAAATCAGCATACATACATACATACAATACATACATACATACATACATACATCTACATACATAATACATACATAATATATATATATATAAATATATGTAAATATATATATATATATATATAGGGGTGGGGAATTTCCTTCACCACCCATGCACCTTCCAAAAATAGGCTACATGCTAATAATATCCATGCACCTTTACAAGAGAATACAAAAGCATGCAAGTGCTAATAATAGATCTTCTAAAGTTAACTCTAAGTACAGATCCTATTATTAGCCCAAAATTCTGCATGGTGCTCAAACTTCCACTTGCTTTCCCAAAATAACCTTGTGTAGACCACAAGTCTTCATATCATTGTGTGCTTAGTACTCCAAGTCCAAAAATAGCCCTCTCGGTGAAAATGGCTAAGTCCATTTTCCACTGTTTTCTGGAGTGCCTTATTTTTCTATACCTCCATGCCTTCTCGTGCCTTGTTCCATGTGCCCAACCCAATCCTTATGCATTTTCATCCTTGAGCTATATTTTATCTACTCAACATTACCCCACACTAAATGCATTTCACCCCTAAAATGGGTAATCTCTACTCATTTCTCCAAGAATAAAGAATAATGAATAAAAGAATAAACAATTACGTGACCAAAAAGAGTGAAGTACTACTCGGCGCTCTGCTCCTCTACCGACAGGATCAATTCTAGATACTCATTTTTAATCTCTACCTCTAATGTCTACCAATCACTCAAGTGCTTCACCTATTTTATTAGGGACATCTGTAACCATGCTTCCAACTCATCCGAGTCATGTTTTCTTGTTCATTCTACAAAATCCAAACAATGTTAGCCATGTTGAAACCATTCCCTCCATGAAGTCCATCTTCTGAGAAATGAGCTTCCCAATTTCATTCATCCTTTCCTGTGTGGATTCTGGGATTTCTGCAAGTGCTTTGCACTTTTCTTCGACCAGAGAAAGCCTATCCACATGCTTAAGCATCTCATTCTTCATTTCCTTAGGACCTCATTATCCTCTTCAATAGTCCTTGTCCTAATAATAATTGAATCAGCACCGTTGTGCACATATTTAGAGCTTGATCTCGCCTTCTTAAGTTCATCCTTCAAGGCCTACAACAATGACTCATAACTCACAACTTTTCTTACAATTGTGGCCTTTTCCCTTTCTGCCTCTCTGTAACATCCTTTGGTGCTGGCATATACATGGGCCCTTCATCGACTACCAATTTTACCAAAGTGTGTAGGTAATGCATCACAAAAGGAAATTTTTCTGGAACTTGTGATTCCAGGTGTGGTTGTACCTTCAAAATGTCATCTCCAATTTCCTCTGCCATACTCACCAATGCTTCCACCTTTGCTTCATCCCTTTCCTTCTCTGCTATAGGCACTTAATCTCTTTATCCTTATCCTTATTATCATCCATCAATGCCCTAAGGGTTTTCACTTTATCTATGTTCTGTGTGTAACCTCTATAGATACCTTCACAAGGCATTACTCACCTGTCATCATCGACATGATAGTAGGCTTAACATTCATGTGTCAGACATGGGGTGACTTTCTTCATCCTACATGCAAAAACATGACTCTTCACACACATCAAAATCAGGCTCATCCATATGAGTCTGCATAGACCATGATAATTTGCTTTGTGTGTGTGCATTCACCATTTTGCATCCATCAACTCCCAACCATACAAATCCTTAGGCTCCACAGTGCTCTGGAACCATGTGCATATGATTTTCTTGTGTCATCCACATATCCCACTACAGGAGTCTCATAGTCTTCACCCCTTCTCCTTCCTTTTTTCCTTCCTTTTGGAACCCGGGCACCTGAATCTAGAATTGGGCCTTCACCTTCTTGTGTAGTATGGGGTGCACTTAAAGGCTCACCCTTATCTTCTTCTATTTTTGTCTCCTTCAGCTCCTCTTCATCATTCTTCATTTCTTCACCATGAGGCTCCTCTATATTCTCAAGCTGCATTGGAGTACCTGGCACTTTCCCTAGATTCATCCTCCTCTTCCTCCTTAAGCTTGAACTTGCACCTTTTCTTCTTCTCAGGCTCTACTTTCTGAGGTGAAGTCCTAGGTGATCTCCTTAAAGGTTTGTGATGTTCCTGTGCTCTAGAGCCCTTGTTCTTCACAACACCCTTTTAAATTGTGGCTCCTCGATGGTTTGATCTACATCTATTTCCATTACACCCATCCCAACACTTCATCTTCTTGTTTCTGTAATGGAGGATTCACCTCATGCTCTCTCTCTTCTCCAACCGTAGGGTGTCTTCTACCCCTATGCTCAACCCACCAATATCTTCATGAAGTTATTCTTCTTTCTCCTCTTCAATGGGAAATGTATCCTCTTCCTCTAAAGTGCCCACAATATGTTTTCCCTTGGATGGCCCAAGGAGCTTGAATTCATTCTCCAAATACTTCCCATTTTGTAGTTTAGGCTTCAAGTATATATATATACCAGAGTCACGCCCATCTTTCCAATGGCCAAACTCACAACCTTCATGTTAATATCATCTAAAATTAATCTTTCAATGTAAGTAGTCTTACCTGGATGAACATATGACTTCTCTCAGTGTGTGGTAGTCACAATCTACCTTGTCAGCATTGAACAACAACTAACATGCACATCTGAAAACCTATGTACATGCTTGAAAATAGCATTGTGAAGGCATATGGAAGCTTACACCAGGGCTCCATTTTCCATCCTTCATCCGAAGTGCCCAATACAAAAGTGTTGGTACATAAAAATTATACTTGTTTATCCAATACTGAAGGTAACTCCTTGGGTATTCTCCACTCTTCTTCAAACATGATGCACAAGCATGCTCATACCACATTTCTGCCCTTTCTTGAAGGGTCCACTCATTGATCCATCACAAGTATAATTGGAAAATATTTCACCAAGGACTTCTTCTCTTTAGGAAACTCCCACATATTATCTTTTGGCCCATCGAGCACCCAATTTCAAACAAAAACTAATGACAAAAGTATAGCACAAAAGTTGATCTTCTCACCTTCATGTGCTTCCTCAATAATCATCTCAACAATGAAATTTGATAAGTTGTATACAACCCCTTCTTGTCATTTTCTGCAACATGAAGCCAAGCCTTGTTTACCTGGGACCAACGCTCTTGATTGTTTAGCTTTTGTCAAGAGATGGGTTGTTTCCTGAATGACTAGATACTTCTGTAATTTAGGGATGTCCATCCGTGCACCCTCCTTTTGTGTATCCAAGCTCTTTCTTCATCTTTTCTATGGCCTCCTTATTAGTGAGGTCATTACTACTTCAACTCAACACTCATACTCTTCAGCCCTGTCAAACTTCCAATCAAAGGCATGGTGATCCTCATTCGTGCCCAAAAAATAAAATAAGTCCTCATGGACTCTACTCATGAGCCACTGGTATAACTTCTCAGGTTTTCCAAAATACGGGAGCTCATACAATTGTAAAACTCCTACCTTGGTCAATAATTTCTCACCGCATCATCATCGTAAACCACCATGTCATCTGTTGTTCTCTTGAGGTCTTCACCACAAGAAATTTCTCCAATTCTTCCTTGGTATCCTTGTTCCTGTGGTTGTAGTCACTAACTTTTTGTAGGTGAAAATGTGTGAATCCTAGTCATGGCCCATAAAAACCTTTGTGTACTACATTTCAGAAAATATACTTTCGGGGGCATCTTCCACTTCAATCTCAACTTCCTTTTTCTTCTTTCCCTTGTACCAGCTCAGGTGCTCTTTTGGGTGCCATATCAACTAAAAAGGTGTGTTATTTTTACCTCTTTATGTAGAGCTCTAATTCAACTTGTGTGCCCTAGCTCAAAACCAAACCCTAACTATCAATCTTCTTCTTCCCGCACCCTCTTCACTCAAACACGTCACCAATGGAGCAAGACTATCCCATGCACAAATTTGACAAGATATAACTATAACTGGTTTTCAACTCTCCGCACTTCACAACCATCAGCTCTAGCTCGCTTCACTTCAACTCACTGAAATATCTTGTATGCAAAGGTAAAAATGACTTCACATCATGTCCTTATATAGATTTTCAAAAATTTATCACATTTATTTCTCTCCACCTACCACCATTCCCCAACATTAATTCATCATTCATCAATTTTTTTGCACTTGCTCATCTCCATGCCATAGTCATAACCTTCTGAGCGTGCCTCCTACTTTCTTAGCCACATACCCTTTTCGCAGTGCCCTCATGCCAAAGTACCTCACCACTGTGCCTCTCACTAAGTAGTTTCCCCTACTGCACCTACCTCACATTATACTGTGTGTCCATTTTTCCATATGTGGTCTTTATTCATGAGCATTTTTTCTCTTTTCCTAACCACACCTTTCCTTTGAGCACTGCACAAACTTGTCTTCTATGCATACCCATCTTTAGATAATATTCCAACTTGGAAATGAACCTTGTATATATAAACCACCCCACACTAAGGGTATGCATGGTCCTCTGCACATGAAAACACTTACATAGTAATCAACTTCTAGTGTGTAAGTGCGCTTATTACACAAAACACTAAACTAAATTGACAAAGCATAACAATGATGAAGGAAACACATATAAAGGGAATGCATTAAGGAAATCTAATCTAAGTGGAAATACTACCTTATTACAAACACCAAGAAGACTTATTTATAGTAGGGCTTCAACCTACTCCCATTGAAGTAACTCGGGAAACCATGTTCCATCCAATGCCTCTAACTGGAAAGCACTGAATCAAGTATATAAGTGATAACATACGGTCCCAACCAATGCACCTTGAGCTTTCTAGTGGTGGCAAAAACTTTGAATCATAGAAGTACCATTTTCCCAACCTCAAGCTTCTTATCCTTGATGTGCCTATCATGTCATGCCTTCTACCTAGATTTTTCTTTCTTTTGACTCCATCATGTTATGCACGCCTCTCATCTAGCTGCATTAGTTTGTCAATATGTTCTTCAAGTGCTTTCTCATCAGCTAGACCTCCTGCGTGTAATATACACAAAGAAGGTAACATGAATTCCATTGGTAGAACTACCTCTACACCAAACACCAACTGAAAAGGGTGTTGCTTTATTCAACCTCTTGTAGGTTGTCTGTATGCCCAAAGTACAACAGAGACTTTATCATCCCAATCTTTCCTTCCAACATCACAATTTTTGTCAATGTATGGCTCAATATCTTGTTGAAGGCCTCAGTAGTTCCATTTTCCTGAGGGTGATAAGGGGTTTTTCGATGGTGTGCAACCATAAATTCATCCAATAATATCTTGATAGTCTCATTAAGAAAATGAGTACCCCTATCACTTGTTAAACTTAAAGGGCATCCATACCTACTAATAATATTTTCCCATAAACCTTGTTGTCGTAGTTTTGTGCAATCCTTTGTAGTGCCACTTCTTCCCACCTTGTAAGATAATATGTACAAGTTATAATATATATGATCTATATCCATGATCCACGCGTGGTGGGAGGGAGATAGGGCCCACAAAGTCAATTTCCCACTTCTCAAAAGGTTTGCACTAGTAATAGGCCTCAAAGGCATTTCATCTCTATGCCCAAGCTTTCCAAGGCATTGAAATGGTCACATGCCTTACAATATGCTTTTGCAATCCTTGTATAATGTTTCCCACCATAGACCAACTAGTAGAATCTTACACGTGGTGGCATCCCCTGCATAGTGTCCACCTGCAATACCACCATGAGCCTCTTCCATAATTGCTTCATGCTCATGCTCAAGTACACACCGATGCAAAACTTCATCATGACCTAACTTGTATAAGTCTCCCGATCAACATAAGGTGTGACATGTGAATAGCAAGTTGTTTTTTTCTAAGGCCTTCATTCCTTCAAGTGCCACACATGCATAAAAAGACAACAATATCCTCCAAGTATGTAGGGGCATGGTGTAACCTTGAACAATTATGCATCTGGCATTATGTCCTCAATGCTCTATGCATCCTCTCCTGATTGAATCCTTGATAAATGGTCTGGACCAGAATTGCTCTTACCCGGCTTAACCACCACCAGTAAAGTTAAACTCCTGAATAACAATACCCAATGACATATGTGCCCCTATAAAATGGGCTTATTTACTAAGTACTTCAAGTGTCATGTGGTCTGTATAAAAGATAAAAGGTGTAGCCAACAAATACTATGTCAAAACTTATGGAGCACGTAGATCATAGACAAGGCCTCGTGCTCTGTCATTGTATAATTTTTTTTTTGTTGGAGTCAACTTTCTACTAGCAAAGAAAATAGGATGATCGACAATCCCTTCTCTAGGTTGAGCTAGTACCATGCCAATGGCCATGCTAGAGGCATCTACATGAATGTGAAAAGGTTTGGACCATGAAGGAAAGCAAAAATAGGTTGTAGTAAGCCTTTCTTTCAGAGTCTCAAATGTGCATGCTATGTGCCTCACCCCAATAAAACTTTCCTTTTCCTTTCAATAATTCCTAAGGGCATGGTGATCTTGGCATAACCTTTGATAAACTTCTTGTAATATCTTGTGTGCCCCAAGAATCCATGCACCTCACTTTGACTAGTAGGTTCTTCTAAGCCCAAAATCACAACAACCTTAGCAAGATCCACTAGCAAGCCCTCTTTACAGATGATGTGTCCCAACAAAATTCCAAAGGGTGTGGAAAAATACACTTCTTAATATTTAAAGAGATGCTCAACTACCTACTGGCACCTCTCAAACATCAGCCTCAAATTATCACAAGTGATCCTTTACAAGGCCATAGACTATCCAATCATCTAGATATACCTACAAGAACTTGTGAATAAAATCCTGAAATGCTTGTACCACTATGTGTGAAAATACTACAAGTGCATTCTTTAATCCAAAAGGCATAACCATGTATGCAAAACTTCCCCATTTAGTGGTGAAAGTTGTCTTCTCTTGATCTTCTTTAGCTATCCTCACCTGATGGTATCCAAAGAATCCATCAGTGAAGGAGTAGATCTCGCGCCCCACAACACCCTCCAAGATTTCTTTCAGTAAATGGTGTGGGAAAAAGGGATCAATCACACATGCAACATTCAATTCCCTATAATCCACACAAATTTTGATTCTTCCATCTTTCTTGATGTTGATCACCATAGGGCTCACCCATTCTGATTCCTCGATGGGCACAATGATCCCAAAAATTAACATTTTGTCAATTTCTTCTTTTACCTTGATGCGCAAGTTTGGATTCATCCTGTAAGGCCTCTTCCAAACTCGGGTGTGCACCTTCTTTTAGTTTTATCTTCATCTCTCCCAATGATTCATGTATGCCTTTTAATTCATGATAGCCCTAGGGAAAAATCTTGGAAGTCGCAATAACTCAATGATCTTAGCAACTTTAGAGTCAAACCAATAATCTCCGATGATGGCCTCCTTAGGTTCAAGTATCTATTCCAATGTTCACCTTCTTGGTCTTCATGGGCTCATGGTGGTAGGCCGCCATTTTCATCTGCACTATCAAGACCTCGTGCGTACCCTATGTGTGCTCAATATCCAAGTTCTCAACCTCTTCATCATCAACTATGTAGACCATCTTACCCTTGTCTCTTTCTAGGAAGGCATGCCCAAGTTGTTCAACATTTGTTTCTTCCTCTTCAAAACATGCCCCCAAGTCTGACTCTCCTAACAACTCAAGAAGAGCTCTCTCATCCTTTGCACTATCTCCCATAGTTAAGCACTTCATAACCTGTAATGCCTCATTCACAGAGGTTTAGTGGAAAAATAGTCAAAGGTTTGAATCATACCTATAGTAAGTTCTTGCCAATTTAGTCTCTCTATTCAACTCTGCATAGATATACCATGCATGCATGCGCAACCTCGCAAGGTGAAATAAAGCTTGTGCACCCACAATGAAGGTGGTAAAAGCTTTCCCCCTCTATCCAGAGTCTCTCACACTTGAATGTGGTGTTGAATAAGATCATTACCATGAAATGCATAGATCTGAGTAGGCATTGCTCCTTAAAAATCTAGTAGATAAAGCAATCCTCACTTCTCTCCACTCCAAAATATTATCTGTGAACCATCCACCAAGCGCGTTGTCATCCCACATAGAGTATACACTAACATGTTCCTTCTTTCCACCTTGACATTCCCACGAACTTCCATAGCAAGTAAGAATACTTTTGGATTCTCTTCACCTGTGTACTTTGGTACTGGTTGCTACCCAAATGCCTGATATAATATTGTGTGGCTTACTAACATGCACACACTACACTTTGTACTTCACACCCAACCATTTCATAAGTTCCATGTGCCTAGTTGTCACATGCAACACTTGTAGTATCACTCATGGACTATGTGCATCATCCCATTGGAGAACTCCTTCCTTTGATGGCTCAAGAACTTTCGGATCTCGAATGGTGTGCACATAAATTTGTTCAAGTCTTCTTCACTTAAGGGCTCTACATAAGGTGTAGATTTCCCATCTATCAAAGGGATAATGATGTGTTCTTCCTTATTCTCAAAACTGATATACCCCTTATTAAAATGTAGGTCAACGTTGTTTTGCATAACACCAAGGGCACCCAAGTAATGTGGGAAAATTGTCTACTTTTGCAAGTGCTAAGACCTCAAAATCCCCAAGTAAACTTGGCCCCCGAATAGTAATGGATGCATCTTTTAAAACTCCAATGGGTGTGGCCTTAGTTTGGTTTTCCATGAACAACACATTAGAGGATGGCTATAATGGAGGTCTACCCATCTGAACCCATGCATCCAAAGTGAGTACATTCACTTCACACTGTGTCAATCAAAATGTTACTCAAAAGCCAACCATCAACAATGACATTTAGAGTAATCTCCTTATCATAATCCAAACTGTCCGGAGGAAGATTAACATGCAAAATTTGTCTCTCATGCTCAGTCCCTAGTGCATGGAGTGTTTCCCTTCAACCAGTTCCCTAACAAATGGAATAATGTTTTCTTGGTGCAACATCTTGCAAACCTCCTTCAAATCATCAACATATGTTTGATGGAGCTCAACTACTTTTTCTTTTGTTCTAACTTTGTGACTGTTCCTTCAAACATTATATCTCACCCTGTAAATTTTGAATGACCTCCATGGTTTCTTGATATACTTCCTTCTGATGCATAGGGTCTAGATACTTTGCATGTAATACTTCCTCCTTAGTAATCATAGGCTTTTATTGAAGAATCTCTCTGTGCATGTGCAACCTCAGCGCGTGTAGTGATCTTCACAGGCACCAACTCAAGGGTCGGACGCTAACTTGGCATCCATTGGTCCTCTACCATGTGTTGTACTCTAACCATCCCCATGCCCTTATTTTCCTTATTTATGTTGCTTACTCAAGTGTTCATATAAGTTTGGGCATTCTTCATACTTATGGTTCTTTCCACAAAAAGAACAAACAATGTTCTGAGGACATTCATGCCTGTAATGATCAAGAGATCCACATGTATAACAAGTTCCATGAGGAAATCATTCCTTCCACCCCCATGACCTCGGCCTCTAAATCCTCCATGGTATCCTCGACCTCTACCACATGGCCACCATCAAAATGCCCCTCATTATGATCATAGTCATGATGCTCACCCTTATCCTTAGAGTTATTGCAACACCACTGTCATGATCGTACACCCCAACATCAATGGCATCATGAATTTGATCAATCAACCTGTAATCTTCAGTATCATGAGTGGAAGACCTACAAATCTTGCAAGTAAAAGACACATTCTTTCTTATCATGCGCTACAACAATGGGCATCGACTTGAACTGTGGTCCAAATGACATATCTCACAATCCAAGTAATAATGAGCACACTGATTTATGAGGGAAACTATCCTTAGTATGCCCTTCTACTTCACAATTTGTACACCAAATTCCACTGTGTGTCTCATGTGTTGAATTAGCAGATAATTTCTCTAACTACTTTTCCATTGCTGTAATCTGAGCTTCCAAAAATGGGCTCACTCTGTGTCTACACTTCCTACTACCCTCGCAGCAAAGTAGCTACTTCAAGTGCCTCGCATGGATCTATAAAGGTCTTATGTGAAAGCACTCTTCTAAAAGGCATGATCAGTCCTCCAATGAACCATGTGCATGCATGTTGGCTCGCATGGATGTCATAAGATAACTTAGATAGAAGAGTCTTGAACCGAGCATCATATTCCCAAACACTCTCAGTAGTGCCCTGCTTAATATCTTTAAGCACGCTTATGCTTTTTTGTTCAAACTCAGGGATATAAAACTCTTTTAAGAAGGCATCTCACAACATTGTATAATCCACACAAGTCTGATCAGGATCAAACTTTCTATACCACTGTGTGTGTGTGCCCTACAATGTAGTTGCAAACTGACTTGCTTTGCTCTGGAGCTATAATCCCCTTGGTGCGTGCCACAATATTTCACACATATGTATGTGCTTGGATGCATCTTCAATGCCTCTATATTCTGGAAGATGAAGAGACATCTCCATATAAATTTTTTGAGGTTGGTGTGGACCGTGCCCACCAGACCCAGAGCCTGTATTTCCTCTGTGTTTCCACCACCTCTAGATCCACTAGATCCACCAGCAGCCCGAGCCACCGACCCTCCTGATCCTCCTCTTGAAGTAGGAAATGGACCAGAGGATGCATTACCTTGTGTTCCAATGGTCATGCTAAACTAGACTCCCATAGTCTATGTGAATTTTGCTACTTCTAGATGTTATACCAATGTTTTGTGTGCCACATTTTGTGATGATGCTAGAAAAAAACCTCCAGATGGACCCCCAAATAACATAGATGAAAATGATTGTGCCACCATAGATGAATACGCCCCCTGATTAACTCCTGAACTTGACTACAAATTGACTCTATCTATCTACTGTAACTCTACTACTCACACTAGCTTTACTTATTATTAACTATCATAGAATTTGTAAAACCAAGCACAAAGGCTAGGTCACTAGGTAGGTTAGATGTGCCCATGGTCCACAATCTTTCATCCAACGTGCCCTCATCCAAAGTGAAGAGGGTTCTCTGCCATGCTTTCCCAAATGGGGGAGTTCCAAATGCTCTAGCTCCATGTCCTCTATGTGAGCTCCAAATCCTTCATGAGCCATCTCCCTCCACAACACCATTCTTTCCATGATCTCTCATTGCTTCATCATAGATCCCTCTCATGTGCTTCATTAAACTTAAGCCACTTTTTTTCTCTCTGTCTCTCTACCACTAGGTCCACCATCTTTACCAAACCTACTCTTGCCCCCGCATGTGTGGTGGGGTTTAGCTAGCCATAGGATTATTTTCCAAATCTAGGGTTATGATCAAGATCTTGATTGCTAAAGGAATACCATGTAAATAAGATCCTCTGGGCTCATGTGCAAGAACTATGGAACTCACAACTTTTGGGAAAGAGTAAGTGGAAACTACGTACTCAAGAATATAGTTGTTCAAAACACCATGGAACCAAACATCCACAAAGCATGTCCAAATCAGATCTACATCATACAAGGCTGGAATTCTTCCTGCATCCAAACAAGTGTGTGAAACCTCCAATTCCTCTTAGATGCGTAAGAAACCAGCCACTCATACAACTCTATGGGAAAGATAGCAAAGAAAGTCTCATATAATGTGTCATATAGATTCTGCTCAACCCACATGCGTGCATTAAACTTAGGTCCAATGCTAAATATGTGAGCATACTCTTCTTCTAGATCATCTAACCACTCTTCAATACTAGCCAAGGTCAACCGAGTATGTCTTCATCATGCAACATCCTATAAAACAATTGAGAAAGAGGTCCTGACAATGGAACCAATGATGTAGCCTAGAATATACCCATAAATCCCAAGGCATTGACACATCACTCAGACTGGATTGAGCGCTCACCAAAGCACGCAAGGGTACTGGTCCCTCTTTAGAGTAGCTTGTTCAAGATGTTAGCATGATTAAAAATATAATTCAGATCCATAACAGATAATCAATTACACCACAATGCATAAACCAGATCTAGATCTAAACCATATGAAAGATTGACTAAACAATGACTATAATGAGATTTACCATGCAAGAACCATATTCAATCACATCTAACACCATTATCCAACCAATAGTATCCATTATATTAAATATTGTAAAACATAGAAGCTTCATACATCATGATCTAATTTCCATAGTCATGTATGCACTAGCAATTCCACAACATAACTCTACAATAAAATGGTATATCCAAACAAACATAAATAAATCATATATATATATATATATAGGGGTGGGGACTTTCCCTTCACCACCCATGCACCTTCCAAAAATAGGCTACATGCTAATAATAGCCATGCACCTTTACAAGAGAATACAAAATCATGCAAGTGCTAATAATAGATCTTCTAAAGTTTGTGCGCCCCGATCCTTGAGATATGTGCTTTCATCCTTGAGATATGTTTTATCTACTGTTTTAAAAAAATTTCCACGCAGAGGGTTCTTCGAGGAATACTAACATGATCCTCCATAAATGCTCCATCAACAAACCTGGGCCTTAGATAAATATACACTCTTGTTGCAGCCACCAAAGCTATTGGTAATGTAACTGGTTTTAACAAATGTGTTCTTTCTAATACATACTTCTCTTCATAGGAGTGCTTCTTGGGGTAGACAAGTGTTTGAAGCATCTCATGTTGCTCCTTATCTAATTTTCTCAAATCAAGTCTCAACTTCTGCGCCTCCTTGAACTTGTTCACAACACTCTCAAAGTATCATATTGTAAACACAAATGGAATTTTACACCATGGAATTTTAGTACCATCAACTAATGTAAACCTCCCAATACAAAATTTTTGATAGAATGCGAACTTAGCAACCCCATCCACATCAACAGGAAAATCATTTGGAATTCTCCACTCAGCACCGAACACATCACACATCCATTTATACCATTTATCCACACGTTATTTGTATGAGTTAGAATGAAGTAGTTTATTATCACTAAGCACTCTAGTTTTATTTTATTGTTTGAAGGTTTCCCCCTCGAAGTGGCTAAGTTATTGTACTTGCATATTGTGATCATTTCTCCACATTTTTGTGTTCTTTGGTGTTCTATTTTTGCTGATATTTAGATCTATCTAAGTAATTTCATAACAAGTTGAAGGGTTGTGATTGATTTTAAATTTTGTAAAGATTTTTTTCATTTATTTACATTTGAAGTTTCCGCCATTATTAGTAGTGATTGTGTGAGGAATTCTAAAGTGATAAATGATTTGGTTGAAATGATTGTGTGAGGAATTCCAAAGTGACAAATGATTTGGTTAAGGATGAACTCTAAAGTGGTGAGGCTTTTTATATTTGTAAGAGGCATGATTTTGACCCATTTGGTGAAATATTTAGTGCATGTAATGATAAAATGATGTTCATCTTGAGAGAAAGGAAGTTTACCTAAGGCAATCCAATCCCCACATACTGAAGGGTCAGGGAGCTTCAAGGAATTGAAGCTTAGTCAATGGAGAGTGAATGATGTCATCATGGTATTGGTAGGGTTTACACTTTAACAAAGGTGAGTGCATCGAATTCTAATGTAAGCCTATAGTAACCCATATGCAAGCATTTGTGGACTATAGCATGAACATCACAATGTCCATTTGAGGTGCCCCATGTGTATCTTTAAGGAGAGAAGGGACTTCATCCTCAAAGACACAATGAAGTAAAGTTCCTTTGAAGTTGTAATAGTAGAGGATGTTGTCTTTGATGACGTATTTTAGAGATTTCTAGTGGATTCTAGTGCTCTTGTGATAATCAAAGTTTATGGGGTAATCTTGATGTTGGATGAGTTGGATGATGTCTATATACCATGAACTATGAGTAGTAGGAATGATATCCATGTGATATATAATAGTAAAATCGAGAGAAGGTCGTGTAGAGGGTGTTTTGTGGATCCTAACCATGTTTTCTTCATTTTTATGTTTAGTGTTGGTATTTGCAATTTTTTGCCTAAGGATTCTTGTCACTGGCTATAAGGCATTGTGCCTCAATATTAGTAATGAATCTATATTATTAATATTTAATCGTAAGATCTTGATCCACTTCTTTAATGAGTAATGTGTCCTCATCAGGTAGAGCATTCAAAATGGGATGGGTTCGGGTATAGGAGTAGCGAGTAAGTTGATAAGTGACGACTTGACCTTTAAAAACCTTTTGTGTAATGATGTGTAAGTCAAATTCCATAAGTAACACCATCCATTTTTGATGCGATCTATTGGGAGAACAACAAGGGATAAGAAATGGCAGATGGGATCGGTGTGAATGATGGCATAGGTGGTTTGGTAAATCATCTAATGGTAAAGCTTAGTGGTTGTGAAATATATGGCCAAACAAGATCATTTTATAGACATATAATGAGTTTCATATTCAATGTGGGATTGACTAATGTAATATATTGTGTGATATTTACCTTTTTCATCCTCCTTGGCCAACATTTCCCTAATATATATAATAATAGATGAGGTATAGAGAATGAGTGGTCGATAAGGTGAGGGATGTTGTAATGTGGGAGTAAGGAGGAGAGATGCTTACAAACTCTCAAAGGTTTGCTAACAATATATTGTCCATTCAAGTGTGACTTCTTTTTTAAGAAAGTAATTGATGGGTATGATATGAAAATTCATGGAAAAAACATCATATTTCCTCAAGCTTCCCTAATAAAGTGAAAATTTTAGGGATAGACATAGGACAATGCATGTTGAGAATATATTTTTTTTTGTGGGTTCTTCATCTATTCCATATTTAGAGATGATGAATCTAGGATTCTTCCTTAGATGACAAAGAAAAAGCATTTTCCCATGTTAAGGAGGACCTTATATTTACGAAGTCATTAGAGAGAAATGTCTAATTCATGGGCATGATCCTCTACATGTAGAGATTTGATGAGAAGGTCATCCACATAGACTTCCATGATTTTATGTATGAGATTATGAAATATGTGTTTCATGGCTCATTGATATGTTGTCTCAGCATTTTGAAGGTGAAAAGGCATCTTAGCATAGTAATAGGTTCCCCATTCAGTAGTGAATGTGGTTTTATGTTGACCTTCGGGTGCTATTTGGATTTGGTTGTATCTTGAGAAGTTATCTATAAGGGATAACATCATGTGGCTAGTAGTGGCATCAATGGAAGGAAGAGGGAAATTATCCTTAGGGAAAGCGAGATTGAGATTACAAAAGTCAATGAAGATATAAATGGCTAATGTGACCTTTTTTTGCATGGGGATGATGTTGGATACCCTTTTAAGATGGTTGACAAGAATAATACATTTGACATTGAGAAGCTTTCAGAGATATTTATGACATAGATTGTTTATTTCAATAAGAAACTTGTGAACCGTTTATCTAACGGTGCAAAGATCTAGATAAGTAATAATATTGTATACTACAATATCAGGCATGTTAGATTATCCCCAAGTGAAAAACCTCTTTGTTTTTATGGACTTCATAATGTCTATACGTATATGGGGAAGAAGTTTCCTGACATGACTACATGGCATGGATCATCATTGATTTGGATGTTAATGGTGTTTTCGGAGAGCATGATTTTGTCATCCTAAAAGTGATAAGGAACTTTATGAATCTTAACTACTTCATCATTGATAAGATCAACAATAGCAACAAATATTTTAAAGAGGGGGTTTATCATGGAGATGTCAAAGCTTGTGATGTTGAAGAGGGAGGACATCTATGAATGCATGTAGTAAATCAAGGATGGCCTCATCATTATAAAAGGTAAGTAGTGGAATATTTGACATCTATTTTGAGGGCCACATACTACTTACCATCATGATGCTGATGAGGTTTGACTTGTCTCACATCCAATACCTTAGCATCTAGAGTGATTTCTGGATGAAGGGATGAGGACGAGAACATTTTGTTTGATCGGATCAGTAGTTCTAATGGCATAGGGACTCATGGCATCGTGGAGAGAGTTATTTGGAATGGAAAATATCAGTTGTGCAATGTATATATGGGTGGATGGTGTCAAATATAAATTATCTATGCTTGAAAGGGTTGGATATGGGTGTCACGGTGTCATCTACAAGAGGAGAATTTTAATGTGTAATGGTGTAGTTGTAAAATTTTGAAGGACCCAAGGGGTGTTAATTAATGGAGTATTAATTGGTGGGACATAGGGTAAAGTTTCTTCATCCTCATTATCACTAGTATCATAAAAAGAGGGTCAAAATTTTAGGATACGAAGATCATGTGAGTAACATGGTCAAAATCATGTTTTTGTGTTAAGTTGTGTTTGTAAATAAAGAACATCTAGATGGCACAATTTAGAATGAGATAATATGTAGCCTTCATTAATGATAGGTAAAGTAGTGTGGTTTATAAGGTCAAAACTAGGAATATCAACTTCAAAGGTATCATTGCAGGCCATGATGCCCATTTTGTTAAAAGAGTGTGGGGATGGTGGTTCTGTAAAAAGGTGTCTAATCTCAAATTTTTAATTGGTAAGAGGATTATGATCATTAGAGGAGGAAAAATCGTAGAAAGGTTCCTTGGATCCTAGAACAAGAGGAAATCGATCCCGAGGTAATATAACCAGAGAGAAACCTAAGTGTTATGATGTTTGGTAAGTGGTTTTTATTAACTATGTTTTGTAATTCATTAGGCTCGTCATCATCAAATTCAGCTAAAGTGACCTGAATATTAGGTCTATAGTCATAAAATTTAGTGTATGAGACGTTAGGAATTACGGTTATAGTGGGGATGTGAAAGGGTTTGTTTAGGAAAGGAACATGTATGTCCCATGAATTTGGGCCAGCATCATACTTATATTATTGATTATTGTGAACGAACTTAATGCATTGGTAAATGGATGACCAAAAAGCATCCATGTGATGTTTCCATGGTCGAAATGTAAGAGAATATAATAAAGAGATCATTCTAATACCATGAGCTTTGTGTGATGGTTTTGGGGCCCGCAATGATAAAAATTCAAATGCAACCGAGTGGATTTTTGTGAGTTTTATCAAACCCATGACAAGTGATTTGGGCATGCTTTAGGTAATCGACATAAAAGCGAGGTTTTTATGAGAAAAAAGGAAGTGAAATTGATTACAAAGCCTCCATCCACTAATACTTGCCTTACTTGTGCATCATGAGTGATGAGACTAATAAGGAGTGGAGGATCATCAATATGGAACATATTGTGAATAATCATGTCATTCTTGGTAACTTCTATGCCCATATATTTGGAATTCTTAAGGTGAATGGCGTTTTGATCTTATGGATTTCAGGGTTAGGAAAAGGTGGGATTGAGGAAGACACATACACCTCTTTGAAAGCATCCTCCAAGCGATAAATTTGTTGCATGAGGAATTTTGAATGTTGCAAAGAAGTATGCTTGAGTTCCATCAAAGGGATATTACAAGTCATGGAACTAAGTTCATCCAAGAAATGTCATTGTGGTCTAGGATAAGTGTTCTAACAATATTTAGGAGGGTGAGAATCAAAATGAGGCCTCATAACCATATGAGGCTTGTAAAGTTGAGAAACCTTATCCGAGAGTGGTGGAATAAGCTTCATGGGGAAGTTTTCTATTGTGGTCTTTGGATGAAGCTCAATTGTGGGGGTGGGCTCATCACGAGATTTCTTGTGGGAAAGTATTGGTGAGTTTTTGGCCGTTTAGGGATGGATTTTTAGGTCTATGGATGGGATCTTTATGCGTAAAATTATGTTGGTAGTTTACTTTATCCTCATTAAAATTTATGGAATTAAGGTAATTATAATCATAGGACCCTTCTATCTTGCCTAAAAATGGTTCATGGGCTCTTTATTATAGTTAGTCCTAGATTAATTGTCCTTGTGAGTTTGGATAAGGGTTTGGTATTTCTTATAACATTCTTGAATGAAAAAATTAGTGTAAAAGTGGGTTCCAAGGAAGAAATTGAGGGTGGCCTTTTGAAAATCTCAGCAATCCTCATGTGAATGGTCGATAGTGGTGTTTCACCAACAAAATATATTAGGATGAAATAAATCTGATGGTTAATTAGTAAGAGGGAAAATGTGACGAGTAGGAATGAGTTGTCTTTAGAAATGGCTTCAGAGTTTTCTAGTTAGACATTGATTTGAGGGCATTTGAGGTTTTGGGTGGTTGTTCGAATTCTCAGACAAGGTAATCATGTCATTTGGCTGACTCAAGATCCTCTTCTAATGTAGTGGGAAAGAATGAGAAGACATTATATTGGAGATTAAGAGAAAGATCTTTAAGGAATATTTGATAAAGATTTGAATTATCAAGATGATGGTTGGCTTGATTAGATAAGGTCCTTCTTCGGTTGATGAAATCATGGATTGATTAATTAGGGATTACTTGAGTTAATGAAGTTTTCAAATGTGTTTTCATGAAGATCATGTTGTTGGAATTGCTTCTCTAAATTTTGGACTAAAGTTTCTATATCAGCAATAGAGTATGAAGGGAGTTGATTATACCATTCTAAATCATCCCCTACAAAGGATTTTGTAAGGATTTTAGGTATAGCATAGGTATTGACTTTAATCCATTATTTATAGACATTTCTAAAAAAATTAAGATAGATGGTTGGGTTGATTGACCCATCATAAGAAATGGTAGGAGACATCCCCATATATCCATAGAAGAAATGTAAGGCATTAATGGTCACTTTTGTAATTTTTGAAGAACCTTATTGCAGATTCAAGGTGGGATGGGAGTCACATTAGCATCCAATGGAAAAATAGGTGCATAAGTATGATTATGCCCTATAAGGACTTGGGCTAGTTGAGAGGACATTTGCAAGATTTGTTTTTTGTATTTGGAACATGTTATAAGTAATAGAGGATTACATAATAACCATTTGATACAATAATTTAATGATAAATTAGTGGATTAGGGCCACTAGATGAAGAAGCCTTGGTATTTTTTTTTGTAGAGGATTTATTAGAGTTTTATTAGAAGTAGCTCGGTTATAAGAGGCTTGTTATGGTTAGTGGGGTTTGAATGTGGTTTTAGGCTCATTTCTTCCATAGGACTAATGTATTGAGAAACTTTGATTAATTCCTCTCCATTATTAGGTGTGTAGAATTCATTATTGTTTAGATTTTTGATAAAATTTATAGGGTCAACTCCCGTGATTCCATTATTCATATATAAGACTCTTTTTCGACATAATCGGTTGTGTTACAACATAGGGGATGATGGTGTTGGTCTATGAGGGATAAGAAAGAACTCCATAGAAATTGATGTTTTTAGGGGAAGATGAAGGAGTGAAGGAACAACCCAAAGGAAACCTAAAAGGGTTTAGGTTGGCAAGGAATATCCTTAGAGGAGACATGATGAAGAATGAACTAGATGACTTTAAAAAGACAAAATATTTTTCTCAGATCTAAATGGGATCGGTCATGCATAAATGAAAAGGGCCAATGGTGTAAGGCTTTATGAGCATGTGATGAACAAGATCGATCATGTAGTATGGTTTGCATAGGGGTCAATTTCCTAAGGATAAAATGATTGAATTTCAAAAAAATTGACCATATAATAAGGTTCCTCATAGGGGCCGATGAAATTTGAAAAGTTTGATTGAAGTATAGATAATATCAGTCATGTAATAGGGTTACGCACAATTTGGTGGAATAGGGGAAGAAAGAAAAATTAAGAAATGGTGCAAATCTATCCTAATTTAGGGTAGAGTTTGATTCATGTCAAGTTCAATAGAGTGTATGATAGGAAAAATATATGTTCCCAGTTGAGTTCTCAAAAAGTCTAAGTCTCGCACACATAACACAGCCTACAAAGGTTCTTAAGGAGTGGTAATTTCGTAATTCAAGAGGATAGTGACCCTAACCCTATGATAATTATAGGTTTTTAAGGCCTATTTCTATGATAAATATATGTATACTACTAGGATTCATAATAAGATTAACCAAGGGGTGGATAAAGATAATGGGTATAGTATAATAAGACAATACAATATATCAAATCAAACATGCATCTACTCTAGTCTGTAATAATGAATAACCAACATATAATATACATGTGCTAGATAAAATACTAAAGAGGTTATAAATACTCACATATAACATGTGTGTGACCGTTGATACATACTCCACATGTAGAAAACAACACCAAGAAATAATCTTCATGAGTGGAGAAGGGGAAATCTCAACAAGAATATCTTCAGTCCTAACTCACTATGGTGACCTAAATTGCACAAAGGTAATATTTAATTCTACAACTAGATGTGAAATAGTGTGAGAATATGTGATCTATAAGTTCCTTCATGTATGGAAAAAGTGTTTGTTTAATGGTTGTAATTTGTGAAAATTATAAGAAGGTGATGGTGTATATATACCTAATTCCATCGCTGTGGGTTATGGCGTCAGCCATTTGAAAAATCCAAAACTGACACCATTTCCCATGGGAGATGGTGTCATGCTTTGGGTGATCCCTAAGGTCAAAAGGTGAAAAACATGTGAGATGGAGGCCAAAATTAAATAAAGGTAAATGATGAAGGTCCAAGGTGACCAAAAGTAGTGATAATAACACACAATATGCATAAATAAGTAGACATAATGAGATAAGATGACAATATGGGTGTAATGTGTGAACAAAGGGAAGAAATGAGGAAAGGATAGGGTAATTATTGTGTGATAACTAAATCTCTCAAATGTTGTGGTTCATCCCATGTGACTAAGTCTGATCACACCCGATCTGTGTAGGCCCCTTAAAGAATCTACTTAAGAGGAATATGTATCAAGTAACTCTTGCACAAAAATGGTTAACAAGCATAAAAATATGGTGTATATAGTGACCATATAGATATAGAGGTGGGGGCTTAGATAGGGGCACATACATATTATTCTCTTTTCTATATAAGGTCTAAAATAGGCATATCTTGGGTGTATAGGATGAACAAGGTGTCAATCTCCATCTCTAGTCTATAATGGGCTAGGCATATGACTTATCAACCACTATATAGTGAGCTCCAAACTATAATGATCAATGGTATACGATAAATTATTAAATACATGGTTGATTTCAACCTTTATGCACCTTTTAGTGAGCATTTTCATGTAGTCAAACCCCTTAAAGTCAATTTTTAGAGACATTTATGCTTATATATGAGACACACACGCCTTGTTGTAAAAATTCCAAGCTTTAAGGCTAGAATAAATTATCATGCATTATACAACCTACAAAAATGGTAAGAAATTTTTCAATGTTATTGATAAGTGACTTAAGAAGCTTATGTTATCTCTAAAGGAGCATATGTAGTTTACAAGATTAACTCGAAAGTCCACAACATGTCTTCAAGAAGTTACTTAAAAGTAACATGATTATTTTTCCACCAATAAGGGAATTTGATATTTTAAGGCCATTAACAAAAATGAATATTGTGATTAGCATAAACTCATAGGGTATTCCACCAATAGATGCTTTACTTAAAAATTCAAGATGCAATATTTAATCGAAATTTATCAAAGTGAAGTAGATGAAAAACATTCAAGTGTGATAGCTAAAACACCTACTCGTTAAGAGAAATAAATTATTACTAGCAATGTCCATATGGTAGAAAATCTATCATATAATAATGCACATATGGAATGATAACCATTCCACATGAGGAAATTATTGGAACAATTGAATTGATCAAAGTGAATTAGATGATAAACATCTAAGTGTGGCAGCTAAAACACCTACTCATTAAGAGAAATCAACTATTACTAGCAATGTCTATATGGTAGAAAAATTATCATATAATAATGCACATATGGAATGAAAACCATTCCACATGAGAAAATTAATGGAATAATCGATATTATCAAGAAAAAATCTCCGCGTATTCAATTTCTATCCACTAAAAAAGATATACCGAAGAAAATTCACATGATGAACCCTTGGTAATTTGAGACTTCATAGAAAGCAAATAAAAAATGGAATTTGAATAGAAAATGGTGTACAATTGAACATAAGTACAAATAAATTTATTTAGAGCCTTGGATTCCACTTGGATAATTTAACTTACACATATTCAATAATCCAATGGTATACTAGCATTGGAGAAAAATGTATGGGGTATATTATATTATCTATTAGATATTTAAATACTATTATGTCACTTTTTCATGTGTTACACACTAATATGGGAATATACAATGTTTTTCTTCAATGGTCATGGATACATCATATGAAAGTGATCCCTTCTATCATGTATCAATGTTTAAAGTTTGAACATCAAGGTTAAGTGATTACAATATGAAGGGATGCAACATTTTTTAAGTACAACCTAAGATCAAATAAATACATTAAGAAGAACCGCAAAAATTAATCTAATGGTTACCTAAAGACATGGTGAATAGAATAAAAACATACAAATCAATTCCATTTAGGATGCAAGAATCACATAGTATGTTTGAAAGACAAACAAAGAGAAAAAAGATCAATGTATAGGAAAAGTTGGCTATGAAATGAACAATATCTAGAACAAATTTGATGATGATGATTTTTATTCTTAGAATTACATCATGGGTGTGCTCTTACAATGCCTCATGTTTCAACCATTATATCTTATGATGATTCCTCTAGGTCTCTTACCATTAATGATTTACATCACGTGGCCAAAGATATTAGTGTGGAGGAAAATGTTGCACTTGCAAGGAAGCTATGGGCTATAGAATATGTTGGTTCCCAATCTAACACTCCACACACACTCGAGGAGAAATATGGATGAAACAAGAAGAAAGTAAGAAAGATGGATTTGTTAATTTTTGTTTTTAGTTGGGGATGGATTTATATTCCTTTCATGACTGAGTCTATGGAGATGATAGGGAAGCACTTGACTAAGAGTGTAATTGTTCACCTGCTACTTTATGGCTCTTCCTAAACCAAAGTGAGAAGACCTAAGTGGTGTCTTGAAATGGGGAGGGAGATATTTTGTTTCAATACCTAAAACTTGCTATAATAACAATCTAAGATCAAATACAACCACAAAATGCAATGCTCATTCAAAAGAATGGTCACACAAGCATTGCAAACACTTGATACATTAGACATAAGCCTCTAAAAATAGATTTAGGGTGATCACAAGAATCATTTTAAAGGAATCTATTGAAAACTTGGAAAGAATGATACTTGAGATGTTGAGATTCACAAATCAACGCAAACTCGCTCAAAATATGTAGAATTTGTGAAGTTTGTAAGAAGATATCATGTTGAATTTGTAATAAATGATGAAATCTATAGGGGTAGGATGGAGAATAGTTATGGAATGAAGGTGGGATGGATGAAAATGGGAATGGTAGATTAATGGGAGGAAGGGGATACATTAACAATCTTTATCTCGTATAATTCATGGTGCATTCAAACCTAAAACTAAAGAACAATGCAAAATAACCCTTCAAACTTTAACACAAACACTTGAGAATAAAGTTTCTTGCACTCACGATATCAAAACCCTAAAAATAAAAGAACACCCTAGGATAACATATGTTCATTCGAATATATTGTAGAGAGGAATTTACAATTGAAGAAAATGATGTTAGGTAACACTATAAAACACCATTCCCTCAATATCCAATCAAACAATTAACTACAAAATGCTTCCCTATAGTTATGTTACATGGCAAGGCACAAGGTTACAATTACAAAGGGATGTTAATATTTATCATTTCATATATGATTACGATAAGAAACATCAAGCATGTACATGGTAGAATGGTCTTATGTATTCATTTACAAAGGAGACAAGGGAAACATATAAAATGAATCGCAAAGCTGTTAATGGTTGTACACCTGTAACCACCTTAGCATGAAACCCAAATGGAGCCACTAATAACTAATATTTTTCAAGAAAATCATCCTAAGAAGTGAAACCCATGCGTCGTTATTTCCCAAAATTCCCTCTTTAAGTGAAGGGGAACCTTCACTTTATACAATAATGCCTTATTCCTAAAATAATATCCCATAAAAATGCTAAATAAAGGGATGAGAGTGAAACAACTATTAATCCACATGCCTTCATCCCCAATGAACTGTAAATCAATGGATTTCCATGCAATTAGATAAATAAGTGAAGAAAATGTTGTCAAATGTTCACTTTGTGTTGCTCTAATTAAAAACCCTCAAATTGGAGGGTAAGAAAGGTATATTATTTCTCTAGAAGCATCCATGGGTGAAAGAGAATCAAAATGAATCATCTCCAACTATTTTGGCATCATTCATCCTGTGAAAAGACTATTAACACCGAAAAACTTATGCAATTAAAGTCTCCCAAGACACTAAACCACTTTTTGCAAAATTGATCTCTTTGGAAAGCCTTCTCCAAGACGTTCCCAATGCACTTGGTTTGAGGTGAAATGGATTCCTGAGTCA
Organism: Taxus wallichiana var. yunnanensis; assembly: GCA_018340775.1. Taxonomy (NCBI): domain Eukaryota; kingdom Viridiplantae; phylum Streptophyta; class Pinopsida; order Cupressales; family Taxaceae; genus Taxus; species Taxus wallichiana. The sequence continues at coordinate 177,990,198 of CM031234.1, forward strand.
AAATTTATGGGCAAAAATGCAAACCTGACCATTCCATGAAAAAATCCTTTGTTATGTAGATTTCAGGATAATTCACCTTTGCTTTGCGGATTTTTGAGTGTTCATTTCATGTAGTTGCTTTGGTTTGATTTTTAGGTCTATCATGACTTTTGATTGCTTTGCAGGTCGCCCTTATATCATGGAATTCTCTTTGTTGTGTGGATTATACCTTTGATGTGTGGTTTTTCTTTTGTTCTCGTGGCTTCATCAACTCTCGGAACACTAAGTTTTTGATGTCAGAGTATAACACTAAATTCCATCTTTTCACGTGTTGGTCAAATAATTTGTCATAAAGTGTAGATTATTGGTTATCACCAATGGTCACAGGGCTAATCTCCTCCTTCTTGGGTATGGAGATGTTCCCATTATTGAATGTAAACTACCAAAAACTATGGGGTGGCCATTAGGTTGGTGATTACATAGGAATACTCCACCAAAAATATGGAAAAGTGCATGTATAATGTACTAGAGATAAATTTGTTGTAAAGGGAGGTAAAGGGGAGTAGGAGAAATAAGGAGAAAGGGTTAATGTTGTGAGTAGGCTTACAAAAATCACATACATCAACCAAAGTAGGTCAACATTCAATAAGAATAATGCAACAGTGCAAGCAATCAATAATATTAACAAACTAGATACACAAACTTCTCGTAGATTCGTCAATCCATGACATAAATTTTCTTCTTGGTTATGCAAGATCACCATACTTACAAAGTTGGGAAGTAGAGAGAATATAGGAACATAGAAAAGGACATAGAGAAAATGTAGATCTTATTTCTTGATATAGTGGTAATATAAAGCTCAACAACATACAACAATCCACAATTGCAAACCCATTGGAATGGAGAAGCTATTCCAATTTATAGCATACAAAAATGTCTCTTCATCTACCCCCACATGAATTTTCACTTCCCTTCATCACTTGTGACCTTCCATATTCCTAGGATACAAAAATGAGTCTTTTCCTTATTAGTGAAAAAAGACTCTTACAATTTTAATGTTGAAGGTCACTTAAGTGAATAAGACAAAATAGGGAAAAAGTGCATTTTCAATGAGGAATTAGAATATAGAGAGAGAAGGAAGAAAGATAATGAGAGAGAGAGAAGGGTTGACCAATCCGATGAAGATGAAGCTTTTGCTAATGAAGAGATTGCTGGATTGAAGCATTGTGATCACAATCTCCTTCTTCCGTGAGACATGAAAACATTCTAGAGCATTGAATAATTTTTCAAAAAGATTGTTATGAGGTCTACATTATGATGGGAACATGATGATCTCTTTGATTACAAGGTAGGAGTGAGGATCACTTTCTTACTTCTCTAGGATTTCACAATTCACCTCAGTGACCAAGAATCAATTCCATGATGCTCAAACCATTTCATGATTGTTTGTCACTTACTTGAGATATGTCTTCACCTTACAAATAAAAATATTAATCCTTAAATGAGATGTTTTTCCTATGGTCATCCGTTGAACATGAAATGAGGTGATTGTAATGTGCTTCCTTCTTGAGGTGTGATCACACTACAAGGTGTTGAATGAGTGTTTAAGAACACTACCAAGTGAATGACATCAAATGAAATTGAGATGGTTTCTCATTCTTACATACATGGTGCTCCATATGAAGATCATCCTCTTACCCTTCCTAGCTCCAGAATTCTCCTTGAATCGAATCAGATTTAGGATGCTCATGTATCTTCTTCTTTATATGCTTCTCATGGGAATATATGACTTTGTGATCCTTCACACATGATGGTCTTGGATGCCTCGGTATCTTAACTAGCTTGATTAGATCATTTTGACTTATTTCTCGAAGAGATTTAGACATAATGGAAGATTCAAGATATGATGATCCTCAACTTACTCCATGTGCTTCCCATTTCACTTTTGAATAAGAATACCTCTTCATAATTTGATTTCTTGACCAAGATGTCAAATGAGTGCAAACATACTTATGGTGCCAAGACATTCTTTTACTCAATTTCTCATCATGGAAATGGGTTTCCTCCTCCTGGTAGAAGGATTTATCTATGGGTGGAATATATGAGAATGAGCTACATGTTATTGACCTCGAACTACATTGAATACTACAAATGTCACTTCTCGACTTGCAAGATGTGAAGACATTAGAAATCATTGATTAAGTGTTTAGAAACACTCTTAAGGTATACATTTTTTTTTATATTGATATGAATGCCACCATCACTCATGGTGCACTTCTCTTATCATGCTCCTAATGACCATATCCATGATGACCTTGAGTTTTAATGGAGCCCTTGATGTTTACGGATCCTTTCAAGACCTCAAGATGTTCTGATTTCACCCATTGTCCAAGTGAATATCTTTTGCACCTATTGATTCACTCTGGTATTTTCCTTGTCACAATGTGATTCATACAGGATGGCTCCCTTCTACCACAATTGGGGTGAGTTGGATCATCTAGCTTCTTGCATCAAGTTGTGCCTTGTAGAAATCACTTCAGAGCTGATGCTTTAGGATCCTATAGTTTTTAGGTTAAGAGGAAACCTCCTGAATTTGTGATGATGGAAAAAATTAATGAGATAAGTGGAATGGGAGTTTCCACTACTTTTTGGGCTCAATTCCAAGACTTTCTATTTTTAAGATGTCCTATCTAGGATCGGTATTTTTAGCAAGTTTTCATAGTTTTCACCTTATGATGTTTCTTGCTTGTTTGGAATGTTGTGAATGTTGAGGAATTTTCATTTTGAAAACTTAATATTTTTAGATATTCCTAGCCATGAACACATGCTATTTTTAGAAATGGCACTTACAAGTGTCGGGTTGCAACAAAATGATCTTGAAATTATGGGTTTTTCTCCAAGATCTTATGCTCCAATTTTTAGGTTTTTTTTCTATTAGATCTTTGTGAAAATGAAAAAGCATGTTTTAGGGTTTGATAGTGTAAAAAAATCTATGGCATCAATGGATTTGTGATGACAGTCTTCCCAAAGGCATTTTAGAGAGGAAATCAATGTCAAATTTTCATGGCAAATGGGTATCTGGATGAGAAGTTATGATTGAATCTCCATTTTGATGGCTATGGATGTCTGAAAAAAAATTGGCAGCATGTCTAGACAAAAATGATGTTTTAGAGGATGTTGCAAAGCAACACATTTCATGAAAAATGGTTAAGTGTTGGGTAAATGGAGAGTTAATGAAGTTTTGTTATGATTCTTAACTCACTGCTAATTACACAACTTAATCAAGGTTTGAGTGGAGTGAATGTGAGGTTGCACATGGTGCAAGGGAAAAAGATGGGACACCAGGGAAACCAAAGTGCAACTTGCACTAGATGGTGATAAGTGGAAGCTTTTGGTGTGTGGTGGATGAGATGTGGGGGCTAGGAAATGGCACTAGTGGAGTAGAATGTGGTCACATGGGGATCCAAGAGCTACATACATAGGTTGGGTTGTAATTTTTGTCCCCCTTCTCCCTTGGGGACACCTAGGAAACCAAAGTGTGACCTAGGTGAAGGAGGGAGGTCGCAGTTTGGTGTCCCTCTTGCCCTCGTTGCATTATGGGAACAAAGGGGACACCTAGGTGTCCATATTGCAACTTGGGAGGAGAGTGAGGTCAAACTTTTATGTCCCCCTTGTCCTCTAGGGGTTAGAGGGGACACATGGGTGTCCAAAGTGTAACTTTTGATTCTAGGAAAGTAGATTTTACCTCGGATATCCAAATTTGGACACCGAGCTTGATTGTTTCACCACATGAGCTTAGGAAAATGATTTTGGGTCAAATATTATATTATTTTGACTCCAAATCACATTTTAAGATCAATGAAACCATTACAAAAATCCAATTCTACCTGAAACTCAAAATTTAGGGCCTATTTCATCTTGAACTAAAAGGGGTAGTTGTAGAGTTTTGAAATAGCTCAAGGAATCCTTAAACCTTGGAGAAAAATTGATGTTTATACCTTGTAGAGGATTCTAATTGATTTCGATTCCTTTTTTATTCCTAACTCCTAGAATCATCTAGAGAAGACAACATTCCCCACTAGAGATTTCATTCCCTAGACCCTTAATATCCATTGAACAAATTACTCCTTAATCATATTTTCTTTCCTAAACTTTCCTAACTTTCCTTAGACACATTTAATTTCCTCTGAAACCACCTTCAAAAACTTTTTATTTTTCACAAACACTTCTAAAGGGTGTTCAATTGGCTACTGATTGGACAAAAATGTCTTTTTAGGCCTCTAAAGGAAGTAGTCTTTTATTGAGTCACAATGAATTCATCAATCATCTTGGGTAATCATCCCTATACACATTGAAACAAACTTAAAAACCTTGTTAGGAATTTCCTCTGAGATGGGGTGAGGGTTGAACTAAGGGCAGGCTAGACAGAGGAAGGATGCATAGTGAATGGGAAGCCTAATTTTCAATTAGGGGATTAGTTTTCATTCTTCAAAATTTCAATTTTTTATATTACATATATTACGTGACACCACCGCAGGTTTTTCAGCTTTCCACACTTAGTCATTTGTTACTCTTGCACTAAATCTTCTTATGTCACCATGCAAAAAATTCTCATGCCCTCTGTTGATTCCACAAAAATCATATTTCTTTATTATGCAAAGCATCCTTTCCCCATGACCATATTTATTTCTTACGTGGATTTCGCAACTTTGCGGAACACCAAACCTTGAGACACACATGGAACATTAAGTTTGTAGCCTCAATACTTGGCCATGTTCTGACTTCCTTCTTCCTACTTCCCAAATCCTCACGGTACTCTCTAAGCATTGTGCCTTCTTCTGAGTGGACTACACCCTTTGTTTTGTGGAACATTATAATCATCAATTTCATGAAGCACTAAGTTTCTTCACCTCTTTTGTTCTACTGATTTTCTTTCACTTCAAAACCTACCAAAGACTACATTCTCTTCAATTTGTAGAATACTATAGTTCAAATTTGTTAAACACCTAGGAAGCATAGGTGAAATTTGCAAAGATTGTGCCAAGGATACACCAAGATCAAAATGGGCACCAACGAGAATGTGTTGGGAGAAATAAATGAAATGTTTAACCAAACACTTCCAAATACAAAACTCTTCTTATAGAATAGTGTGACTTCTATTCAATGAAATAGGGGATGGTACAATGGTGTACAATGTTCAAAGTAAGGCTATGAATGAGAATTCATCGATTAGTAAAGGAAAAATCATTTCCTTAATTTAATCATCTAGACTAGGATGATATACAAAACAAGATAAGTTGATCATGTGAGTATTCACTATTACCTATTATATGATTGTTTTACAACCCTTTGGGTAAAATGATTAATATTTATGCATACATCATTGTAGGAAGGCAGAATACAAACAATATTTAGAAACAAAATAGTTACAATTGTTCTTCATTTTGTTAAGTGGAAGTTGACCTTTGATGTGGTTTTTTCCAAGTGCATTAACATGGTGTACACGTTGAGAGTGCCACCTAGTGTCATGTGGTGTTGAGAAGTTAAAACATGGAAATGGAGTTTTAGAATTCATGCTTAGTTGTGAAGTGTGGTAAGGAACTACTAAAACTATGAGAAGTTCCGAGGTGCTTGCATTTTTCTATAAGAAGTTGCAAGTATTGAGAGTTATTGTATGGTATTGTGAGAATTTATGAGTGTTACGAGTTGATGTATGATGCATGTGGGACTATGAAGTGCAATGTGTTAAGGTAACACAATGATGCACATAGAATGTAGAGAGAGTCATGTGTTCTGAATCATAGTTGAGTCGCATAGTATGATGTGAAGTAATAGAAATCCATACACATGGTGTAAGGCCGAGAAACACAAATACCCGAAGACAAGTATGTAGGCTTACACTACTACAAGGTGTTAAGAGGGTGAGTAAAAACAATTATTGGTTAGCCTTACAAATCAATTTTTTGTTAGAAGATAAGATCTTTCTATTAATATATGGTATCCTTTCCCAATTGTTTCCCATTCATATTATCTATTTCCAAACCATTGTATGACTAATTCTTAGATATGACTATGGTATTATCTTATTATTATGTGCATGTTATAGATCGGTATCCCATGACTATATTACTTTTTATATACATACACATGTAAGAACAAGAAAATGTTGAAGTAAACTGTATTAGACCATCCATTGTTTACAAAATAAAATAAGGGAACATGGACCATGATACTCATGCCTCGGGAGGAGAGAGTGATCTCACCTAGACCTATTAAAATAGGGGAAATTGATGCAATGGACATAGTTTTCCTACTATGGGAACTCCTCAATCAAGACCACGTGATCCCCCTCTTGTAGCTTGGAAATATATTTTTCTCCTTCAAATATCTCTATCGTAGCTTTGCTTATTATATCAAGATACCTTGGAATATTGCATCACTATGTGGAGGTGGAAACTCAACCTCTAGCCTTGGTACCTCTTTCTTCTCTTGAGATACTAGTTAGGACTCCAAATGTGTTATCTACATCTCTACCTCAATATGTCTCCTTTGTAGGTGAAAATTATCATCCTTGACATCCTCTACTTTGGTTGAAGCCCCAAAATACGATGATTGAACTATTTTCACTAGATTAAAAAGATACAAACATCCCTACCTCAAAATTAACTCACTCGGTCATCCCTACGATGTCCTCTGGAATTCCATGTGCTAGTCTCATCACTACAACATCCGCCATGATGATCAAGTACTCAGATATTGTTTTGATAACACAAACACAATCAATCTTAATTGAATAATGTCAATTACAAAAATATTTAAATAAACACAATACTTTACCTATTAATATACCCTTGGATTGTCACCTCTCATTATTTTTTTTGAGCTATCAATAAAGGTTGTTCTTCGTTACTCCTTACCTTATACCCGCACTCCACATCATAACCCTCATCATCAAACTCCCTATGTTCATTAGTATCTCCATGTACCTCATATATTGGTGGAAATAGTGGTGAAAGATAGGCTCTAGCCATCCAAGTTTACCACCCTATATCACCCTAACATCATACAATAAGATTGGGATATTGGTCATCCTCATCATCTATATGTATTATACATGTTATGCATGGTGGTTCTTTCTCCCTAGGTCTCTAGGGCCATCTTCATGATCTTCGTCATGAAAAAAAGGTTGGGGGTACACAATCTTGGATCCCAATTTTCATAAATGACTTTGTCATCTTGTAGTACATCTATGACTCTTTGTCAATGTGGTGGCCCTCTCTCATCGTCTTAGCCTAACATATAACCCCTCTCCTTACATATGGGATACTTATGTCTATAAGGATATTAGTAACCCAACATGCATCATTATTGGTAGATACTCATAGGTCTAAACCTACAAAAGTGCTCCTACCACTAGCCCACCACTTTGACACTTACCGGTGAGCTATTATGAATCTCAATACATGTGGATGCATACATTATCACATACAAATCTAGGTCCTTGATCATAGTATGCACTCCACAAGCACATGACACACCTCCTATATCAACCACCACAAATGAACTTAAAAGGATTATAATATATTTGCACAACTATGGAACAATGACCCACATAACATCACATTGAATAATTATGTCCACAATATTTCCCCTCGTAAGGCCCCTCCCAAATAATAGTTTTGGATAACCTCTCTATTAGTCTATGCAGACTCGTCCATAGTAATGGAATTTTTCTAATCGCTATCTTAATGATCCCCCAAATGTCCTCTAGGGAGAACTATCTCATGTTTATAAAGAGAACAAGCAAGTTTCATCGTTCCACTTCTCTATTAAAGCACTAAATAAAGTGTTGTTAAACAACATCGCTAGAAAATGAACAACACGCCCTAGACCGGTGACCTTCATATGATCCCACTTGGTCAACCCCAATACCAATCTTTAATAAACTCAAACTCCTCCATGCCAAAACTAGTGCATGTGGATCTCATTTGGTAGACAATTAATAAATAAAAGTTAGTCATCCTTCCAAACAAGTCACCTATAAAACGACCTAACACACTTTAGACATCCATAAAAATTGAAAAATAGTGTTCTCCCACAATAGTACAATTCTTTACCAAAATTATAATGTTGTTTCTAGTACCATACCCACCCATGCCATAACTGTTTTGGCCTTTCCATAAATGTTAAGTTCAAGTTTGGGCCTAAAATGGCCCCTCTTAATTTTAATAGATTTTTCCAAAATTGTACATAAAAATGACAAATATGGGCTTTGTATGATGCTTACCAAACATGTGTTGTTGACTAGAGTATTTGCCACTTCAACTTTCTCTAACTTGTGGCTAAAACTCCTTGTTGATGCACCATATATTCCTCTCAAAACTCGATTACAAGAAATAATAAGTGCAAATGAAAAATTATTTATATTTTCAAGTCAACTTTTACTTTATATACCAAGAGGTTTTAAAAGGTTATATTTCAAGTTACTTTATTATAACACATATTAATTAACTTAATCCTTCATTGGCACACTTGGTCACATTTCCTATCACATTTGGTAAAGTTATATACCTTTTGAAACATTGTAAACCTTACTATACAATGTATACACAACCCCAAATATGCATATCACACTAAGATTTTTATTTCCTATCTAGTAGTTATCCAATTTTCATTTTCTTCTCACCGCTACATGGTTTATATATCACCCATGTATGGGGCATCATAAGTATTACTCCTATATTATTTCTTCTTTACACACATCAAGCATATGTTTTTATAAATTACATTAATTATATTCACACACTTGGGGCATATTACATTTAGGTGTTGAGATTGATTATATATTTCTCGTTGGGGTTTTGTGTTCCTATTCTTACATTGATAACATTTTACCATTTGAGGCAAACTACTCTTTTGTCTATATTGGTTCTACCTTCACCCATATGAGCATATGACACCCCTATGATAACAACCTTTATTAAAATTGGTCATATCTTACCCACAAGTGACTATACTTTTGCTTACATAGGTTTATCACATACCTTATGGGGCATCTTACTCTTATCATAAATGTGCTTAAGTTTTGACCCACGCCGAGCAACTTGCTTACTATATAATTGTTTGTGATAGTATGTTACTAAGTTATAAATAAGTGTTTTTATTTCCTATCTTTCACATGAATCATGTAATACCTATCTTTTCAGATGTATGGTTCACATGTTCATCCCACATCTCAAAATAGGGAATATATTTCACATATTCTATCTCCTTACTCTAGGATTTCATGACACTCTTATTCCCTCACATTGAAGAAATCACACTCTAAAACATACACAACACATGAAACTTAGTCCTACCATGGGACACACACACACACACACACACACACACACACACACACACACACACACACACACACACACACACACACACACACACACACACACACACACACACACACACACACACACACATTCAACATAGATTCTAAGATTTAGATTTCATAACATCTTTACATTTTTAGCAAATCAAAAGTATTTTTTCCCATTACTATATCATAAATTTTTCAACAATTCATTTGTTATGGAGTATACATACACATTGATTTACATGTAAATGTTTCCATATGATTAAAGGGACACATACTTCCATACCCTAGAACAAAAGAGCATGGATGTTGGTTTAGAATATTCCCAACCCTTCATAATGGAAATCACATGAACTCTCTCCTTTTGATTTTCAAGTCACTATTATTTTGATACATACTTCTCAAACTCTAAGAAAGTTTCCAAATAATCAAGGTGGCTTCTCTATTTACTTTTATATGTATATCACGCGCACACACCATGCATGCAACACCCACCCCCCACACACACCACACACACACACACACACAACACACAACCGCACATGTGTAACATCCACATGCACGCACAACACATACACGCACGTACAACACCCACCACACACACACACACACACAACACACATAATTGCATGTGCACAACACACACACACACACACCCACCGAAACCCACACCCACACCCACACCGACACCCACACCGAGACCCACACACACACACACCCCCACACCACACACGTACACACACATGCACACACGCACACACACACACACACACACACACACACACACACGCAACACCCACACACATGTGTGCACACACACACATGTAACATACACAAACATTGCACATGCAAGACACACAAAATACACATGTAACGCGAGCACGCACACATGCATGCATGCCCACACATGTCGACACATGCTCACACACAGACATGCCCACACATGTCCACATCCACACACCCAAACCCAAAGTGGGGCATTACGTAGACATAATCTTAATATGAGAATAGTTATTTCTTATGGTTCTAGTGTATTTGTGTATTTATTGGGTATTGGTCCATATTTGGCTCTTATTAGTAATGTTTCTTTTTTGTTAGACTTTCAACATGTTTATTTTTATTCTTCTTATATTTTCCTTATTTTCTCTTTATTACATTGTTTTTCCTCACTTTCATATGTTTCCTAAGTTTGGCCTTTCTACCAAAATCATGTTATGGTCTTGACCTAATATTTTGTGTAATTGCTTTAACCCTTGTTTCGTTTCTTCCAATTTTTGACCATTTATTGTCATCTTTTCCCTCCCCTTGTGTGTCGATTTGCATACCAATAGCACCCTAACTTGAATAAAAGGAGTATATGAATACATAAGCGCACTAGTGTATATAGGACAATTGATGAAAGAATACTAAGTTGTAAAAGAAATAAATTCATTCATAACATAAGAATTGTTGTGTCAAAAGCATATTTCAACCATTTATAGAAAATCATCTAACCTTTTATTGATTGGGGTATTGAAAGTGATAAGGGTTTGGACACTTACATTACTATAGAACTCTTATTGAACTACATCATACTTAGTGTGTTCCTTTCAAGGCTATGCAAAATATTAAGATCCTAATAATAATGGAGGGTAACACATACCCCTAATAACTCCCTCTAGATTTTGTGAATTTTCAAAGTGTTGAGGTCACTCTATGGTTCGACAAAATAGAGAAATATCCAAGAGGTTCAAAATGAATATTTAAAAAGTGAGTGAAGCTTTTGAATCTCAAGAGAAGGCAAAGAAGGTAAACTCATATCTATTATTTGCTAACAAATGCCATAAACACACTACAAGTCTAGCAGAAGGATATGGTTCTAAGAAAGATTATAGTTCTAGTGTGGCTACTCTATTTCTATTAATTTTCTTGGGTTTGATTTGTCTCATTGTATAGAAATGCACTACATTGTTTCTTTCGACAATTTTCTCTATGATTGCACCAAATCAAATCACTTTATAATCGCCCTTTATCAAGTATTTAAATTTACTATAGTCCTAAAATACAATTTACGTAATTAGGTATAATTTATTGAAATCAAATATATTTGAACTTGATTCCAATGTGATGTGAATATTCATAATGCATTATTAGTATAAATCCACTTTCCGCATCTACATTATCACAACTTCCATAATGTAATGTGCAAGAAAGTTACAAACATTCAAATTTATATGAGAATGATTTACTTTGAAGTTTCATGAGAACCAACTTGGTCTTAAAATACATTGAAATTTGTCAGGATCTTATCATCACATCTTGAAATGATATCTTATCTAGTCAATTTAATATAAAATAATACATTTTAACAATTGAAGGTGGGTTTAGATTTTTATAAATGCAAGGAATCGCAAGGCCATATACATGAGATCATAACTCAACGTTACTTGAGATCTAATTTTATACTTCTTTATCCTTTGAATAAATGGATATCTTGGTTTAATTTTTAAAATGCATGGAATGGAAAGCCCATATACATGAAATTATAACTCAACATTACTTGAGACCTAATTTTGTATTTCTTTATCTTATAAATAAATGGATATCTTCATAGTTATGTCAATCACTTACCTCGAAGATTGGATTTATTGAGATACATGGAATGGAAAATTTCAAACATGCATGATAATAATTTTTGGCATTTCATGAAATCAAATTTTTAAAAAAATGATAGGAATGACTATATCAAATGGTTTCTCATGAAGACAATTTTTGACTCAGAGGGTTTACATGTCGTTGCTTGTGTCTCTGGTATTGTCAATAGTTTATGATATTTCATACCATGTTTGCGTGACTTTTCACATATTTTCATAATAAATTTCTAATTTAATCTACCATTTAGGCAGTTTAGAGCGCGCGCTGCACACACACACACACACACATCACTCATTTAGCCGATTGCAGCTTTTTTTTGTAGAAGGCTATGAGGATGGCTCCCAAACATGTGATAAAATGTGTCCCCAAAGTCTACAATGAGTTAATGATTCGATTCCATTCTTGATGTTGTGTTAAATGTTGATGTAATTGAAACCAGTTATAAGATGGTATCAAAATAATTGTCTCATTGCTTACTTTTTGGGTTGTATTCCTTCTAAAAGTTTCCTCCATACTTGGATTATACACCATTCGAGAATCTAACTGTGTATGTCTCGGGTATCATGAATCTTACCAAATAAATTTTTTTCCTTCAAGGATCCTTTTAAGTCAAAGCTTTGCTCACTAAATCGAAATGGTTTTTATGCAATATGTTATTTGTTTTTCTTCCTTGGACTCAATATTTTATAATCTCCAACCAATTTCCCGTTGAAATCCTTATTTGGGTTGAGCTTCCAAGCCCTCCAAGACAACTCTCATTTTTATCAAAGATTGTTAAACCTATCAGTCAAGTTATTTTTCAATAATTCAACCACTTCTATTATGTTTATACAAACAAAAGGGTCTCGAGTTGAGGTTTACCTTACCAAGGATTTAAAAGAGAACATTGACATCCAAGTTGGTTTTAACCACTTTCTCCAAAAGGTTACCTACTTTAACCCGCCAAATACTTGTTTCAAATATCAAGCCCCAACAACCATTGCATTTGGAATTGTCCCCTTTTAGCCCATTCCAATCCAATTGAGGGGTAATCATTGAGTGAAAATTCAAAATTCACGCCCAAAGGTGATAGTTGGAACATCGTAATTAACAATAAAGCTTCATATGAAACAAAATTTACTCTACTAGTCACTCAATTTCTAATGTTCAACCCTCGTCTAGGTCACGTTTACGAAAAATGTCCAATGCATCCATGCCAATAGCCCATGTTTTATCTCATTGAGAAGAAAAGTCGATTGTTAGTTCCTAGCTCTTATTAATGAAGTTGGGACTACAATGGTGATTTCTCAACCCTCTTGACACTCTCTTAGCCCACCACATGATGGTTACGAGCCACCTAGAGGAAATAATGGGGTTAAACATCGCTCCATTTTTGTCGATGATTTTGAGCGGACCAACACCCTCTTTTATCTAATAGTTTTTATTTACCTGGATACTAAGATAGAATTTCAAGATGGATAAGGGGAACTTAATATGGATGAGTTTCCTTCATGAATTTCATTTCATAGAATGTTAGAGGTCGACAGAATCCTCACAAAAAAAAATGTGCATTATGTTTCTCAAATAGTTGGAGATATTGATTTGATTTGTTTCCAAAAAATACTACAAGTTTTTTACTCCAAACTACTTTGAAATGAATTGCTTCAAATTTCATACATTTCCATACTTTGCATAATGAATGAAGTGGTGGTGTTATTATTATGAAGGAAGGAGGTGATGCATAATTATTACCTCAGGGGTTGATCCTTCAAATCGGGTTGTATGGGTCATGTTGGATATTAATGGTTTATAAGTTAGATTGATGCCTCCAATGATGGTCCTAAAATAACAAACTTATGGTTATAGTTGGTGGATAATATATTGCTTGTATTTTAGCTAATATGTGGTGATGTTAATATGATTGAGCATCCTAAGGATAGAGAAGGAATGTTACCCATGCAATCTTTGTGTTAGTCGAGTGTGAAGCTTGGTATTGTTTTAAAACCATTGGGGTTTATCAAACCCCTTATATTGGTGGAGAAATTTTACTCTCCAACCTCGGTTCACTTGATCCATTTTGTGGGACAGATCCTTAAAAGACTCGATCGTGTGATTTTCTTTGAACAATGTGTCTTTGCCTTTAACTCTAGACATTTTTGGATACCGTTTGGTAGAATATTGTGTTTTTGACCATAGCCCCATCACTTTTTAGCTAATGTGGGGTGGAACCTAATTTAAAGTGCCATGTAAACATTTATATCTAAATACCTCTCTATAAACACATGAAAGGACCATCCAACTCATTGGAAGGTATGGAACTTATCTCCACCGCTTCCTATGTAGTCGTCTAGATTAAGTGGTGGAACAAAGTCATCGAATGCATGTCCACTTTGGAAAATAGGTGGCTCGAGTTCACAAGTAGACAAATTGTGCTTTGAAGAAATAATCCCATAGGGTCTCTTACCTGTGGAGTACAACCGTTTTGATTCTCAGCTGCAAGCCATGAATACAAATCTCAGACATAAGCTCAAACTTAGTAAAATTTATGCTATAAGAGACACTCAAATCCATGCTCAGTTCCATTAGCTCAAAGTGGGAGATAGGGATTCTAAGTAATTTTTCAAATCCCTTCGAACCAAGCAAGCACCTGAGCAGGTTAAAGCTTTACAGGTGGCCCAAAATAGGCTTACTAGTTTTCTTGAAATGTTATTAGCTTTTGTGGGCCATTATAAATTGGTATTCAATCTCGGGAAGTGAAGGTTGTTGGAAAACAATGCCTTTATGTTGTTACCTACAAGTTTTTTCCTACTACCAAGATTTAGTGTGATGCCCCTCTCATGCTTGAGGAGCTTCACACGGCCTTGCAATGTATTGGTAATGACCAAGCACTTAGAATTGATGGATTTCCTTGTGAATTTTACAAAGCTATTTGGCATTTTATGGGGCTAAATCCTTTACAAGTTTACAAATAATCTTTAAGAAATGATTATCTAGGATCTCGTTATTAACAAAGGAAACATCGAATTCATACCTAAGTATAGTGACCCTAAGATCATATCCAGTTGACACCTAACTACCTTGTTGAATGTTTCATATAAAATCATTTCCAAATCCCTTACTCTACGCATATGTCATATTCTTTCGACCATTGTCAGGACTAGAGAAAATTGGTTTTATCAAATGTCATTACATTCTAAATAATCTCATTATTGTTTGGGAAGGCATGGAATGGACTTAGGCTTCTCAGTAATGAACCATTTTTCTCAAATTATACTTTGAAAATTTTTATGATCGCACTGAGTGGAATTTCATTCTTGTCATGTTAAAATCCTTGGGTTTTAGTGATTTATTCATCATGGTCAAACTCTCTTCTTTAAAACCTTAGCTTGCCTTACCATTAATGACCAAAAATCTAACTCTTTTGGCCTTTTATGTTCCATCCGATGGGGTTTTCCTCTTACTCATGTAGTTTTTATGCTTATGTCGAAAACCCTTGGTTACTTTCTCACTCAAAGAGGTGAGAGAGGTCAAATTAGAGGAATTTATATCCCAAACCGATCTTCCCAACTTATTAATGGAAACTATGTTGATGATTCTTTTCTTAGGATTGTTAAAAAGGAGGATAATTTCAATTAAATCATGCTATGTATTGACATTTTTTGCAAAGCTTCAAGTTCAAATCTTTAATGGCCCAAAACTTTGGGTTACACAAAGTTTGTGGCCCATGCTAGAATTGGTTGAATAAAATCCCTTGTAAGTGGATTTCCATAGGAGATCGATTCAAATTCATGGGGATCTCATTTGCCTTCAATAGCACTTCTTTGTATTTATGGAAATATGTGCTTGACAAGGTTGAGAAAAAGATTTATTTTGGATCTCTAAACCACTATCTTTGGCTGGTAAATTCTAGGTTTGCACCAAAATTCTTGCAATTACTCATGTCTATTACTCTTCGTTTTGGTTTCCTTCCAAAGCTTCTTAAAATAAATAGGCCAAGTTACTTTGATGTTTTCTTTGGGCCAATGTTAGGCAAGAAAAAGGCATCCACCAAGTTCTATGGGGATGCTTTTTTTTCCTCAGGAAAAAGGTGTTATGAGCATTATTGATGTTTATAGACAAAGCATTGCCTTATGTGTTAAGTGGGTGGTGAAAGCCAATAAGGGAAATGACAGATGAAAATTGTTTCTTAGGCATTGAATTTCTTCAAGCACCATATGGTAGGTTGTGTTAGAAAAATATTGGATTACATACCTTGCTTATTGTTGTCAAGTTAAATATATAGCATGAAAAATTAAAAATGTTTCTCATGATAACTAATCCGCCATTTGAAAATCCCTTCCTTGGTCATTGTGAACCCTTCCTATAGCTAGCTCATCAACTTAGACAAACCCTTTGGGTTTGTGTCATCCTCATTCTAGCTAAGAGGAATGTACTAACATAGTATTCAAGTGTGTTTCATGTGCAGGGGAATTGATCTAAGTTGATTTCATGATGAGACTAAGCTTCGAGGTAGAATAGTGCTCTATGAAGCACCAAATTGGTTATTTTTAGCCATATTATAGCATAAGGACACCCTCTGAAAGATAACTATGGGGATTCAACCAATATGGAGGTTATGTGGAAGAAAAATGAAGTGATCTAAGGAAATTTATGGAAAATTTGTGGAGGCATGTGATGGTGGGATCAATTCAAGCAAAACTAGGTCATTTTGGTCACAGGGAATGAAGGCTTAAATGGAAAAATTCACCTTGTCATGAAGATTATGGGAGTCCCGAGAGGATTTGGAAGCTAAAAAAATAGGAAATATACATCTCTTAGAATTCTCCACATGATAAACACTTCAGTTTTCTTCCAAGACTTCAAAATATTCTATGATAACCTATGTCATTGTAGTTGCCCCTTTATTCCAAAAGGTTGACTAGTGTCATAACTCAAGATGAAATTTGAATCAAGTCTTGGAACTGGTTGAAATGAATAAATGGATGATTTGGATTCAAAATCATATAAGGTTTCACCTCTAAACTTCAAACTTTTCTCCTGGGGTGGAAAAGGCAAGATTCGTGTTACAATTTTGCATTGGGATGATGACATAAACATAACTAAAAGGATTAGGTGCACTTTTCACCCTTATTGTCCCTTTTCTCTTATCTAAGCTTGCGCAAGGTGGTAGTGGGGACACTAAAGTGCACCTCCTATTGAAATTTCACTTTCATCACTTAAACATTGTGACTTGGGATGTTAGGTAAGCACAACTTGAAAGCATGCCCCATCCTCATGATGCGAGACCCCCTTGGTGCATTTTTCAAGATAGGTTGCCCCTTTTCCCTTGTCCCAACATGTAAGGGGATAGATGGGATAGTAAAGTGTGCTCCCTCTTTGTGTTGTTTTGTTTCATCACTAAAAGTGACAATTTGTGTTGTTAGAAAGCATGCAAATGAAGTTTTAGACCATGTTTCCCCCTCCTCATATTGATAGGATTAATGGGGCATTTTTCAATGGTAGTTATCCCATTTCCCTTGTCCCATCATCCAAGAGGACAAAGGGGACACAAAAATGTGCCCAAATTCACTTGATTAGCCTCTAGACACATTTGGGGCCCTATTTTAGCCCTCAAGTGCTTTTTTTCAGCCCCTCTATCTCGATTCTCATGAAACCAAAAGATGACACTTGGAATGGTCTAGTGAAAACCACAATTTAGTGTACCTGTTGTCCCCTTGCTTCAACTTTCCCCTATTTTTTAGGGTCTAACTCCACCTGACCTCGGTTAAGCTTGGTTAGGTTAAAGGTAAGTTAAGATGCACAAAGACATAGAAATGGTTTTAAAATAAATACTTAACCATTTTTGGATTTTAAATGTGTATTTTTTCCTCTCAAGCTCTCTCCCATGCTGTTATGTTGTTGAAAATATGTCAGGGACCTCCATATCCAAAAATGGAAAGTTGCTCATATCTCCCATTTTCCATGAAATTTTAACAAGTAACTCTTCAAAAACACCATTCAGATGATTCTAACCTTGCATCCAATGGTGGTCTACATTATTTTTAATGGCCGATGAAGTTTATAGTTATTAAAACTTGTTTCTCAGATCTACAAAAATATAGAGATTGAAAACCTTTAAAAATTGGAGAAAAACATCTTAGTGAAATAACAAAACTTTTGAGACCACTCTCATTCCATTTCAACACCCAAAAGACCCACTTCTAAAAATAGTAAGTCTTACCAAGGTTATACAGTCTATATATAGTAATTCCTGGAAACATTTCATTTCTTGAGTTGCCTTCACTTCTTGCATATCAAGAACACTCAAAAGTGTTAAATTGAGACACTTACTAAAAATAGACATCCTAGAATTGGACTTACTAAAAATAGTAGGTGTTGGGATTGTGGTCAAAATTTACATACTCAGTCGTCTCCATTCATTTGGTCGACCTTTGTCACCATGGAGCTCAAACACTCAAGTTTGGATCCAATTTCAACTTCAAACATTGAGTATCCTAATAAGAGTGATAGTGATGTAACAAGTATGGAATTGGAAGACTTGAAAACAAGGATGTTGATTAAACACCAAGAAGATGCAGAGGGGAAGACAATATTTGTGGGTTATTCAAAGTTGGCATGGTCACAATTGCAAGGATAGAAAATTGTCTCATGGTTCAAACGATAAAGGAAGCTCTCGCATACTCTCAAAATATTAGGCTCGAGGTGAATCTCATATAGCGGGCTCAGAGGAAAATGATTTCCAATATTGTGTGTTTTATTTCATCGTATCAGTCACAAAAGGGGTCATCATGTTTAAGTGATTCAGGCAATGATCTTAGGTTCACAATAGTGCATATCTAGTGTTGGTGTTTTTGAACACTTGATCAAGGCTTTAGAGTGTGAAGGTTGCAATCATAGTATTTCAATGTAGCAGAAGAGGTCAGAGAAAAGGACTACCTTCTCAAAAAAATCTCTCAAGATCCATCAGAAGTAGGCTCTTCATCAACAGAAGCTTCCTCATCTCTAAATTTCACTTCTCTCTTCTTTTCTCTCCTTCTCTCTCTACATTCTATTTCTTCATTAAGAATGTACTTTTGGATCTTTTGTCTTATTCACTTAAGTGGCCCTATTTTTACATTGTAAAATTTCCTTTTCAAAAATAAGAAAAGGACTTAATTTCATTCCTAGGGAATATGAAAGTTCACAAGTGGTGGTGAGATGAAAATTCACATGGGGAAGGTGAAGAGACATAATTGTAAATCTATAAATTGGGATGGCCTCTCCATTCCAAAGGGGTTGGCTTTTGTTTCCCTACTACTGCAAGCAATAAGCTACATTATTCTATCTCCTTGTCTATGTTTTTCTACACCCTCTACTTCCCAACTTTGCAAGCATTGTAATCTTGTACAACTAAGAAAGAACTTTGTGTCTTTGATTAATGAATCCATAGAACTTTGTGTCTTTGATTTGTTAGTATTTTTATTGCTTACATTATTGTTCTTCTTACTATTGAATGTGGACCTAATATGGTTAATGTTGGTGAGAATATACAAGTGCCTACTCACAATCTTAACCCTCTCTCTATTTTCCTACCTCCCTTCACCTCTCTCTAAATAAATTCCTCCCTTGTACACTATATAAGCACTTTGCCACAGGTTTAGTGGAGTACTCCTATGTGATTCCTGACGTAATGACCACCCCACAATTTTATTTAGTTATTGCATTAAATGAATGGGAGCCTTCCCATACCCAAGAAGGAGAGACCTAGTTCCATAATGTTGAGGAAAACCACTAATTTGTCCCATGAAAAAATATTTTGCCAACACATATCACCTCGGCTCTAGTCAAGATTGAAGGCTCATTTTATGCTAAGAGCATTTGGAAAGCTTTGAATTATTCAAGCCCTTTCTTAAATGAGTTAGCAATGGATTTAGGTTGACGTTATCTTTTCATGATCACATCATTTGGAAGTCACTCATTATGACTAGAAATGGCATTCCCCTTGTTTGAAAATTGGGTATTAAAGCTCTTAGATTGTTTCAAAAAGGATATCCAAAATTGGTACTTGGTCTCATCTAGAAATTGGATTCCATGGTAGGAAATTCATCATACATGCTTAAAATTTAGGATTTTATGCCAGATGTCATGCTTCACAAACTAGGCCTTTAACCTTGGTGATGTGCTTTGGCATGACTAGAGATGGAATGTTGACACAACCTTTAAAATTACAACTCGAGGTTGTTTTATTGGTTGATGAGCCCAATCACTATCCTTTGGCAAGCTTAATTTGCATTGGGGTTTGAATTCCTATCCCAAAACATGGTTGTTTTTCCTCAATTGAGTTTGGAATTACAAACCCAAGCCTTAAATATCTGATTTTTGTGGTGCTCTATATACCAAGGCCTTCTTCTGGGCAAGAGACTCAAACACATTGGTGTCTCAAATCCCAAATGTCTCGTGTGTACTCATCTCGACACTTTCAAACAATTTTTTTGTGCATGCCACCATGCCTAGTTTTCTTAGTGTTGAATCCATTCATTATTATGGCCTTTCCATCTTGAACCTTTTTCTTGGAAAATAGTTTTCTTAAGAAACTACTCTAATTGGCTCGCTTATATAGCTTCGATATGGAATGTTTTCATAGTTATAATTTTATTTCAATAGAGGAAAGTTAGGAATTCTACTATATTTAATAATGATGTTATCTCACAACAATTTTCCACTAATGATAATATTGTTATGATTTATTCTTGTACATTTTCATATGTAGGCTAGGCACAAAAATTGGCCCTTGAATTTCAATATTGCGCAGTTGTTTCTTGACCATTGGGGAAGTGTGTCATGCACTATGAGATGCGTGCCACCAAATAATGTTGGTGCAAATCAGCAGCACCCCTGGATGTTGATCAAATTTCTAGTTTGACACTTTGGACATCCAGTGTGATTGCACAACATTGAATCTTTTCCCCAAGTGTGGGACTTGTAAAAATGGGAAAAGAATCTCCAGATTAGAGGCTGGTTCCTCAACTCCTCTGATCAGGTGTATTACTTGCAAGTTGCAGAGGTTTTGAATTCAAGATCCTACTCTAAATTCCAAGGGGACAGAGATAGAGAATGTAAAAAAACTGAAACTAATGCTAATAAGGTGATGCACCAAAGGAATGGTGAACATTATTTACTTCTGCAAATAGACACAGGTCATAGAAATGCAACAAACATCATGCACAAACTGATAAAATGTAATGAAAGGTCAGAAATGAAGCAAACAACACAAACAAAGGATTGGAACTCATTCACAGAGCTTGCATTGTCATTTCCAACATCAAAACACATGCATTACAACATCTGAGAGGCAAAAATAGGTTGAGTCTTGGAAGAGGTCTGATATTCCACAAAATCACTTTTCAAGGTGAAAAAGGGAGCCTGCAATACATGAAAAATGTTCAACCTTCCAAAAATGAGCCAAACTTGGCTTTTACAATGCAAAAAAATGAGCCCAGGAGAGAGAAACATGGGAAAACATGAGAGGAGCTTCAACCACCAACAAAAATGCAATAAAACAACATGGGCATCCTTACAGGTCCATTCCTTGACATTTTTCACCATGCTGGGAGAGAATGCGAGCCATTCTTCATTAAAAATGGTGGTTGAAATGTCATTTCTGTTCATTACCACATGCCAGAGGCATTTTTCAATTTTCTCTCTCCAAACTCCATCAAAATACAAAATTGACCCCAAAATCTTGTAGATAATTTCACCAGCTTTCCGTTGATATAAATAATATGAAAAACCAAGCTCTGGATCAAAAGTTATGGCCGTTTGAAAATTTAGGGCAAAACAGGGCCAAAACGGGTTGGCGGGCCAAAATTTGAAATTTTCCCACTTTTTGCATTTGGGAAAATTCTCAAAAAACTTTGTGCCGCCGCCATCTGGGTGCCACATGGCACGATTCCATTAAGTCATGCGAGCTCTTCTTGCTTCATTTTTCGTCGTTTTGGCCTTTGGAAAATTTTGCAAAAAATCTCCACCGGTTGGACGACCCGAGGACATGTGGCACGATGTGATTCACCACGGGCATCTTCTCTTAAATTTTCCATCACTATTGACCATTTTTTTGACTTGTACATGTGGCAAAACCCCATTGGTTCTGGATTTATCCTTCCTTTTTTCCCTGCGGGCCTGTCTTGCATTTTTTGCCGCCACATGGACACGTGGCACGATCTCATTGGCTCACGTTTTGGGGGTGAGCTTTTCCTTTGAAATTTTCTTTGATTTTGCTTTGGGAAAAATTCCCAACTCTTCCCTATGTTTTCCGATCACGGGACATGTGGCAAGCTCCCATTGGATGCGGGCCTCGGGAGCTAACCTTTCTCTTTGCGCTAACCTTTGGGAAAAATTCCTAATCTCTCCCGCATTCTGAAGCTCCAACGCCTCGGGGACACATGGCCCGTCCTCATTGGATGCGAGTCTTGGGGCAAAAAAATTAACTTTGCACCCTCACCGATCACTTTGTCAAATTTCCAATCTTTCCTCTACCCTCCGCCACTTCTTGGCCTAAGGACACGTGGCATAATGTGATTGGGCGCGGGCCTTTCCTGAATATTTTTTCCATTGCACCAACACTTAGTCAATTTTTCTATTTTTACTCCACCCTCCGCCATCCCTTTCCTCTAGAGACATGTGACACAATGTGATTGGGTGCAGGCATGGCGTTGAAAATTTTATCAGTGTCAACCCTTAGAAATTTTTTTAATTTCTTCCCCTTGGGCACGTGGCAAGATCCAATTCATCTGGCGGGCCTTCGGGGTGAAATATTCCTTTTGAAATTTTTCCGAACACTTTGCCAAATTTCAAAGTTTTCCTCCACCCTCCGCCACTCTTCTGGACACGTGGCCTCATCTTATTAGCTGCGGGCCTTTCAGGGGAAAATTTCCCACAAAATCTCCGCCAAGCCATAACTTCAAAAATACATGGAGTTAGGAGGAAAACTTTACCTTTTTGGAAAGTTGAGAAAAAGCTCTATCCAATGGTGCCATTTCCAAGAAGGTCTTGAGTGCCTAAAAAGAAAAAAATTATGACTGAGGCACAAGGGAGGGAAGAATGAAGGGAGTTAGCCACAAAATGTGCAAGGGGAACATTTTGGATAATAATTTTGGTGACTCAAAGGGGGCATCTGCTCTTTGGATGAAGTCACCAGTTTCCTGAAGCAATCCATTGGGCATGGAGTCATTAAATTATTTGTACCCCAACTGATAAGAAAACTGTAAGGAGGAAGATGGAAGGTTGAGCACCATTTGATTGGAGCAAGGCTTGTAAAACACATTTCCTAGAACAACAAGCTTGTGCCAAAGCACTTAGGGAAAGCAAAGCTAATCTACAACAAAACAATGTGCATAAGCACTTGGAGGAATGAAAACCTAAGCTAATATGTACAAGGTGGAGAGTTTCCTTCAGTAGCAATGCTTCATATGGATTCCATTGACTGGAATATGCAATTCTTCACCATCCAATGTAGACAATTGGAAGGCATTGTTGTCCTTACACTTTGTGATTATGTATGGGCCACTCCAAATGGCATCAAATTTTGAATGCCTCCCCGGTTTTGCTCTTTCTGCATCCCATTTTAACACTAGATCTCCAACTTGGAAAGATCTATCCTTGGCCTTTCTATCAAAGGTCTTCTTGATCAAAGCTTGATCCTTATCCATTGCTTGGGATGCCTAATTTCTGATTTCTTGGAGCTCCATCAATTTTGCATATCTAACCTCCATGGGCCCAAACTCCAACAACTCCAAGTGTTTCATGAGTTCCAATGTTGGCAACTCAAGTGACATGGGTAAAATTACCTCTCTTCCATAAACAAGCTTGAATGAAGAGTTACCGTAGATCTCTTGGGAGTTATCCTATCAGCCCATAAGGCTGATTACAACTTAGTATGCCAAGACCTTTGATTGTCATCAAGAGTCCTCCTAATTATCCTTAACAAGTTCTTGTTTATAGATTCAGCTTGGCCATTACCTTGAGGGTAATAATTTGATGAAGTGCTTAGGTAGATCCCATTCTTGACAGCCCATTCAATTACCTTGGACCCAATGAATGCCAATGCATTATCTGATATTATTGTAGCAGGTATGCCAAATCTGGTTGTTATTCCCTCATAGAAGTCCAGGATGCTAGATTCATTTGCTTCCTTGAGTGCTATTGCTTCAGTCCACTTGGTGAAGTAATCTGTTGTTGTTAGAATCCATTTGTGTCCTTGGATTGAATTTGGATTAATGACTCCAATGAAGTCCAAACCCCATTGCATGAATGGCTGGTTAATTGAAATTGGATGCAATGGAAGGGCAGCTAGTCTCTCCTTACCCTTGAAGAATGCACAATTCTTGCACATCTTGATCCATGCATAACAATCACTGAAAATCTTGGGCCAATAATAGCCAGCCCTCATGATCTTTAGAGCTGTCACTCTCGGTACAAAATAACCACCAGCTGATCCACCATGGAACTCTTCCAACATCCTGTGAATCTGATTTGTACCAATGCATCTCAGTAGCACTCCATTCACATCCCTTTTGAACAAAACACCATCGAAAAGGGCATATGGGACAGCCTGCAATCTAAAGTGTCTTCTTTTGGTCTTGTTCATCTCTGGAGGGCATAGACACTGTGCTTAGGAAGTGTATTACGTCTTGGGTCTAGCAAGGGGTGAGGACACCATTATTTTCCTCTTGAGTGCTTCCTTGCTCATGGTTGTCTTGCAACACCAAAACAACCTCCTTCTCATTACATGCTTCCTTGTGTTTATGCAAGACCAGCCTGCTCACACAATCCTTTTCCTCGACCAACTTGGTTATTTTGATCTCTATGTCATACTCCATGACACGAGTATTCCAACCTACTCTCTTTTCATTCAGGTCTTTGTTGAGGAGGAAGTCTTAAACTCCCACATGAGAAACCAACAATTGAACCTTGTTGTTTGAAACTAGATGCTTGAATTTCTTTGGGCTCGACTCTTTGCTAGAACATGCTTCTTAATGAAAGAATATCCCACCTCATAGTCCTCTAGGATTTGGCTGAAGAAAGCAATTGGCTACTCATCATTGTCTTTGTTCTTCTGTACCAAAATTGCAGAAATAGTATCATCACCCCCAAATGCATAGAGGATGAAATCCTTGGAGAAATTTGGGTTAATGAGAGTTGGGACTTGAGAGATGGCTTCTTTGGTTGCTTCAAAAATTTCCTTGCCTTCTGCTATCCATTTGAAAGCCATTCTTTTCTTTAACATCTTGGTGATAGGATTGACTAGGGCTACAAAATTTGGGACAAACCTCGAAAAAAATTTATTCGCCCAAGAAACTTTGAAGGGCCTTCTTGTGGCTCAGCAATGGTAGTGCTCTTATGGCTTCAACTCTTTCTAGATCAATTGTTAATCCTTCTTTGGAGAAAATGTGGCAAAGGAGTTTTCCTTTATGGGCTAGAAAAATATAATTTTTAGGATTCAAGGATACTCCAAATCTTCTGCACCTTTGGAACACTTGTCTTAAATGAAAGAGATGGTCTGCTACATTTTTTAAAAAAATAGTGATATCATCAAGATATATCAGCACCATGTTGTTAATAAAATCCTTGAACGCCATGTCCATTGCTCTTTGGAAAGTAGCTCCAACGTTGGATAGCCAAAATGGCATTTTCTTGTATGCATAAGTTCCCCATTTGGTTGTAAAGGTTGTCTTGAACTGATCCTCTTCTTTCACCATAATCTGATTGTACCCCGAATAACCATCAAGTAATGAAAACCTCTTAGAGCCAGCAACAACTTGTAAAATCTACTCCATGGAAGGAAGTGGATAATGATCCTTGAGAGATGCTCTATTCAAATCTCTGAAGTCAACACACAATCTGATTTCCCCACTCTTCTTTCTAACTGGAACCAAGTTGGCCACCCAACTAGAATGCTTGATAGGGAATATGATTCTTGATTCTATCAATTTATTCAATTATTTTCTCATGAGAGGCTCCATGTGTGGATTGATTGGCCTTTGTTTTTTCTTGATGGGTTTAGTACTTGGATCCAATTCAATGGTGTGTTGAGCTAACTCGGGATTGAAACCTTTCAAATCTTCATAGCTCCAAGCAAACACATTAGGGAATTCTTGACAAAGCTATATGAACTCACACCTTTCTCATTCAATTGTCACTTTACCAATTTGGAGTGATTTGCCTTCTTCCACCAAGATGGACACCGAATCTTCTCCTCGACTTGGATGTTTGGCTTTCTCCTTCCTAAACTGATCATTAGGATTGAAAATGGACTCCAAAGTAATAAGTCCTTTTGGTAGTTTGTTGGTTCTCAACTGTACCACTTGGTCACCATCTTTGTTGTTCCAACTTTTCCTGATTTTTAGTGAGAACTCAACCTCTTATTGTAAAAATAGATGATTTGTTGATCATTTTCAAACACTTACCAAACTTACATTGTTGTCGGCACTAAAGGCCTTACAATCACATGAATGATTGGTTGTACTTTTTCCTTTTGATGCTTTCAACAACATCAAAGGCTTCTCCAAGCTGTAAGCTATCAAGCCACTTGGTTCTCTTTTCTAGGAATGGATTTGATGCCAAAACCCTCAAAATATTCCATGAGGTCCCACACCCTATTTTTTTAGCACTTGAGTAGATAATTCTTGGTAGCATACGCCCCTTAACTTGGTTGAAAACCAACTCACATCACTAAAGACTTGCAAGTTCTTTATCCCTCTTTTGATTGACCAATGCAATCCTTGTATCAAAGCTTCATATTCAGCAATGTTATTAGAGCATGCAAACTGAAATCTAAAAGCTAAATAATACTTAACTCCTTGAGGTGAAATAAGCATAGCTCCCCCTCCTGCACCTTATCTACTCCTTGATCCATCAAAAAACAACTGCCATACCTCATTTTCATCCTTGTGGTCTGGCTTGGTGATGCTAGGAATAGGCTGATTTTCTTCATGCATGCAATAGACTCCTCGCTCATATTCTTCTATTTCTTGATAAGGATCAAAATCATGCACCTTGCTTGCCCATTCATCAAGAGTTAGATCTAGGATACTTCCAACCTTGGTTTCAGCTTCATCAGTGCTTGGATAATCTTCTTGATCAAACATTGAACAATTGGTATTGATTTGGCTTGGAGTGTGAGGATCAATGTGAAAGTTTGCAATAGGTTCAGATTTGATTGTGGCTTTAGTTCCATATCTTGTTCTGAACAACATGTGTGACCAATCAGCAGATAAATAACCTCCAATCTTAGCTGTGAAATCCCTTGACAAACATAGGGCAAAGAGTGGTGGAAGATCTATTACCTAGACATCTTACAACACAACAACGTTGGGGCATGCATGCAAAGTATGACTCAAGTTTTTTATCACTTCAAATGTTGTTACTTTTGTCCCATCCAATTGCACTACCCCTTTGGATATGACTTCATATTGAAGCCCCAACTGATCAGCTATTTTCTTGGGCATTACTGAACTACTTGCCCTGGAATCAATCATGTAATTGTGTACTAATTGGTTTCCAATGATCAATGAAACATAGAATGGAGGGGGCTTCAAAATTTTACCTTGCTATCCTCCATGATTCCCCTCAGGCTGGACAACATTTGTGAGTACCTTCTCTTGCATTTGGACCTGCTGATTTGAAGTTGACCAGTCCTTCATGGCAGCTTGTAACAAATCTCTTTGGCTTGGGATGGATAGTGATTCCCACATGGATATGTTTACATTTTTCTTATTCATCTGATCAATGATGTTGAATGGAGATGAAACATCTCTCTACTGTCCCTTGGCTTGCACATTCACTCCTTGCACATGGGCAGTAGCAACTGGCATTTGAGTTGGCCTAGGAGCTATTTTAGGCAGTCCTTGCGTGTTTGGAACTGCATTTTGTTTGCCAATAATTTGTGGAGTGTAGAAGGTTGTAGATTACTTGGAGCCAATGGTTGTTCTTCACCCAAATTTATCCTTTTTGACCTTGTGTTGGCTGCAACACTTTGGGAAGTTGTTTGATTCATGCCACAAAAATCTTTTTCCTACCAGTTTACAAGTGTGGTATCATTTGGAGCTGATTGTTGCTGGAATGTTTCTTGTTGTTGGTTATTTCCTTGACTCCCTTCACCCTCCACACTAGTAGTTGTCACCATTAATGCTTGATTTAAGGCACCGTTGAAGCACATAGATTGGTTGTGAGGTTCATTGCATGGGAAACACCAATCATACTCTTGAGCTATGTTGTTTTGCATTGGCACTATTGCTTTAGAGGTAGATGTAGAATTGGGATTATAGGGCTGAAATGGTCTATTGGCAGGAGGTCTTGCTTGATTTTGATTTGCAACTGGATTGGGTGGTCTTTGAGGCTGGTATGGCTGCTGTTAGGTGAGCTTGAGGTGGAAAGAAGGTCTAAAACCTTGGGTTTTCGCCTCTTGAGTGTGACTAGCTCACTACCTAAATTTTGCAATTGCTTCATGACTTCTTGAAGTTCATTTGAGGCACTAGAAGATGAAGTATTTGCTTCACTTGAATTCTAATTTCTAGGAGTAGGAATAGGAGCTAAACTAGGCACTTGACTAGTACTTAGGCTCTCTAAACTTGGATACAATGACATTGGAGGCCTAGGAGCTAGCTTGCCAGCTTGAATCAAACAATTTTCAGCTCTAATGGCAATGTTATAAGCAACAGGGATAGTTGTGCCTCCCATGGATTGAATTAACATAGAAATATCAGAATTTAAAGCTTTAAGGTAATATAGAAAAAGCACCTTCGCTGCTTGGCCTTCTTGCCACTTTGGAATTCTCTCCCAAGTCATTTGAAACCTAAAGTTAAAGTCAGTTAGCTACTCATTGGGAGCTCTCTTGATGGTTGTCAATTGTTCCAAAAGGGACAAGTTATCTCCCTTTTCTCCAAACTGCTCATGGAGGGCTATACATAGCTGGTTCCAATTTTGGATAGAACCTGAGGCAAGACTCCTGAACCATTGCAAAGATTTCCCTTTGAATGAAGATGCCAACAATTTGACAGTAACTTACATCTCATTAATCTCATAGATTGCACAAATATTAGCAATATCCTTGACATGATCACCAGGAGTGGTCTGATTTTCTCCAGTAAAGTATGGAATGTTCTTCAATGCTACAATTGGGATTGGATTTTGTGCATTGAGAGAAAGTGGGTTGCTGCTAGTGAAATTGACATAGGGGTTGTGTTGTGCCATTCTGATTGGCCTTAGAACCCTTGTTGATTGAATGAAAGGCCTACTAGGTGGAGGAGTTGATAGATTTCTGTTTGGTGGAGATGGAGACCTTTGAATTCTCCTCCCTCTTTTCCTTCTTCTTGGAGATAATTGTAGATACTCAAACAAAACCTCTTCTTCTCCAACTCTTGACCTTGTGGTGATTCTTCTCATGAGTTTTTAGTGCTGCAGCTTTTGCTAAAACTAGCTAGTTCTTCTTCCTTGGAGTCACCAGATGTGTAATTTAGGGCTCTTTTGAGCAAGAAAATTGCAACAAATGCACATCAATTTTGTTGCAATGAAGATGAAGACCTATAAGGTCCCACCATTCATGCTAAAAGCTGTTGGTACAAATTAGCAGCACCCCTAAATGTTAATTAGATTTCTAGTTTGACACTTTGGACATCCAGTGTGATTGCACAACATTGAATATTTTCCCCAAGTGTGGGAATTGTAAAAATAAGAAAATTAACTCCAAACTAGAGGTTGGTTACTCAAATCCTCTAATCGGGTGTATTACTTGCAAGTTGCGGAGGTTTTGAATTCAAGATCCTACTCTAAATTCCAAGGGGACAGAGGTAGAGAATGCAAAAAAACTGAAACTAATGCTAATAAGGTGGTGCACCAAAGGAATGGTGAACATTATTTACTTCTGCAAATAGAAACAGGTCATAGAAATGTAAAAAAAATCATGCACAAACTGATAAAATGTAATGTAAGGTCAGAAATTAAGCAAACAACACAAACAGAGGATTGGAACTCATTCACAAAGCTTGCATTGTCATTTCCAACATCAAAACACATGCATTACAACATCTGAGAGGAAAAAAATAGGTTGCAGTCTTGGAAGAGGTCTGATATTCCACAAAATCACTTTTCAAGGTGAAAAAGGAGCCTGCAATACATGAAAAATGTTCAACCTTCCAAAAATGAGCCAAACCTGGCTTTTACAATGCAAAAAAATGAGCCCAAGAGAGAGAAACGTGGGAAAACATGAGAGGAGCTTCAACCACTAACCAAAATACAATAAAATAGCATGGGCATCCTTATAGGTCCATTCCTTGACATTTTTCACCATGCTGGGAGAGAATGCAAGCCATTCTTCATTAAAAATGGTGGTTGAAATGTCATTTCTATTCATTACCACGTGCCAGAGGTGTTTTTCAATTTTATCTCTCCAAACTCCATCAAAATACAAAATTGATCCCATAATCTTGTAGAGAATTTCACCAGATTTCCGTTGATATAAAGAATGTGAAAAAATGAGCTCTGGATCGAAAGTTATGGCCGTTTGAAAATTTAGGGCAAAACAGGGCCAAAACGGGTTGGCGGGCCAAAATTTGAAATTTTCCCACTTTTTTGCATTTGGGAAAATTTCTCAAAAAACTCCACACCACCACACTTCTAGTGCCACATGGCATGATTCCATTGGCCACGAGCTCTTCCTGCTTCATTTTCCGTCGTTTTGGCCTTTGGAAAATTTTGCAAAAAATCTCTGCCAGCTGGATGACCCGAGGACATGTGGCACGATGTGACTCACTACGGGCATCTTCTCTTAAATTTTCCATCGTTGTTGACCATTTTTCTAACTTGGACACATGGTAAAACCCCATTGGTTTGTTGGCTTTCTCCTTCCTTTTTCCCTGCGGGCATGTCTTGCATTTTTTGCCGCCACATGGACACGTGGCATGATCTCATTGGCTCGCATTTTGGGGGCAAGATTTTCATTTGAAATTTTATTTGATTTTGCTTTGGGAAAAATTCCCAACTCTTCCCCATGTTCTTCCAATCCAGGACACATGGCAAGCTCCCATTGGACGTGGGCCTTGGGGCTAACCTTTCTCTTTGCGCTAACCTTTAGAAAAATTCCCAATCTCTCCCCGTGTTCCGAAGCTCCGGCGCCCCGGGGACACGTGGCCCGTCCTCATTGGCTGCGGGTCTTGGGGAAAAAAATTAACTTTGCACCCTTTCGATCACTTTGCCAAATTTCCAATCTTTCCTGCGCCTCCGCCACTTCTTGGCCTAAGGACACGTGGCATAATGTGATTGGGCGTGGGCCTTTCCTGAAGATTTTTTCCATGGTGCCAACACTTAGTCAAATTTTCTATTTTTACTCCATCCTTCGCCATCCCTTTCCTCTAGAGACATGTGGCACAATGTAATTGGGTGCGGGCACGATGTCGAAAATTTTTATGCGTGTTAGCCCTTAGAAAAAAATTTAATTTCTTCCCCTTGGACACTTGGCACGATCCAATTCACGGCGGGCCTTCGGAGATGAAATATTCCTTTTGAATTTTTCGAACACTACCAAATTTCAAATTTTTCCTCCACCCTCTGCCACTCTTCTAGACACCGGCCTCATCTTATTGGTGCGGGCCTTTCACGGAAAAAATTTCCCACAAAATCTCCGCAGAGCCATAACTTTAAAAATACATTGAGTTATGAGGAAAACTTTACCTTTCGGAAAGTTGAGAACAATCTCTATCAATGGTGCCATTTCCAGGAAGGTCTTGAGTGCCTAAAAAGTAAAAATTATAGGCGAGGCACTGAGGAGGGAAGAATGAAGGCGTTAGGCATCAAATGTGCAAGGGGAACATTTTGGATAACATAGACTTTAAGGATAATCCCTCCACAGGACTGTTGTTAGGCATAGATGGAGTCACTCGCAAAGCGATCACTCTTTCTTAATGTGTGGTATTTTCTCCAATTTTCCTCCTTAGCGAGGCGGTTGGAGTCTGCCACCTCCTTCGGATAAGGTGATTGTTGGTTTTCATGACAAACACCTTCAACTCGAGGTGGGGTTATTGTGTTCAGCTCTCATGCTCTAGTTTGAGGCATAATGGTGTATTTTTCTAATAAATATAATTCTAAAAATGCCACAGGTGGACCATTGTTGATCTGGTTGTGGAGGATCCTTCTGGTTGGGGGGTCTTCCCTCCTAAGGATGAACCACCACCATCCTATAGTGATATTACTTGTGTTTGATACTTCCCTATTCTATATTATGTAACCTATTTTTCTTTAGGTTGTCACCTTTGGCATTGTTTTGGTGTCGTGTAGGGTAAGTGCACCAAGTTGGGGGGCCAAAAGGGGGTCTTAAGTGGATGCATTTTTCTGAAAAAAAAAATTCAACTCGTACAAGTTTTTCAAAATAGTTACACTCAAAATTGGAAGATGTTGTAGAAACATGAATCGTAGATTTTTGAGTCTAGTTTCTAAGCTACTAAATTTTATTGAAAACGAGATAAGTTTAAGTGGGTTAAACAGCTAACATACAATAGATGCTCCTGTTTTCTTAAAAACATAATAGAGTGACTTTTGTGCCCCCCACCATTTTTTGAGCACCATTTATTATTTTTGAAAACCCTTTGGTAGAAAGATAGCTAGGAGCATCTAGTTTAGGATCCATTTTTAAAAGATTTTTTTAGAAAATATATTTTTATTTATGATTTTTCTAATACAAAAATTTTATGTTTTGAAAAATAACAGAGCTCCGATCGTGCCCCCATAACTACCTCAAAAAATATCAAAAATTATATATTTTTTAAATATGTATAGAATTATGCCTAGTTTCGACTAGTATAATTTTTTTTAATTTAGATACTAAAAAAAGATACACCATGAAAGATAGACATATTTACACTTCAAAAATAACTATAAAAAGGCATAGTTAGAAAATAAATAATATGGATACCTTATATTAGTCAAAAAAATTGGAAAATTATATTTTAAGAAAGAAGAGACTCTGCTCTACGTCGTGGTATAATTTTTAAAAATGGATCGATTGTTTTATTTTGATTTCTCATAGAGGAAGTGTCATTTTTACATTTTCTTGTAAAAACTCGTTGTTTGTTGTGTTTGTGCAGGTCCATGCCTCAGGCTTGGGGATCCAAACCGGATCCCAAGCCTTGAGGCATGGCTTGGGAAAAGAGAAAAAAATGCGTACGCGTTTTGCTTTGTTTTTATCTTGTGGCCCCCAATGTCCCTTTCATCTCTTTCACGGGAATTCTATAAACATTTTGTTTTGTCTACAATATTCTCTACATTCTTGCACGATTTTTTAGTA
Organism: Taxus wallichiana var. yunnanensis; assembly: GCA_018340775.1. Lineage (NCBI taxonomy): Eukaryota > Viridiplantae > Streptophyta > Pinopsida > Cupressales > Taxaceae > Taxus > Taxus wallichiana. Next base: position 178,023,473 of record CM031234.1, read on the forward strand.
TTTGATATTATCCCCTACCCCACTAGTTGATTTTTTCTAATCATGGGCGATAAACGTCGATCTAAGGACAAGAGGAAAGTTAAGAATAAGACACGGAGCAATTGGAAGAGAAGATAATAAAGAAAATGAAGAGAATGCAAAAACTTCAAGCAGGAAAGGTACATCTCGCTATATCAAATGTAGCTAATGTATTAGAAAATTGGGATGAAATACATAATGAAAATGTAGAGAATAATGATTTTGCAATGAATAATGATATTGAGTTGAATGATAATGTTGGTATGGATGAAGAAATTGATATGAATCCAATTGTTGAACCCTTACTTGAGAATCCAAATGTTAACCCCGAAATTTGTATGAAAACACTGAATGAAGAAAGTAACCTTGTAAACGAATATTCACCTTTAAGAACACCTCCTTCCATTTTGTGAAGAAAACTAATTCACTTAATTGAAATTGATGAAAAAATTATAAAACCAATGCCTAACAAAATGTACAAATAAATGCGATAAGAAAAGCTAGTGGAATTTGGGATAATTACATTGAGAATTTAAACGACGCACAAAGATGTCAATTGTTTGTTTCATTGATGAAGTTAATTAAGATGAGACCTATAATGAAGACCATGGGGTTAAGAACATCTAATGTTGTTGATCAAAATGCATCAATTGTTGAAAACATACATAAAGCATACCAAGCTGTAGGTGGTAAAAGACACACCAAAGATAGTAATGTTACACGACGATGCACTAACTAATTGTATAGTAAGTGATAAAATAGTTAATAAATGCTTGATTAGAAAAACAAGCAGTTCTTTGAAGCTAAACAAAAAAACACTAATGAAAGCAATAGAGAGACGTAAACGTCTTGAGTCAGTCAATAACACTGACTATTGGGCTTTCTCTAGCAGACTTCCACGAAAAGACAAGAATACATCTGATATTCTAAAAGAATTAATTATAAAATTTTGGAATGAGAACACAAAGGGTGTCACCGAATAGAATATATATAGTAAAAAGAAGAATAGGTTCTCATAATCGTGAATCATGTGCAAAACATTTCTTAGATATGAATCAAATAGAAATGTTCTCTAAGTTTAAAAATTAAAATCCACAAATTAACATTAGCCAAATATTCTTGAAATGAACAAACCCTTTTATGTGAAAATCAATCACTCACATACCACTTGTTGCAGGCATCATGTTGAATTTTCAATGCATTATGATGTTTTTTGTCAAATACGTAGTGTTTTGCATATTGACATCATGTTGTAGGAGTGTGGAATAAATGTCCCACAAAAATCTTCAAGGGAATTTAATCTGACAATATTTTGTGAAAAATCAACAAGACAAATTTTTTATAACAAATCATGTTTGGATGGAACGTGCAATGTATGCGGTGGCTTGCCAAATCTAAAAAGTTGTATCCATGAGGAGATTACATCTTCAATAGGAAAATAATTGGTTGATTTCACCAAATATAAATTGGTGGCATATCAATTAAAATATGAAAAAGAATCTAAGAGGTGTGAGCTTGTTACAAAAAAATTACCTGTATCAAAATATATGGTCAAATTCAGAGAGGAAATTTTTTATGAGTATGCAAGGCACACACATAGAGCTTGATGGTTGGATGAAAAATTCAAGTTAAGCAAGGACACATTCCCACTTGGTACTATTGTTTCAGTAGTTGAATTCACAGATAATTACACATTGCAGCCACAAATGGAGGTTTAGTCTCAATTTTATAACTTAGTGTCAGTTTCTATTTTCGTGCATATAAAATTCATGCGATCTCTGAAAGCTTGAGAAAAATCAAAAATATTGAGAGAGTATCACTTATACATCGGTGATGATCAAACACATTCTACGAGAATATGTACAAAGGTGTTTCCGGGTGTTTTATGCGAATTTGAATGAGAGGAACATTAGTTTCGATCAACATTATATTTAGTCGAGACAATTGCACATCACAATTCAAGAATGCACTGAGATGTTTTATTGGATAAGAAGGATGCAAAAGAAACAAATGTACAACATATCTAGAGTTTTTCGGGCGGGGAAAAGGAGAGTATGATGGTGCAGGAGCATGTGTGGAAAGAGCACTTGCAAGAGAAGAGTTAATGTTCAAGGATGGTACTAAATTTATAGACGCAAAAAGCATTGTTGATTGGTGTGTCAAGAATATGGGCCATGAATCTCAAGAGAGATCAATGGTTCATATAAATTTTTAGTTGATAGAGCAACAACATTTGAAAAACTTTGAAGATTGTATGACAGTTACATGATCAAGTGATATGCACTCATTCCGTAGTTCAGATGCAAATGCTTGGACTATTTATACTAAGTGCACGACATGTTTTTGTATATCATGCATTGATTTTTCGTGGAATGAATGTGAGTCACAGTAGTGGGTGGATGAGTGGACTTGTAGACCTCTAATTCCACTCGACACACATCAAGTTCCATGAGCATTACAACTTGCAAGGTCTTCAGATCAAATGACAACATCACCTAAATTTGACCAAGTCTCTGATTTAGTGCAACAAGGTACATACATATATGTACATGCCATGTTTTAGATTTATAAATTATTAAATGGTCAACTCTTAATGTATTTATAAATTGATTGAAACGATTTTACTTTATGATACATAGGGCACGTTTTTGCAGTTATTGCGACAAAATTTAATGAAGAGGGAACAAACTACTTCTTATCTCATTGTGTAGAGGGGAAAAAAATTGACTTCCATAGTCATTGATGGTGAAGACCTTGAGTATCCCATTGGATCAGTGGTAGTCACTGGAACTTGGTTTCGATGATATCCTATCAAAAAATCAAACATTTGGTTGTTTGAAGACTATGAAGTACATCGAGAAGATACTTCACTATTCACATTTGGTCCTTGCAACAAATATTAAATTGATCAAATATCAAGGTCGGCCATCAAACAAAAATCTGTGGAAGGTTTGTGAATTAGATCATGAAGCAATTCTTGCTACTGTCAAGAATAGAGTTGATCCTTATGGTTCATTGGATTGAATTTGCAAAGGTATGTTCTTCATGAATTTAATTTGAATATTTACTTAAATGATTTTGTTTAAATTTTGTATGATTTAAAATTCTATTTAATTGCTTACTAACATGTTTATGTAGGTTAGTGGTGCCAAAAAAGCTTCCACCTTCACGTGGTTGGCACTGTCAGTAGAGAATTTATTATTCTCAAAGCCAAGTGAAGCTAAGAAAAATTAAATATTAGAAAATAACAACAAACATAAATTCTCATTTCACCACCTATATTGTAAAAATATCTTATTAAAATTCTCATTTCACCACCTATATTGTATGAACCACCTTACACCGACTCGGTTTGAATGGAGATGGAGAAAACCACGAGAGGCTTTCGTAGCCCGGACGGGGTAGCCCGAAATAACGAGGAGAATAGGGAACCAAAACAAAGCCTCTAATAGCATTCACCAGGCCACCCCAACATGTTGGAGTAGTTGGTTCAGTCCCACGAGCTTCCATTTGCAAACTACAGCATCTGGCAGCCCTACACTGACTCAGACTACACTATTTCTCATGTTTACAAACAATAGGATAGTGAGAGAACTGGATGGAGACAGATAAAACCATGAGAGGATTTCATAGAGGGCCCCGACATGGAGGTCTCGAGATCTGACGAGATGTCTCTAAGTGCCACGAAGTTTGAAAAATCACCGTTGAAGATATGGCGTGTTTGGGCCTCAGGGATTTTAAGTGACTACACCCGAGACGGGGTAGCTCGAAAGCACGGGGAGCATAGGGAACCAAAAATAAGCCTCTAATAGCATTCACAGGCCACCACGATGTTTTGGCATAATTGTTTTGGTCACATGAGCTTACATTGGCAAACTACGGCATCTGGCGACCTACACCCTACATCGACTCAGACTGCACTATTTCTCACGTTTACAAACAATAGGACAGCAAGAGAACTAGATGGAGATGGAGAAAAATGTGAGAGAATTTCATAGAGGGCCCCAAAGTGGAGGTTTTGGATCTGACGATATGTCTCTAGGTGCCACGGAGTCTGAGAAATCACCCGTCGAAGATATGGCATGTTTGGGCCTCAGGGCTCTTAAGCGACTACACCCGGACGGGGTAGCCTGAAAGCACGGGAGCATAGGGAACCAAAAAAATCCTCCACTAGTGTTCACCAAGCCACCACTGACATGTTGGCGTAGTTGGTTTGGTCCCACAAGCTTTCGTTTGCAAACTACAACATTTGGCATCCCTACACTAACTTAGACTGCACTATTTCTCACATTTGCAAACAATAGGACAGCGAGAGAACTGGATGGAGATAGAGAAAACCATGAGAGGATTTCATAGAGGGCCCTAATGTGGAGCTCTCGGATCTAATGAGACATCTCTAGGTGCCACGGAGTCTAAGAAATAACCCATCAAAGATATGGCGTGTTTGGGCCTCAGGGCTCTTAAGCGACTACGCCCGGATGGGGTAGCCGAAAGTATGGGGAGTGTAGGGAACCAAAATGAATCCTCAATACCATTCACCGAGACACTCGATGTGTTTTCATAGTTGGTTTAGTCCCACGAGCTTCCATTTACAAACTACAACATCGCAGCGATCCTCTACAAAGACTTAAACTTCACTATTTCTTGCATTTACAAACAATAGGACAACGAGAGAACCGGATGGAGACAAAGAAAACCACGATTGGATTTCCTAGAGGACCTAACATAGAGCTCTTAGATCGACAAGATGTATCTAGGTGCCACGAAGTCGAGAAATCACCCATCGAAGATCACATGCTTAAGAGTGTTGAGGCCCGGTAACACCATATCTTCGACATGTTATTTCTTGGACTCCGTGGCACCTAGAGATGTCTTATTAGATCCGAGATCTCTATGTCGAGTGGCCCTATATGAAATTATCTCACGCTTTTTGTCTCCATCCGGTTCTCTCATTGTCCTATTGTTTGTAAATGCGAGAAATAGCGTAGTCTGAGTTAGTGTAGGGCTGCCAGATGTTGTAGTTTGCAAATGGAAGCTCGTGGGACAAACCAACTACCCAACACATTGGGGTGGCTGGTGAATCCTATTGTCAGGATTCATTTTGGTTCCTACACTCCTTGTGCTTTTGGGCTACCTCGTCTAGGAGTAGTTGCTTAAGAGCCCTGAGGCCCAAACATGCCATATCTTCGACAAATGATTTCTCAGACTCGTGGCACCTAGAGATATCTCGTTAGATCCAAGAGCTCCATGTTGGGGCCCTCATGAAAGCCTCTCACGATTTTCTTTGTCTCCATCTGGTTCTTTCCTGTTTTATTGTTTGCAAACATGAGAAATAGTATAGTTTGAGTCGGTGTAGAGGGCTGTCATATCTTTGTAGTTTGCAACGGAAGCTCGTGGGACCAAACCAACTACACCAACACATTGAGGTGGCTGGTGAATGCTAGTGGAGGCTTATTTTTGGTTCCTATCCTCCCGTGCTTTCGGGCTACTCCATCCAGGTGTAGTTGCTTAAGAGCCCTAAGGCCCAAACACGCCATATCTTCGACGGGTGATTTCCTGAACTCCATGGCACCTAAGGAGGTCTCGTTAGATCCGAGAGCTCCATGTCAGGGCCCTCTACAAAATCTTATCACGATTTTATTTTTATATTCGGTTCTCTCATTGTCCTATTGTTTGCAAACGTGAGAAATAATGCAGTTTGAGTCAGTGTAGGGCTATCAGATGCTGTAGTTTGCAAACGGAAACTCATGGGACAAAACCAACTATGCCAACATGTTGGCATGGCCTAATGAACACTAGTGGAGGCTTCATTTTTTTCCCTATGCTCCTCGTGATTTCGGGCTACATCGTCAAGGTGTAGTCGCTTAAGAGCCCCGAGGCCCAAACATGCCATATCTTTGACGAGTGATTTCTTAGACTCCATGGCACCTAGAGATGTCTCATCAGATTTAAGAGCTCCATGTTGGGGCCCTCTATGAAATAATCACATGGTTTTATCCATATCCATATTGTTCTCTCGTTGTCTTATTGTTTTGCAAACGTGAGAAATAGTGCGGTTGAGTTAGTGTAGAATTTGCCGGATGTTGTAGTTTGCAAACGGAAGCTCATAGGACCGAACCAACTACGCCAAAATGTCAAGGTGGCCTGGTGAACACTATTGGAGGATTTTTTTGGTTCCCTACACTCCTCATGCTTTCGGGCTACCCCGTCCGGCGTAGTCGCTTAAGATCCCTGAGGCCCAAACACGCCATATCTTCGACGGGTGATTTCTCGGACTTCATGGCACCTAAAGATGTCTCGTCAGATCGAGAGCTCCACATCGGGGCCCTCTATGAAATCCTCTCATGGTTTTCTCCATCTCCATCCAGTTCTCTCGCTGTCATATTGTTTGCAAACATGAGAAATAGTGCAGTCTGAGTTAGTATAGGGCTGCCAAATGTTGTAGTTTGAAAACAGAAGCTCATGGGACCAAACAAACTACTCCAACATGTCGGGGTGGCCTGGTGAATTCTAGTGGAGGATTCGTTTTGGTTCCCTACGCTCCTCGTGTTTTGGGCTACCCAATAAGGCGTAGTCACTTAAGAGCCCTGAGGCCCAAACACGCCATATCTTTGATGGGTGATTTCTCGGACTCCGTGGCACCTAGAGATGTCTCATTAGATCCAAGAGCTCCATGTTGGGTCCCTCTAAAAATTCCTCTCACGGTTTTCTCTGTCTCCATCTGGTTCTCTCACTGTCCTATTGTTTGTAAATGTGAGAAATAGTGAAGTCTGAGTTAGTGCGCAAGGTGCAAAGGTGTAGTTTTAAACGAAAGCTCATGGGACCAAAATAATTACCCCAACACATCGGGGTGGCCTAGTTAATGCTATTGGAGGATTATTTTTGGCTCACTGCGCTACCTGTGCTTTCAAGCTACCTCGTTTGGGCGTAGTTGCTTAAGAGCCCTGAGACCTAAACACGCCATATCTTTGACGGGTGATTTCTTAGACTCCGTGGCACCTAGAGACATCTCATCAGATCCAAGACCTCCATGTTAGATCCCTCTACAAAGGCCTCTCATGTTTTTTTGTCTCTCTCTCGGCTCTCTTGTTGTCTATTATTTGCAAACACGAGAAATAGTGCGGTGAGTCGGTGTAGGGATGTCGAGATGTTGTAATTTGAAACGAAAGCTCGTGGAACTGAAAAAACTATGCCAACATGTTGGGTGTCTTGGTGAATGCTATCAGAGGCTTTGTTTTGGTTCCCTATGCTCCCCATGCTTTTAGGCTACCTCGTCAGCGTAGTCGCTTAAGAGCCCTGAGCCCCAAACACGCCATATCTTCGACGGGTGATTTCTCAGACTCCGTGACACCTAGAGACATCTCATCAAATCCAATACCTCCAAATTGGGGCCCTCTACAAAATTATCTCGTGGTTTTCTCTGTATTCATCTCGTTCTCTCGATGTCCTATTGTTTGCAAACGTGAGAAATAGTGTAGTCTGAGTCAGTGTAGGGCTATCAGATGTTGTAGTTTTCAAACAGAAGCTCATGGGTCTTAAATAACTATGCCAACATGTTGGGGTAGCACTTTGTTGAATGCTATTAGAGGCTTCGTTTTGATTCCCTATGCTCCCCATGCTTTCGAGCTACACCGTCAGGGCGCATAGTCGCTTAAGACTCTGTGGCACCTAGACACATCTCGTCATCATCTCGAGACCTCCATGTCGGTTCCCTCTATGAAATCATCTTGTGGTTTTCTCTGTCTTCATTTGGTTCTCTCGTTGTCCTATTGTTTGCAAACATGAGAAATAGTGCAGTCTAAGTTAGTGTAGGGCTACCAGAGGCTATATTTTGCAAACGAAAGCTCGTGGGACCGAACCAACTATGCCAACACATCAGGGTGGCTTGGTGAATGCTAGTGGAGGCTTTGTTTTGGTTCCCTACACTCCTTGTGCTTTCGGGCTACCTCGTCCGGGCATAGTCGCTTAAGAGCCCTAAGGCCCAAACATGCCATATCTTCGACGGGTGATTTCTTAGACTCCAGTGGCACCTAGAGACATCTCGTCAAATATGAGACCTCCATGTCGGGGCCCTCTACAAAATCCTCTCACGAGTTTTCTCCGTCTCCATCTGGTTCTCTTGTTGTGCTATTGTTTGCAAACGTGAGAAATAGTGCAGTCTGAGTCATTGTAGAGTTGCTTAGATGTTGTAGTTTGCAAACAGAAGTTTGTGGGACTAAACCAACTATGCCAACACATTGGGGTGGCCTAGTGAATGCTATTGGAGGATTTTTTTGGTTTCCTATGCTCCCCATGATTTCGGGCTACCCGTCTGGGCGTAGTCGCTTAAGAGCCATGAGGTCCAAACATGCCATATCTTCGACGGGTGATTTCTCAAACTCCGTGGCACCTAGAGACATCTCGTCAGATCCGAGACCTCCATGTCGAGGCCCTCTACAAAATCATCTCATAGTTTTCTGTCTCCATCTGGTTCTCTCGTTGTGCTATTATTTACAAATGTGAGAAATAGTGTAGTTTGAGTCAGTGTAGGGCCACCCCGTCCGGGCGTAGTCACTTAAGATCCTTGAATGAGTAGATTGGATTAATAATGAATTTGACAGGGGTATGTCTAAGAACACATGGGAGTTATCAATCACCTAGTAAATCTTTCTTGTTTAGTTTTGGATGGGAGTCAGCTAGCCTACGACTTAGTGACCTTCCATTGATTTATAATTTATGTTATGATAAACCCATATATGCTTTCAAAAGCACCTTAAAAAGGATATGGGTAGTCATCAATCCTAGTGAAGGGTGTGATGTGATTTTTAAATAACTTGAAATGCCTAGAGATTTAAAGGTAGTAACATGAATTGGAAAGGATTAGACAATCAAGAATCATTGAGTGTATGAATCGAATGTCATTGCATCATCGGAGACATTCTCAAGCATTGGAGTAACGTATATGGAGAGACATTCTCAAAATATCAATAGATGAAAGGCATCAAATTGTGACATTTGTCGGGTGTTTTAATAGGGAGAAGACTATGAAGCATAGAAGAATGTAGTAAGTGCATGATAAGATAGGAACCGGTCAAAGAAACCATGAGCAATAAGAAATGCAAGTAAGGTAAATACGAGATATACACATTGATAAATTGAATGAATAATTACTCAAATTAGGTAACTCTTTATATACATACATTATATAAATATTAAATTCCAAATTTTGAAGCGTATTATACATTGAAAATGCTAGTACATGTACATCACCAATAAATGACCAAATAATCCATAATGTCTTAAATATTGTAAAAACAAAATTATCGAAATGTAAGGTCTCATACAAAATTATCAAGTTCCAAATAGTATTTAATGTGCATAATAAATACAAAAATGCCTAAATAGGTCATATACCATCAAGTTCAAATGCCATATAGGCTTAGATACAATGCCATGCACATAGGCATACAAAAACAATGTCATGTAAGACATATATATTCCTGCTCATAAAAATATATCCCTTTCTTGGCCTTGCTCGAAGAAGGCCCTCCCTTAGGCGAAGATGGAGATCCATGAGATGACTTTGGATCATCCAAGCCCATGCTTCAAGTCCTCTTCCGCTGAATACTCGTCTATAGATGAGCCTGTAAATGCAAACAATGTTTTTTGTCAAAACTTAATTTATATACGTTTTCAACATGTATTTAAGACCATGCTAGAATGAAAGAATTTACATAAATATACAAACTTACATGCAAGTTGTCGATCATGCCAAATTTGCATCTCACGCTTAAATGAGTCATCGGGAGCTCTTGCAGTACGAATGGGGGTACGAAGATGATGAGAAGGGGGAGTCCATGCCCTCGAAGTCAAAATGGAGGGGGTTGAAGTTCCCTACATACACATAAGATCAGAAAATCTAACATCGAATTAGCGAAAATAGAGCTAAGTACATGTATCTAAATAATTACAATATTTTAACTAATTTTATCAATATATAACTATTGTTTTTACCACTTTGTGAATCAATTCAACAGGATGCACCCTATCGCAGTAACTCCTGCATACACACAATGAAGGACATTATTAACATAATTTAATAATTCTATAATGAAAGACATTGCTAACATGTAATTTAACATAATATGAGTTACATGAGAAATTTAACAAAATTGACGTATTGTTTGAATACCTTAGTGAGTTGTTACGTAGATCAAATCGCATCGGTAACACCTTTATCTACTTGTCTCGAGAGATGGTGGGGTGTCTAGTGAATTCAAAATCTTTATCAAACATGTATATCATGTGAGTTAGATGGACATACAAGAATATACATATATTTGACTTCAAAACTAACATATATATATATATATATATATATATATATACACACACACACACACACACACACACACACACACACACACATGTATGTAAAATTTACATAATTAACATTCTATATTATCTCTGTGAATGTTCATGTATGCATGGTGCTTGCCGCCTATGGTCGGGATGAAGATGCACCTCCCGCACACTGTAATATTAATGCATGTACATGTAAAAATATAATTATTTCAAAATTTTAACATATATAAGTAAATCAGGTACTCCAAAAATTTTGTAACACACATAACAAATTTACCTAAAAGGTGACACCAATGAATGTAATCCAAATGTCTCACTCAAAAGGACATCTGACATAGTGACATTATCATGTTCATCCCTAGCACCAGGTGCACCAAAATCAGTATGCATGAAAGTATCATCCTCCTCGGGCCCCAAACATATGCTACCACATGATGAGAAAAAATGTGGCCTCATAGTAATCCCTAAGGGAATACTCTGTGTACCTCCATGAGCATCTGGCTCAGAAATATCCCTCGTATGTAAAACAAGGGTCGTAGATAGCCCACTGAAACATGTGGAGTGTATCAATCTCTATTGTCTCCTTCTTCGCTTGAGGGAAAATCTCGAGGTTGAAGGGGATTCTATGCGGGAATCTACCTGCTTTGAATAGGTGCACATTGTACACCTGGTCAATCATGTGCAGATCCTTTTCCTCAACCCTGGAAATCTCAGAAATCAAAATAATTTGGGATCTCGTTGAGGATAAACTCGCAATAGAGTTTCCTCAGAAAGTATAGTGGCACCTCGTTGTTATTACAAGGTGGAAAATCAAACACCATCCACCATCAGTCCCAAAAATTATTTCTAATCAAATTATTATTGCACCAATGGATGGGAAATCATTTACATGTCAACAAAACAGTAAGATTAGTGCGGGGGTCTGTGAATAAGGCGCATATGAGTTCTTTTGAAATTTATTTTTTCTTTACATCCACATATGACAATTTGTTGGAATAATAAACCCTACAACCCTCTCTGTAAGTTGTCTAATGATCAATTTTCCCCATTGCCACGTCAATTTGAAAAATTAATGCCTCCAATGTGTTTGCAAGAGAGGCACGGTGGGGGTTTGTAGATTGTGCATCCCTCATTATTTTGATTAAATCCTCAATTTCAATTTTGTTTTCAACTATTTGGGCTGCTAAATCTTCTTGACTACCCGAGGGATGTTGAGAAATTGTGGGAGTGTCGGGAGGGATGTTAGGAATAACTTGGTTTGGTTGTGGTTGATTCCTCGACTTCTAACTGTAATAATAAAAATATGTACTCAATAAAAATTTTAATCTATAATTATCATATTTCAATGCAATTTTGAGAAAAGAAATGTGCTTACCTCTTCTCTATGGCACCATCATCAATTCAGATCTTCTTGGTGATCCATAAACAATCCTTTGAGCTCGAGATCCAACTGAATGGAAAAACGTGAGGGCACGAACAAGCTTTGAAACTCGCGTTTGAGGGAAGAAAAATGATAGAGGCTTGGGCCTCTTTGTAGTAATTTTTGCACCCACCAAGAACAAGGGAACCTCATGCGCACCGGTCTATCACCCGGTGGTCTCTGGGCACTCACCTAAGGCATGCCAGAGGGAGCCGAGTCTCTCTTTTATGTGAGTTTAGTGGAAGGCATCATTCATGATCTTGAATTAGTGATTTAAAGGACATGAAAAAGCTATATAGCTCAGGCGAATTATATACCCTTTCAGTCATATCAAAAGTAAGAGCACTTAATGTAACGAGAACTAGGAAGTTGTAAATCCACAAATAGACTTAACATTCAAATAAGGTTCATGATTATACAAGAAAAAAATCATAATAGAAATATGTAGATAATACAGAGAGAAGATCTTAATACAATTATCATGGTAACCTTATCATATTCATTCATAACATTACTATAGAATATCACAGAAGGGGAGACCGTAGTCATGCGCCATATCTAGATCCATACATGAAGACTTTTGAAACAAAATTTACATTCCCCATTCCCTTATTACATCCTTCCTATAATCATCTACCCCTTTTATCCCATAGTTCTTGTAGTAATTTTACAGAGCTCCACTTCCTTCCTCGTGTTCTCCCTTTTTTCTTTCTTTGCTAAGGGTGCACATATATATAGGCATCTAATCTCCAACAAACTCCTCTGCAACCTCATATTTGGCCCCAAGTGTCAAGGTGTGGATCACCTCAGGTGCATGCCTCTCCATGTCATGATTAGCTTTTTGGATCTTCTTATCACAAGGTATATTCCTTCCAGGACACCCTATTTCTAGGCTGGAACCTTATCCAAATGGAACACGTTCTTCATGTGTTCTGTCCAAAAGGTTGAAAATGGCTAAGTCCCAAATTGTGCTTTGTGGGCATGCATCCTTGGTTCTCCAAGAACCATTTTGAATCCTACCTTACGTGCCTTAACTTGCACGCTTCCTCCGCCATGCACGCCTACGTGCCTTTAAGATTTGGTAGCTACATTAGGGTCCCAACATTACCCCACACTTCACCTGTTCTCCACCCTCGGGAACCTTTTCAAAGAATGCAGTACAAAAAGGCAAGGCCTTGCCTTGGAAAATAATGGAGGGAAAGAATAAAGAAATGGGGAAGAGAGAGAATAGAAGGAAAACTACCTAAAGAAGAAGGGGAAAATTCTGCCGTAGGTCGGCCTCCAAGTGTATTCCAAGCACTAACTTCATCCTGTACCCTCTTGCAAAGGTCACCAACCAATGCGCTCACCTCGTCGAAGGTTAATCCTTCCCCCTTTGTGTTTATGGTATCTACCACTGTTTCCAGTTCCTTAGCTTGATCTTCCAAGGCATCCATCTTCCTCGTAATGACCGTGTAGAGATCTTTAAGCCGGGTTTTGATTGAGACCGAAGGATCTCAATAGCTTCAGATTTTCTTTCTACTTCAGCTAGAATATTTTCTCGCTCTACTCTATTGCCTTTATTCTTTTCCCTGAAGTCCTTCAGCTCGGCCTCGTCGTTGGCAAGCAGCATGCTTGTCACCTTGTCCTAATCGCGTAATGGTCGTATGTGACCCTAACGGTTTGTGCAGCTACTTTTACATCAGCAAGCACCTTACCATATTCAAATATGAGTGTGATGACTTTCAACTTGTCCTCTTGCTCCAAGCACGTAGCTACATCCTCTACCAACTCCAAGGCCAAAGGCTTCCTTTCCATGGTGAGGATTCGAGTCAAGTCCTCAAGACACTCCAAGGGGGAACCATATTTTTGCGGGAGGGTTAAGGTCTAGGTGCTTCATGACAATAGCCTAGGAGATGAGCTCCACCTTCTTGGAAACTTCATGCACTTTATCTTTCTCCTCTTGTAATTCTTTCATTGTAGTTGAGCGCTGATCAGCTTTTCAAGGTTGAGTTCCTTTGTTAGCTCAACTATTTCTTCCTTCCTCTTCTCCATCAGGTCCTCCAAGACTTTAACCCTATCATTTCTACAGAAGATCCTTGCCTCTACCTCCATGGAGACTTTGTTGAGTGCATTACATACTTGCTCATCCGATAGTTGTTGTGCGTTTATGATGGGGTTGACCCCCTTTGTCTCGGATAGCTCTAGTATCACCCCTTGGTTAACCTCAAACTCGGGCTCATCAAGGTGGGAGTCGAATGCCCATGATAGCATCTTTCTTGTGCATGGGTATCCACCCTCAGGATCAAAGGACTCCATGGCGGTGAGCTCCTTGGTGGGCACGGTACTCTGGAAGCGTGCGCGCAAAACTTTGCTAGGGTCATTAACATACCCCATCATTGATTTTCCTTCCTCCGTGTGTTTACTTCCCGTGTGCACACCCTTTGGAACAATCATTGTAAGAGTTGGGCCTTTTGTGCTACTCACACTCTTCTCCCTTTTCTCTTCCTTGAATTCACCGAGCACGAGCTCCACACTGCGCACTCCAATTCCTTGTCGACCAAGGTATTAATCATCTTCTCCGCCTCCCTTGTCACTTTCTCATCCACCTCCTCTTGAGTGAGCTTGGGCATATCTGGCTCCTTGGTACTTTCCCCTCACTCCTTTCTTCGTTCTGTGTGCCTTCCTCCCCTTGGGCACCCTTCCTCCTTACAAAGATGAAAGCATCATTTGCATCTTCTACTTCCTCTTCCTCCAAATTGTGGACATCAATCAGCTCTTGATTTACCTCTAGCTCTTCCTCTTCATCATCATCCTTTTTTCCTATATAGGCGTTTGTGTCGTCTATATCCTCGGACTCTGGTTCTTCCATCCCCTCTTCTTCTTCCTTTGCTAAAAACTCCAGAGTTAGGGATGTGGTCTTCTCTTCATCTGAGGGTTCCTCAAGGGATGGTGGCTTCGCAGGTTTTGGGGTCTTCTCCTTGACCACTGTCCTCTTCTTCTTCCGGATGTAGGTACTTGTCCCCACGGTACCTACATCCTGCTTCTCCACCGCCCTCTGTTCCTCTTTCTCTTCCCTCTCCTTACGCTTTGGCATGGGCTTCTTCCTTCTAGTAGGGTCATCTAGGATGGATATCTCATCCTCCATGTATGCGCCCTTTTCAAATTTTGGCCTTATGCGTAGGTAAATCCTTGTGGCATTGCTCCCAACAATAGGTAAGGTCAAAGGCCTTACAATATGCACATCATGTGACATGTACCTTTCAACGTACACATGCTTCTGGGTAGACCAACTTCTTCCTCATTTCCTTGTGCTCTCTGTCAAGGGTGGACAAGTCAAGGTTTAATTTCTTCGACTCCTTGTATCTGTTTACTCCTGCTTGGAAAAATTGGGCAAGTAAACAAGAATGGGAGTTTGCACCATGGACTCTAGCTTCCATTGACCAAAATGAACCTGCCAATACAGAAGTGTTGGTAGACTGTGAACTCTGCTTCTCCTTTGGTCACCGCGGGGAGTTGTTCAGGGATCCGCCATTCAGCCCTGAATGCATTCCTAAGGTGCGTATACCATTTGTCTAAGTGTGCCTTGTGTACCCCTATCATTGATTCACATGTGTATTTCTGAAACCTCTCGCAGGTGAAGGATCTTCAATAGGGTACTCCCACACGAACTTGTCGGATGCATCCGGCACCCCAACTTCTGAGAACACAATTGTCAACAGAATGTTTCCAAATAAGATCTTTCCTCCCTTCTCCACGCTACTTATGATTCCATCTACAATATATTGGGAGAGGTTGTATATGGTGCCCTCTGTGACTTTCCTACAGACATTCAGCTAGGGCTTGCTCACCTGGGTCCACCTTTCTTGTCCATTCAGCTTGGAGACTAGGTGTGTGGCCATCTTCATCATCGATCACTAATATCCGAGACATTGTAGTACCTTGATCCCTTCTTCAATCCCTGGGATGCTATGGTTTCTTTGATTACCTCCTTGTCCAGGAGGTCATCTTTGAGCGCGTCCCCTTCATAGTTTAGGCCTATGAAGTGTGAAATTAGTTGGGGAGTTATGCACATTTTGCGCCTGCGAAGTAGAAGAAGTCTTCATGTACGTGCGTCATCAACCATTGGTACAAGCACTCGGGATTCCCAAAAATGGTAACTTGAAAAGTTGGAGAAGCCCTACCTTCTCCATTTTCACCTTGACCATGTCATTGTAGATCGGCAACCCGTTAGGTGTTCATTTATTTGTGGGGCGCACCAGCTCCAAAGTGCCATTTCCTTCGCGATTGTACTTGACCGGTGATTATAGTTGATCATGGTCATCTTTCTTATGTGGGACTCCCACTCTTGCCCTAGCAAAACCCCATCTAGGTATTACATCTCTAAGTACCATTCCTCATTTGTATCCAAGGGTATTTCTTCTTGTTTCTTCTTTCCTTTTCCTTTACCCTTTCCCTTCTTGGATTGTTTTGCAGGTTTATCAACTGGTTTCGTGGCCATCATTGCACCCTTTTCTTTCATTCCCAGGTTAACTTGTGAGTTGTTTGAAAGTTTTCCTCGTGCGCCCCATGCCCTAAAACACAAACCCTAATCTCATATTTTTCTCCTTTGATCACGGCACTTCTTCACAACGTTCCTCACACCCGTGAATCACTTCTACTCTAGTTTGTAGATCCAATAGACCGATTGTGCTTAAGTTCTTGGGATTTTCCTTCGCATGAGTCAGTTCTCAAAACCCTAGCTCTTGAAAGAAAATCACTCTTCTTGTGTTTGTAAAGTGAAATAATGAAATGCCCACTCTTGTATTTATAGATTTTCCCACTTTTATGCATTTAAGGCTAGGCTACCTACCACTGTATGACAATATTTAATGCGGTTTTTTCAAACAAAACCCAACTTCAGCACTTCTCCTTACATGCCCAATCCTTGCGTGAAAATTTTTCCAACCTTCTGGCACGCAAACAATCCATCTTGATAGAAGACTCTTGCACACGTGTTACCGGTGCCAAAGGCACTTCTTCCATCCTCATGATTCTTGCTTTCGCCTACCTTGTGTTTTTGCACTTTTTCTCCTTTATACGTGGATTTCCAATGTAACCTTATTTTTCCACCGACCCAAATCCTCCTAGCTAGAATAACTCCAAGTTTCTCTTCATCATCTCACCCCACACTAAAACGATGCGTGGTCCTCTACGCATTCATAAGTCAAAAAGTAATAAGGTTACCGAGTGCCCAAAGTGCAAAACAAAACAACAACGTGAAAGGGAAATACAAGAAAGGAAAAGCATAAAAGGAAATTCTAAACTAACTGGCAAAACTACCTTATTTACAAACACCAAGAAGCATTATTTATAGTAGGGCTTCAGCCTACTCCCATTGAAGTGTCTAGGTAATTTTTTTCCATCCAATGCTTGTAACTGGCACGCGCCTAAATCAAGGATGTATGAAATTACATAAGGACCCAACCAATGCACCTTCAACTTTCCAGGATGGTGTAGAAATTTTGAATCATATAGAAATACCATCTGGCCAACCTCAAATTGTTTGTTCTTGATATGGTGGTCATGTCATGCCTTTTGCTTTGCCTTCTCAGTTGTTTGGCTCCATCTTGCTAGTTAGCGCCTTTTATCCAAATTTATCAATTCATCTATTCTTTCTTCCAGTGCTTGCTCATCTTCCAACCCTCCTGCGTGTGCTATACACAAAGATGGTAGCATGAATTCGACCAACAAAACTGCTTCCATGCCGAACACCAATTGAAATGGTGTGGCCTTGTTCAATCTTTTATACGTTGTTCTGTATGCCCAAAGAACTACTGACACCTTGTCATCCCAATCCTGCCTACCCACATCACATATCTTAGTCAATGTGTGACTAAGGATTTTGTTGAATGCCTCTGCAGTCCCATTCACCTGAGGGTGATAAGGGGTAGTCTTGTGATGGGCTATCATGAATTCTACCAATAGAATCTTGATGGCTTCATTTAAAAAGTGAGTGCCCCTATGACTTGTTAAACTTAATGGGCACCCATACCTACCGATAATGCTCTCCCACAAAATCTAGCAGCCGTGGCTATGGTTCAATCCTTAGTGGGAGAAGCCTCGCCCACCTCATCGGATAATCGCACGGGTAGTGATATACCACAAGTTATTCCTTCATGCAGCTAGTGAGATTGGTCTAACAAAATCTATTGCCCATTTCTCAAAAGGTTCCGATGCGGCAATGGGGCGCAAGGGCATCTCATCCCTTCTTCCAAGTTTGCCAAGGCACTGGTAGTGGTCATAGGCCTTGCAAAACTCAATGCAATCCCAGGTGAATCGTCTCCCACCATAGTTTGGTGACTAGGATCTTGCGCACGGTTGCATTCCCCGCATAGTTTCCTCCAGCAATCCCACCATGGGCTTCTTCTATTATGGCCACATGTTCATGTTCTAATACACTGGTGCAAAACCTCATCGCGGCCCATTTTATACAAATCCCCATTGATCAACATGAAGGGCGTGGTGCGTATGGCTAACCTTTTCCTTTCCAATGCTTTCATCCCTTGGTGCCACACCTTCCTTGAGAAAAACAACAATGTCTTCTAACTCCAAGGCGCGCGCTATAACCTGAATAGTTACACATCGACATGGTTTCCTTGATACTTTACGCATCCTCTCTGAATCAATCCTTGATAAATGATCTGGCCCACAATTGTTCTTTCCAAGTTTTACCACCACTCTGAATTCAAATTCCTGAAATAAAATTACCCAACGACATATGTGCCCTTGTAACACTACTTTGTTTACTAGATACTTCAAGGCCATATGGTCAGTGTAGAATATGAAGGGAGTCACCAGTAGATATTGTCTAAATTTGTGGAGCACGTAGATCATTGAAAATGCCTCATGCTCGGTTGTTGTATAATTCTGTTATGTTGGTGTCAACTTTCTACTTGCAAAACACAAGGGATGATCAACAATCCCCTCTCCTGGTTGAGCAAGAACGGCTCCCATTGTTGTACCAGAGGCATCCACGTGGACATGGAAAGGTTTATCCCATGATGGGAATCATAGAATAGGTGTGGTGACAAGCCTTTCTTTTAGAGTGTCAAATGCCCTCTGCTATGCCTCTCCCCACTGAAAGGCACTCTTATGTCTGAGCAATATTTCCAAAGGCACGGCGATCTTGGCATATCCCTTAATGAACTTTCTGTAGTACCCAGTGTGTCCAAGAAATATGCACATGGCACTTTGGTGGTGGGCTCCTAATCCCACAATAACTGTAACTTTCGTGGGATCCACTAGTAAGCCCTCTTTGCATATGATATGCCCCAACAACGTTCCAAAAGGAGTTGTAAAGACACATTTCTTGATGTTGAGGGAAATCCTCAACTGTTGACATCTTTCAAACATCAATCTCAAGTTATCACAATGGTCCCTGACCAATCCATACACTATCTAATCATCCAAATATACTTGAAAGAACTTGTGGATGAAGTCCTGAAATGCTTGTACCACTATGCGCAAAAATACAGCGGGTGCATTCCTCAATCCAAAGGGCATGACTGTGTATGCAAAGCTTTCCACTCGGTGGTGAAAGTTGTCTTTTCTTGGTCTTCCTTGGCAATCCTTACTTGGTGATATCCCGAGAATCCATCCGTGAAGGAATAGACCTCGCACCCAGCAACTCCTTCCAAAATCTCTTCAATGAAGGGGGTGGGAAAAGGATCTATGATACAAACATCGTTAAACTCCCTGTAATCCACACATTTCCTAATCCACCCATCCTTATTTATATTGATCACCATTGGACTTATCCATTTTGATTCCTCCACATGCCTCAATGATACGATGTTATCATTTTGTCTAGCTCTTCTTTAATCCTTACGCTCATGTTGGGATTCATCCTATAAGGCCTCTTCCGTTGGGCACACACCATATTTAAACTTTATCCTCATTTCCCCTAATGAATGGTGGAATCCTTTCAACTCATGGTATCCACGCGGAATAAATCCTCAAATTCTTATAAGAGATCAATGATCTTTGATACCTCCTTTTCCAACCAGTAGTCCCCAATGATAGCTTCCTTGGGTTCCTTCTCCAAGCCGATGTTAACTTTCTTGGTTTTGAGTGGTTCATGACACGTGCGCACATGCATCTGCACTGTCAACTACCTCACATGTCCCAACCGAATGGTTGACATTCAAGCTCTCCATCTCCTCTCCATCAATAACATATACCATCTTTCCTTTCTCCTTTTCAAAGACACGTGCACCTTTGAATTGTATGTCTTCTTGTTCCTTCTCTTCAAACCACGCTTCCAAGAAAGGTCCGCCAAGTAAGTCTACTAATCTATCTTCCGCCATGGTGCAATCCCCCAGAGTGAGGTGTTGAACAGCCTACACTACCTCATTAACCGGTTGCTTAGTACTTTGGTACTTGATTGTGTGAACTAGGTCAGCCGCTAATTCCTGCCAATTTCCTGTCTAGCGGTGAGTTTCAGAATGGATGTACCAAGTGCGCGCACAACCTTGTAGTGTTGAATACAGCTTGTGCACCCAAAGGGAGGGTGAAAATCTTCTGCGCCTTCTCCCCAGACCCTCTCACATGCCTGGATGTGGGAAGAGGCGGGTTCATTTCCATTGTAATCCTTGATAGCGGTGGGTATATTGCTCCTTGAGAATCGGATAGTGAGTATAATTCTAACTTCATGCCATTCCAACAAGTTTTCGCTATGCGCGGCCCACCACCTCATTGTTGTGCCTATCAAAACATAACCCAACATACCTCATCGCTCGTCCTCCCTCCATTGAGCTTCCATTTCTCTCAAAAAGACCTCAGGGTATCCCGAATACTTGGTTATTGCCTTTCCTCCCATGCACCAAACTGTATGCATCATGGTTACCTGGTCACCGATCCTTTCAGATGTCACCCAATCAATTCATAAGTCCCATGCACCCAATTATCGCATGCTATACTGGTAGTATCACTGACAGATTGAGCATCATCAAACTGGATGACTCCTTCTATAGGGTGGATGGTCTCTAGATCTCTTATGGAGTGCACATATATTCTATCCAGGACTTCCTCTCCAAGGGGTTCAGTATAGGGTGTGGAATTTCCATCAGCAAGCGGTATAATCACCCTCTCTTCCTTATTTTCAAAGCTTATGTACCCCTTGTTAAACCGGAGATCTGCATTATTCTTATAGCACCATGAGCGCCCAAGTAACGCTGGGAAATTATCTACCTCGACAAGCACCAAGACTTCAAAATCCCCAGTGAACTTAGTCCCCTGAATGGTAATGGTCACATCCTTCAAGACACCTATGGGAATTGCCTTTGTCTTATTTTCCATATACAACACATTTGAAGATGGCTGTAATACAGGTCTTCCCATTTGATGCCAGGCATCCAGAGTGAGAACATTAACCTCCACGCATGTGTCAATGAGGATTTTTCTAAGCATTCATCCATCCACTACTGTGTTCAAGGTGATCTCTTTTTCATAATCAAGGCTATGAGGTGGGAGGTTTGCATGTAGGATCTGCCTTTCGTGCTCTTCCCGGTGTGTGGTACCTTTTCTCTCAACCATGCTCCTAGTAAGGGAATAACATTATCTTGCCTCAGTAATTTACACACCTCCTTAACCTTGTCCAAGTCATCCTTTGGTGCTTCTACTAGTCTTCTTTGCTCATCTTTTCTAGTTTTCTCTTTTAAGCATTGGATCTCCCCTTGTAAGCTTCAAATTACGTCCATGGTTTCCTAGTAGACTTCTTTCTAGTGAGCTGGGTTTGGATACTTCCCATGTACTACTTCTTCCCTTAAAACCAAAGGTCTCTGCTTAGGTGCTTCCTTTATGTGTGCGAACTCCGCCCTTGTTGTTACCATAATAGGCTCTAGTTTTGATTCACGTATTACTCACGGGAGCCATTACGTGTCAACCTTCTTAATACTCACCATGGCAAAGTGCCCTTATCCTTTCATGCAGCTGCTAACTCATTAGTTCGTATAACTTCGGGCACTCTTTGTACTTATGTTTTTTTCCACACCAGGAGCATTGTAGAAGATATGGACATTCGTGCTTATAATGGTCTGTGGCTCCACAATTAAAGCATGTTCCATGCAAGAACTCACTTCTTCCCCGTGGTTACCATGGCCATGAAATCCTCCACGAAATCCCCTTCCATGTGTACCTCCATCTCCGTGTTCTTCATACCGACGCTCATCTCCTTTGGAACTGTTGGCAATGCCAATCTGGCACACACCAAGATCAATTGCCTCATGAATCTGGTCAATCAATCTATAATCCTTGGTGTCATGTGTGGTTAAGGTACATATCTTGTAATAACAAGATACATTTTTGAGATCATGTGTTGTAAAAGGGGGCACCTACTTACATCATGATCTCCGTGACATATCTCACAATTTACCACTACAACATGTACTACCTTCCAAGTACATATCCCACCATTATCCTTTGTGTGCCCTTCTACATCATAATCTATGCACCACATCCCCTCATGCGAGTCTGGGCTGTGTTGGCAGATAATTTCTCCAATTGCTTAGCCATGGCAGCAATCTGAGCCTCCAGAAATGGGCTAACACCAGTGTCAACACTACCAACTGCCTTAGCGCGCAAAGTAGCTTCCAACACTTCACGCGGGTCCATGAATGTTTTATGAGACAAAGCCCTCCTAAAGGGTGTGATCAACCCTCTCGAAAAACCACTGAGCATGTTGTGAAGGGTGGATATCATAAGACAATTTAGACAATAGAGTTTTAAAGCATGCATCATATTCCCACACGCTCTCTACCATTCCCTACTGGATTTCCTTGAGAGAGTTGATGCTCTTCTGTTCAAACTCAGGTATGTGGAATTCCGCCAAGAACGCATTTTTCAGCGCAGTATAATCCACAACAGTTTGATGAGGGTCATACTTTCTATACCAACTATGCGCATGTCCTTGCAAGGTTGTTGTAAATTGACTGGCCTTTCGATCCTGGGTCGTGATCCCCTTCGCGCACCATAGTAGCTCACACTTATGCACATGTTCTATAACATCTTCTATCCCACTATAATCTGGTAAGTGCAGAGACATCTCAAAAAATACTTGAGGAGGTGGCTGAGGCCCTTGTCCTCCTAACCCAGTGTAGACACCAAATTTGTGTCTTACGACCCCTTGTGACCCGCATCTCCTCTCGCAATCTAACCTCATCACCTAAACCTTACACAATTATTTATTAATTACCTTATAATTGATAAATCCACATCACCTTACCCGCCACCTCACTTTGCCACCTCATCATGACCTAGCCCTAACCCTAAACTAACCTAATTAAGACCCATGACTTGGTCTAGACTCACATCCATAACTAATGCCTCCTTACTCGCACCCAAAGCCGACCTTCTAGCCACTTGACCAAGCCCGCAACTGATCTCTCGGGAGAAAAACAGGGAAGGTGGGCTATTTTACTAAAAATAGCCTACTTTTTCCTTACCGATGCCGGTTCCTACTCGACCGCCGTCGGTTACGCAACCGCCATCGGTTCCCTGTAAATGGGCTCCCCAAACCAAAACAACGGATTGGAATTTCATTTTGGAGATCAGTCAAAGGATTTCTGGATCAACAGAGAGCATTGCGAGCGAGGAACAGAGTCCAGATCTTCACTTGACAGAGCAGAGACGAGTAAAGAAACCAGAAGTGTTTACAACCAAGGAGATCAACTTGCATCTTGGTCAAAACCAGTAAGTCACATCTTGCATGTCCTCTATTATAACATTTCTTATGCTTCTTGAATCTCGTCCTCCTAAATCCGCTTTCAATCCACTACCCAACGTGCCATTGCATCTAATCTGTCATTATTTTGCTTCTAATCATCCCATTTCCTAATATCATCCATAAACCAGCCATTACAAACACCATAGCTACCAAGAAGATCCTAGAACCCACCGGCATCGGTTATCAAGAATCGCATCGGTTATCAAGAATCGCATCGGTTCCTCCGATCAAAACTAAAACCAGCCTTTCCCCTACCCGCTTCAACGAGACAATTTAATTGATATTTTGCAGTCTTTTGTGTTAATTCATATTAATAGGGAACTCACCACCTTCAAAGGAAGTTTTATATTTTCGGGCCCAAGGCAGCTTCTCATTTATTGTTTAATCAAAATCTTGTGGTCTTGTGTTCTTATTTGCAGTAGTCCTTCCAAGACAAAAAGGAGTTCTTCGCGATCAGCCACCCGATCTTTCTACGGTACGCGCACACCATCTCGACATTCAACATGTATTCCTCCTAACCCTAACCTCATCTGCTTTAAAAGGAATGAAAGGATAGAGCAACTCTATTCCCAGTTTCAAACATTCCGAGTGAAACATTTTGGCACGCCCGGTGGGACCCATTTTGGGTTTCTTTCTCTTGCTTATTTTCATTTTAGGAAGCATATTTGCTGTTGCTGCTTTTGTTATATATTTTCGTAAAGAATTTGTCTTGCTTTCCTAGTTTCGCATTAGTGAAAGTCATCTCTCTTGCTTCATCGAATATAATTTTCGATTTGGGTTTAAAACACATGCATTGCATTCCTGCTTGTTGTTCTTCAATTCTAGTGAACATAGATTAAGTAACAGGTCGTACACGTGGGGGTGATATCCACGGTATTGATAGGAAATTAACCTTAGTTTCACTGCACAACACATACCGAATCACTTCACAATTAACACAACATACTCAAACATCCCCCTTTTCCGCGGTATTCCTCCGCCCGATTGAGGTAACCTTATAAGCCAAAACAAACTTGACATTTCCCTAGGTCTTGTTGTTTAGGATTCGACATCATCTTACGTCTAAAGGCATAAGCCCACGATAACTAAAATTAACCCTAGGATTAGTCTCTAGATTTGCGTGTGCCTCTCGCTTGTTTTCAAATTTCGTTTTTCTCGTCATACTTTGTCTTCTCGTGATCAATAAGTTGATAAATATACTCAACGTTGCTAAAAATCAAATTAGCAGCCTTTTTTATATCTTCTTATCCTAGACTTTTGACACCGCATCGATTAAGGGACCGACGCCGCATTTGCTCGCGTGGACCGACACCGGTTACTAAACCGATATCGTTATCGTCTTTCATCAGCCCCGACAAACCAAAGAATTGCCAAATTCATCATTCGAGGTTGTTTTTGTTCTTGATAGATTGAAACTTTCCGTGTGTTCTTGTCCATGGTTGTCATCACTGAAGCAAGCGCCGCCATGGTTTCACATGCCCGCTTCCGTGTCTTTGCCTCGAATCACCCCCTTCACATTCTATAGGAACCCTACGGACACCAAAGTGAGATCCCCAAATTCCTGTAGGAGACAAGGACTTTGCCAAATTTCTGGATGCTAATCCCAGCACTGTACAATACTATTTGTCTCATGCCCCTGACCGTACGCCTGATGGTCAGCTCCTTATTGGCATGCCTATTAGTATAGCTGCTCATTTAGCTCCCACTCCTCCTGATAACACTGCCTTACTTCCTGCATCTCTAGCCCCGTCTCCCAATCCGACGGCTTCAGAGGTTCATACGACCCCGATTAGCTTTCCTTTGGTTAATCTTGGACCCCACGTATCGTTACCACCAACTGCCCCTATCTCATCTCTCTTTCAGACCACTCCATTCATGACTTACTCTCTGCCACCTATTCACACGAGCTTTCCTTCTCAAGCTCCGCCTACCTTTTCATTCCCATACACGTATCCAGTAACCTCAACACCTTATATGGGACATCCCTATTCTGTGGCACCATCATCTCATCCAACCACAGATTTCATCAAACAAATGATGGACAAAATGCAAAACCTGGAGGCTTCCGTTTAGAAGGAAGTCGTAGCGCCTGACATACGAGCAAGTTTGTTGGGAGCCCATTCACCCTTCTCGTCCCCCTTCATTCATATCCTCCTCAATGGGAGTTTGCCAAAGTTTACTCGCTTTTAACAAGAAAGAGGATCCTCAACAACACTTGCGATCATTTAGACATGCTTGTTATTTGATTGCCCATGATGACGCTGTTACTCCGCACCTTCCCATGTCCTTATCAGACCCGCCTTGAGTGGTACAAAGTTGCTTTAACCCAAAGACTCGATCTTCTCTTTTAACCAACTAGCCCAATCTTTCTTGGATCATTTCTCCATTAACATTGCCAAGAAAGTATCTATCACCGACCTCTATGCCATCCGACAATTTGAAGACGAATCTATCGCAGATTTCGTTGGACGATGGCGGGCCTTATCAACCAACTTACGTATGCCTTGCCTCAAACCGAACTCATCGAACTATTTACGTGGGCCTGCGCTAAGCACATCTCCCCTACCCTCCAAATTCAAACTTTCCGCACATTCGACGAGGCCTTTACCATGGCTCGGAAACTAGAAATTCGAGCCTTAGAAGAAGAGAAATTGCGGTTGCAGAACAAAACCCCATTTCCGAACTCCTGATTCTACCAACAAGCCAAACACCACCACTCCTCACGCGTCCACTTCTTCTAAATCAAAAGGAGCTGTCCACGTGGTAATGGTCAAATCTCAAACACCGTCCAATACTCCGCCGAAAACCACTTATAAGTACAAAGCCGAGCCCATCAATTACACTCCTCTTGGGAGAAACTTATGGCGTCATCCTCGAGAAATTGCTCAAAGTCGGGCTATCACCTTGCCCTCGTTAAACCTCACTGGGTTTGACTCCACCCCGCAATACCTTCCCGGTACAAAGAAAATGACTTTGTAACTTTCACCGCGTAAAAGGACATAGTCATGAAAACTTGCAAGATGTTGAAAAACATAGTGCAGAAATGGTTGATGCAGGGATATAACCTCGATAATCCTAACGCCCGCTAACCGAAATCTAAAAATTTTCAACAAGCCATTCCCGAATCACTCGTCCAACAAGAAACGTGAACCAAGATATCTTAGCCGAGGAGAGTGTTCATGAGATCCATGCAGCTTTCGATTCTCACCAAAAGCCTCTATTGAAAATTTTTTAAATCAAGCCTCTCCACCAACACAGAGTTTGAACCTCCTTCACCACCATCAAGCCAAAGTGAAATCATTCCTTTACCCATAGAAGAGTTAATCGCCTGACTTCTTCTCATCTCATCGACGATCTTCTTACACCACATCCCTACAAGACCGTGAGCGGATGCTATCTAATTTATCTATTTCCCAAACGTCCCCTTCTACCACTCTTGCTACACAAGAGGAAGGCTCGCCACTCCTTTTGACATCCTTAGACGAGAAATCTCTTACACTAACATCACCACATTCTTTAAACGTGACAGATCCCCTCAAACACGCCCTCCTACCTATTAGTCCCTCATCGCCTAAATCTTTTCAACGACCGGTTGACCTCTTAACATCTATTGATACAAAGGCCTCATCTACCTCCCTGTGTCACACCCGCAGTGGACTGGAATTACAACCCACCTTTCTTCCGTATA
Organism: Taxus wallichiana var. yunnanensis; assembly: GCA_018340775.1. NCBI lineage: Eukaryota > Viridiplantae > Streptophyta > Pinopsida > Cupressales > Taxaceae > Taxus > Taxus wallichiana. The sequence continues at coordinate 178,050,686 of CM031234.1, forward strand.
AAAATTACAAATCACACCTTGAGACTGTCATTCCACAGAAGATAGACAGGCCCTATGGGAACGTTTGAGTACCCCTTTTTCTACTCAAATGCAAATGACTCGATCCCGATGTCTCCACCATATACCCAAGTGCTTACGTGCTTAAAATGCCCCTGTTCTCACCTTCACCCCCTCACCTCTACCAAATGCCCCGCCCACTTCTATCAACTTAACCAGATCTTCCCTACGCTGGGACCTCACCAATGCCTGGGCCTAACGCACCCGCCTAAGCGACTCGATCTATCCAAAATAAATCTCCGCTCCGCCACCTAGGAGACAAACTCAATCCGTGCCCCTATCACAATCAAAACCATCATCATCATACCTACCTTCCATATTGGGACCCCATCCTCTACCTTACATCAATATATCATACCTCCGCGTTTTCTTCAAAACAACCTACGCCTTCCGCACCTATACAAAAATTCTGTGGTATAGCAACACCGCTACTCCGCGTATCTCCGTCCACCTATCAACCCTAAACAAATTCCATCATCAAAAGATTTGTTTTCAGTCACTCCTATTTCCCCGTGGTTGTTTTCTGATACCACATCATCTGCGGCCTCATCATCCAACATAGCTTCTGCGCCAAAGAAATCACGTTTAGTAAAAACCATGTATCAACACCCCTCGGCTAAACCACCACCCGTGCGAACCAATCATGCCCAAACATTACCAAAACCCGCACAACCAATACCCTCATCCTCTTCCGATTTTGACCCACTCAAAGGATCTTACGCCAAAATCCTTGCTATGTTGGTGGAGAATGCGACCATTTCCCTACCTCCACTTAGACCTTATGACCCGTCTAAGCCCCGACCTATGGGTTACGATGAGTCTAAAATCTGCGCTTATCACCGCACACCAGGACATGATGTGGAGGGATGCAAAGCTCTAAAAACCATCCTTCGCGGGCCACCTCTCCCTGATAGAAAGATTAAGAAAGACAACTTACGAAGGGAGAGACCTTTAGTTTCCATTCCTCTCCTATACCATCCGTCCCGCCTCACCAAGATCTATCATTATTACAACCCCACCTCTTCAAGACCATGAGTTATCCCAACCATCTTCCTCATCTCAGTCTACGAGATTAATATGATTAGTGTCGCTACTCGAGGGGCGTAAAAACAATGGGAAAGCAAAGAAAACACACTCGCGGCATCTCTTTCTCCGTCAAACATCCCGATTGCACCACCACCTAAAGTGGTCATTCGTGGACCCGCCTATCCCGCCTCTAATGGCATTGCCCACCGAAATATGATTAAACAGCCTTCACCAATCACCCGTAAAATGACATCAGTATGATCTCATTCGACTTTCAATCTCATCGACAAGCTCTCGTTGAGATCCTTCAAGGGATAGAGGTTTTACCTAATGAAACCCTGCCTGTCACCTCCATTCTAACACCCAATCACGTTGCTTCTCTCACCAAACAATCCATCTCCCCCACCACTTCTGTCTCGGTACAACAAGCCGCTGCAGTTAGTTTCTCGGAAGATGAAATTGTCGACTTTGGCATGTAAGACCCCGACTCGCTCTTTTCATCTCCGCTTACGTCCGGGACATTCGAGTACGTCGGGTTATGATTGACGGGGGCGCTAGCCTAAACATCATCTCTTCAAAAGCCTTCCAACAAATGAATATCCCTTCTAGTTGCATGTGTGCCAACCCCATCATGTTGCGGTCATTCAATGACGCTATTACTTCTACCTTAGGCACCGTGATCCTCAACATTCGGTAGGACCACGATTTTTACCCGAACTCTTCTATGTCTTGAGGGAGAGTTCCAATATAATATATTGCTGGTCGCCCTCGATCCGAGCCATGGGATGCGTTCCCTCAACATTACATAGATGCATAAAATTTGAGTACGAGGGGAAGTCTTACACCGTAAAAGCTGACCCTCCCCCCTTTAAAACCTGCAATATGTTATACCGCCCTAACGATGTGCTTATACCAATCAAGACACCCATACATTCAACCCAACCATCCTCCTCAAATGTACCTCAACCATCCACCTCAACCGCGCCTACGCCTTCAATTGATGAAACCACCATCGCAAAAACCACTTCCCTTCCCGCAGCTAACATTCCAACCTCCGACCCCTTAGTAGATGTTTTTCAGCGCCTTACGCTGGGGGAGTACCGCCTATATAACGTTAGTTCTTTCCCTACCCCGCAGGAGTACGGACAATTACATGCACATCCCACCTACGACCGTCGCGTGGGGGAGATAATCTCTTACGGACCACCCCATTGCCGCACTAACCTAACGTATGGGGGTGTTGACGCATCCTCCATTACCCCTGAACCTCCTCTTGGTGTGGTTCCTTTCCAATCCGATTTTCAATACTTGACAAATCGTCGTTTCGCCCTCACCTTCTTGACTCGCTGTGCGTGGAAAGGCTTTGGTTTTGGCCTTTACGAACAAGGCCGACATACACTCATTCCCGTGACTACCCGTAAACACAATGATCGCAGTGGTCTCGGTTTTCTGAAACACCTACACAGAGACACCTCCCCGCCGGTGTATCCCGAAGAAGAAGACGCCGCCCTACCAAACCATCATCACCCACTTTGCCATCATCACCCGCAGTAATCTATAGACCCGAATCCATCCTCCTAACTTTTTTTTTTTTTTTTTCATAAATGCTATCTTCATAGGTCCTCTCACTTATCAACGCGATAATGAGGACCCATCTTCTCTTGCCCCTTCTTTATCCGACATGATCAAGAGGATTCACCTTTGATTAATGTTGTTGAATGCCGGATGACGACTCCATCCTCACTTACCTCTGGCGCGGATGATTCTTATATTCAACGAGCCTTACCATCTCAAACCCAAACTATGCCGAACGAATCTACCATAGAAATCAACATCCACACGGAGGAGGATCCTCACATTGTGAAGATTGGACAATCCCTTAACACATCGTAACAAGTCGCCTTTACTACCTTTCTCCGTGTTTCGCAACCAAGCTTTCGCATGGTCTTACGCCGACATGCCAGAATTGATCCTACCATCGCCATCCATAACATCACCCTAAACCCCGATTCCAAACCTGGGCCAAATGTAAATTGAGAAAATGCATCCACGCATTGCTCTCTTGGTCAAAGAGGAGCTCCAACGACTCCTTTCGCTTCCTTCATCTTTGCCTATTGACTATCCTCAATGGATTTCTAACATCGCACTCGCTACTAAAGCGACAGGGGGACTTGATATGCATGATTTTCGGGATCTTAACCTCGCTTGCCCTAAGGATGACTTCCCTTACCTAGCATTGACCAACTTGTTGATCTAATCGCAGGTCATGAGATGCTCTCTCTCATGGATGGCTTTTCAGATACAACCAAATTTTGGTTGCCCTTCGCCGATCAACACAAAACGCCTTCATAACTCCTCGGGAACCTTCGTTATCGTGTCATGCCATTTGGCCTTAAGAATGCCGGGTGCTACCTATCAATGGCTATGACCTACATTTTTCATGACATTATGCACACTATCCTCAAGACTATGTCGACGATCTTCTCGGCAAGTCTAAACATCGTAGTGAACATCTCGATGTTTTAACCATTATTTTTGATCGCCTGTTACAATATTCTGTCCGCCTTCAACCGAAGAAATGTGTCTTTGGTGTTCTTTCGGGAAAACTTCTTGGCTTTATCGTCTCTTTGCATGGCATTGAGGTCGATCCATCTAAAGTCAAAGCTATCCTAGAAATGCCCCCACCCAAAAATCTCAAACAATTGCGTAGTTTACAAGGTAAGCTCCAATCTATCCGACGTTTCATCTCCCAACTCTCGGATCGGTGTCAACCTTTCCATCACCTCCTTAAAAAGGATATTGCATTCCAATGGAGCGAAGAATGTCACCAAGCCTTCGAAGCTCTCAAATCCTATCTCTTGCAGCCACCCGTGCTTATCCCACCCCAAGACGACCGCCCTTTCTACCTTTACCTTTCCGCCACCGACCACGCTGTAGGAGCCATGCTTGCACATCGTGACTCTGAGAATCGCGAACAAGCCGTTTATTATATAAGTCATACTTTGGTGGACTATGAGACTAGGTACACACATGTAGAAAAATTGTGCCTTGCCCTATCATTCGTGGCCACCAAACTCCGACACTACCTTCTAAATCACAAGACTTTCGTCATCACAATATGCACCCCATCCATTACATGTATGCCAAACCTCATCTCGAACCAACGATTGCTAGATGGCTCATGCTTCTCGCCGACTCGACCTTGAGTTTGTCCACCGTAAATCAATCAAAGGACAAACCATCGCACCAACTTTGGAAGCTCCTTTACCGGGGAACAATTTACCAATTTCACATTTCCCGACGAACTCATCGCTACTCTTTCCTCACGGAGGAGTCATACCCAATGACCCTCTTCTTCGATGGATCTAAATGCCGGTGCGGCGGAGGAGCCGGCGTTGTTCTCATTCCTCTCAACGCTGAACCTATGCCTCTTTCATTCCGACTTGATTTCCCTGCACTAATAATACAAATGGAATACGAGGCCCTTGTTCGGTCTCCAAGTTGCGTTACACTTAGGTATCAAATCTATCAACATTTTTGGCGACTCTCAATTGGTAGTCAATCAAGTTATGGGCATCTACCAATGCAAAAACGAGGAACTTCAAAAATACAAACACTACGTGGATTCACTTCTAGCCTTATTTACCCACTATTCTATACAAACCATTCCCGCTCCACTAACAAATTTATGGATACTATGGCTTGCTTAGCCTCGCAAATTCCCGCCGCGCCAACCGACTCGAATTATTCGTCGTGGTCCAACAACTTTTTGCCCCCATCCTATTCAACCCCGTAGAGTTTGTATGATAAATACTGTGTCTACTAATTCACAGGATACCTGGTACCACCAATTTCACGACTACCTTACAATCTCTGTCCTCCCACCTGACCTTACTAGTAACGGCAAACGTGCTTTTCTTAAAAGTGTTTCGCGTTATGTTGTCATGGGGGACTCTCTATAAACGTGGCTTTGATGGCATCCTCCTTCGCCTGCCTAATCAAGGCGGAGGCCACTCATACCATCCAACAGGTCCATGACGGTATTTGTGGTGGACATTTTAGCGGCCTTGCCGTGGCCAAACGAATCCTTCGCCTTGGTTATTATTGGCCTACTCTCAATAACGACTGCTACGAATATGTTAAGTGTTGTGTTATGTGTCAGCAACATGCCAACCTTCAACATACTCCTAGCCACCCGCTCCAGATCGCTCGAGATCTTTGGCCCTTCTCACAATGGGGTTTAGACCTTATTGGTGAGATTCACCCGACCTCTTCACAACGTCACCGTTGGATAATCACAGCAACCGAATATTACACAAAATGGGTGGAGGCTATTCCACTCATTTCAATCAAAAAAGAAAAATTGTCGAGTTCATTAACCACCACATTATCTGTCGTTTTGGTGTTCCTCATCGCCTGATAACAGATAATGGAAAATCTTTCAAAAACAAGTTGTTGCAAGACCTTTGTGACAACTTTGGTATCAAACTTAGTTTCTCATCACCTTACTATCCACAAGCCAATGGGCAAGCCGAGTCCTCTAATAAAACACTAACCAAAATCCTCATGAAAGTTGTCAATGAATCCGGAAGAAATTGGCACGATCACATTCCCTTTGCCCTTTGGGCTTATCATACTAGCATTCGCACTCTACTAATGCCACACCTTTTCTTTTCGTATACGGTGCACCGAGGCTGTTTTGCCTCTCGAAATACAAATACCCTCCCTTAGAATATCTCTTCGTGATATTCTCACCAACGATGATTTCCGCCAAGAGCGGTTAGCCCAATTGGAGCTTGACGAACGCCGCCTTACACTCTTGATCACCTTCAAATCTATCAAAAACGCATTAAACGTGCTTATGATAAGCGACTTCATGAGCGTATTTTAAGGTTGGTGATCTTGTTCTCAAAGAGAATCAACATGTAACCAAACTAGAAAAGAGCAAACGTGGAAAATTTGCTCCCAATTCGATTGGGCCTTATATAATCACTCACATACCTATGGATCTCGGTACTTATCATTTAGCTTCGCTTAATGGTAACCCGAGCTCAACCCTTAATGCCTTGCATCTTCGACCATTCTACTGTTGAAATTAGTGTTATATCACTTTATCTACCCGCCGCTCGTCCCCTGAGCTCACTTACCACTACATACACTCTGTTTCCTACACTCATAATAACAATCAAGCTCACATAGTTTGATCCTCACCTCCCTCGATGATGCCTTCCCTTTTTAGTCTAGTCCATGACTTCAAAGTATTAAAATAAGCCGTATTCTTATGGGATTTTCTTGAGTCAAACTTCCTACTAAACTAGATGCTTCACGCCAAATGAACATCTAGTCATCTAAATTAAATATAGATCGCTTCCTCGAAGGACAAAGCTATATGCCGAACTATTGCTGTTATTATATATAGATCGCTTCCTCGAAGGACAGCTATGCATTACAATCATATCTCGCTACTATAAATAGACTACTCCGAAGGACAATTATATACACAGCCTTTATCGAAGCTTCTCGCATTGATCGCCTTCGTGAAGACCTCAAGAATAATACAATCAATATCCTCTTGTAGACTTCCCGCATCGATCGCCTACATTCAATAAAATAAAAGCCTCATTCAAAAGAACTTTTGAGTCATGGACTTGTCTATTTAGGGTAGGTTCTCTTCGTCGTAACACTCACTTTGTAATAAGTTCTCCGTACTCGCCTATATCATCCACCTCACCTCACCATTTGTTTCAACTCAAGGGACGTAATGTACGCTCGATATATTGTGATCACACAACTCTTTTCACCTATTGACTTCTCGTCTATGCACGGTACCTAGGGCTCCAAGCTCATTCTACGTGGTGTGGTTTGTTTAGCTCTCTTCATCTACGGAGCACTCTTTCCGCTTTGCCTCACATCTAGGATTGTGTGTTGATCTTAATCAGGACATGATTCCCTACTACTTGGGTAGGCTAACTTTCGCTTCCCTTATACCTTTTACAACATCACCAATTCATTACCAACACCATCCACCTTACCTTTACTAATCTTAATATTTTTACCAACCAACCAATTGCCTAAACCGTACCCAATTGCCTGAATTCGCCTCTCCCTGATCCTAAGGGAGAACTACATCGGTCTGAGGCCCCTCCTTGCTTTGTGCAATGGGCTATGTAGGCAGCACTTCGGAGACATGGGGTCTCCCAAGGTTAGCTCGACCATCCCCTACCATAACCTATCCTGTGTGGTGAATATAAATATTTTTGTGTATTTCTATTTAATCACATTCCTCTTTATCCTTTTTCAAAACACCGAAAATCAAAACACAAACATTCTTATTATTATCGTAACTCAAATCAACATACATATTCGGTTTTATTTAGATGTTAAACAAATACATCTTTCTATCATCGACACGCAGTCGGCATCCTTATTTATTCTTATACCTTGCTAACATTTACTGCACCCTCACGCCTCATCCCGAACTAGGTGATGATCGTGATCGCCGACCCTCTCGCCGGGCTCTCTCGTCCTCAAAGGTACCACGGCTATTGTACGCGCCACCGATCTCGCCAATCTCTCTCGTAACATATGAATACGCCTCTCGCATGGAGGACTCCAGCCTCTAGTCTCCCGCCCGTGACTCCGCAATCACTAACAATCCTCTTGTCTCATTCACTCGCGTTTGAGCTGCTGAACCAAACGCTGCAGACGATCCTCTCTCGCTGTAATCACCGCTATGTCGTGGCGCCACGTACACCTCGCAGCTTCGCTACCCACCATAATCTATAGGCCTCTGCTGCTCTCGCATCCATTACCTCGCGATCGGCCGCTACCTCTTCGTGCCCTTCGAGGTGTTGCCGGGAGGTGAGAATGCCGCTCGCGCCGATCCTCATATATGGTCTATAAGCCTGTGGGTATATCTCGCACAAATCCAAATTGTCGCCGCACGCGATCTATAGGAATCCTCTCATACTCACCGCCCGTGCCCCGCGATCCACCTCAATCGCTCTACACCCTCAACTCCTCGCCTATGTTCTCTGTTACCATATAGTTTCCGTATGGCCTCCAACAGATATCCGCAACCATCACTCTCCCATACTCGCCTGTAATACTCAATATCACCCGTCACGGCTCGGGATCTCGCCTCTTGTTCTGTCTCGACCATCGTCTCAATCCCAACCTCTCGCACTCCGGTTTCTCCCGATCGATGGGTCGGGCCTATTGGTCGCACACAAACAATGTGCTCATAGGCCCAACAGCAGTGTAATAAGTATGAACTATCCAAAGTGTCGCCCCGTGATTTCACCTACAAGCCCATAAACCCTCAGATAGCTCCGCTAAATATGCAGTGCCCATGCAAAAGTCACGTTCCTTTCTATCATCTCCCAAATAACACACATCAATGCCTTTGAAATCTTCCTTCCGCCTCGTAACGCATAATACCCTACCGCTATCATTAATATCACCGCTAACCTTGTCTCCTCGTGGTGTGTGCATACATTACCCCATATGTAAAGGATAAACTCGCTGTGTCAAATCTCGTGCGATGGACCAAAATATCATGTTATCGCTCCCCGTGCGTGCTAGGTAGTGCCTCGATATACTGGTTCTCTCCGTAATAGGGAGTCTCAAAATCTGAAACACATCTTCCAATGTTACTGTCATCTCCCCTGTTGGCAGATAAAAGGTATTTGTCTCGGGATTCCATCTCTCAATCAATGCCTCGCAACATAGCATGGTTCCGTGATTCGTGAATAATAGCGGATTCCACTTAACCCAAAACGATTTATCAATGTCCATTCACTGGTGTTACATCCGCTCGGATTCGTGGCAACCAGCGCTGCACACTATCATTCATCCTCAATCCCGCCTCTTGCCTGCATACACCAAAACAACAAACAACCATTCAATCCGCGTGGTTTTTCAAACATTCTCGAAATTCTCCAAGAATCGGTATCGGTTATACATAACCGATATCGGTTGAGTAACCGATACCGGTTCTCCCTAACCGCCACGGCCATCGCCAATTACATACATCTTGCCTAAAACAACCACCTACTTACAATAAATTGCTCGCTTATTCCTCTCTCGTATACATGCATATACCCGAAACCCGTGATTACCTACCACGTAACACTTACCTCACTTATAACCCTTGCTATCATGTTTTCTTCTTCATATCTACCCACTTAATCTCTTATTCATAACACATGCAAAAATCAAATCACAACCAAAACATTTACCTCTGGGGTTGCAGAGCTTGAGGTGGTCCTTGTCTTCCTCTCTGTCCCCGCCTCGCCGGATGTTTCTCCTCATCCCGCCATTATCACCACTCTTTTCAAATTCACCTTTCTACTTTCTCGAATCTCCGATCGCATTCACCTTCCTGGGCCTCTTTTCTTATCACCCAAATCTCTCATACAAATTCCCGTCTCTCTTCTCCTTATCACTCAAATCTCTCATGCAAATACTGTCTCTCTATGCCAAAAGCATCGTGTTCGCGTATTTAACCTCGCATGGCTCTAAAATTAAAACTTAAGTTGCCACCCTAGCTTTTCTATTTTTAGAAAAGCTCATACCTAAATAACCGGTATCGGTTACTTAACCGATATCGGTCTATCTATTACTACCGATATCGGTTCCTTAACCGATATCGGTTACACACCTATCTTTTCTCAACAGCGTTCTTTTCTTCATTTCTCACCTAAATTTTTGTCGCGCCCGCCTCTTTTCCTGCATAAACAACACAATTTACCACATTTGTTCATCCACCACACATAGCATTACAATTTCATTAACATCATTTATTTTATACAAATACACAAACCATCAACTACGGATATCAAGAAACTATCAATCTATACATCATTTGGATCCAACTCATCAGTTACATATATCACAATGTCACAAAACCACCAATTCATCACATAACCTGACATTCATATATACGTGCAAAAACAAAAACATCAACATCATCCATCTATCAACATGTCAACTAAAACTTATCATACATTACATATTACCAACCATTAACAAAATATTTAAACACATTTTGAACACTGCACGAGGATCAAAACATCGTCTCTATATATATACAAATTTTCAAAAATACAATGTGCCCTACATCGGGCTCTATGTGATCTCATAATTCACCAAAGCCGCACGCAGCCGCAATAATCGCTGTCAAAAAATCTCGACTCGCTCGCAGCCGGTCCTCGATCAAAAATAGATATATACTGGCTCGCAGCCGGTATCCACTATACAACCCCTACTGGCTCGCAGCAGCAGCCAGATACAATAAATGAATAAATGAATACATGAATAATACATAGGCACGCAGGCCTCTATCAATACACCCGGCTCGCAGACCGGTGCCCATCTCTAAATACAAAAGCCATGTCCGGGATCCTCGCCTCTCCCCACCGCCTCGCACTCTCTCCCCGCTGGTCCTCGTGGTGCCTCTCGCCCCGCCGTGACGGACCCACCACCGTGGCCGCACCTCCCCGAGACCTCTCGGCCCGAGAGGTCTCTGCTCTATGTGCCGCATATGGCTGATAATCAGCCCCGGTACCATCAAGAATATCCTGATAGTATCGGGCCTCCGCTCTAGCCTCCATGTAACGCTCTCGAGCCACCGTAGGTACTGGGGCTGGTCCCCTGACACCTACTACCAGTGCCCCCTGTGCCTGTGCTGGTGCCGCTGGTGGTGCTGTGGGCGTGGTACTGTGCACTGCACTCGTGCTCGGGCCGTGGCTGTACCACGCTGTGGTGGTGGTGGTTGTACTGCGGCCGCCGCTCGTACTGCACTCGCACTTGTGGCTGTGGTGCTGGTGGTGGTGCTGCCTGTGCCTGTGCCTGAGCCTGGGCTAGCTGCCCCTGTAAGACACCTATCTGTGCCTGTGCTGCAGCTAGCTGCCCCTGTAAGAGCTGCACCTGACCCCTGAGCTGATCTCTCTCTCCTATCACTGCAGCCAAGTCTGGCTGTGCAGGCGGTACTATCTAGCCTACTCTCGCCTAAACCCACCACACCTCGTATGCTCCTGCACCCAAAGATCATCTATACCTCACCGCCGCCTCTCTCGCTACCCAATCTGGATCCAAAGGCTGTGGTGCAGCAAAGTGGGGCCTCTACATCATCTCTCCTGACCGAGGAACGGAGGTGGCTCGCCCTGCCGCAGCCCCATCTCGCCGCGTGCATTTCTCTCTGTGGGTATCCGCCGCATTTCTCTCGGCCTCCGCCCCGCTATCCGTAATGTGTACTGGATTAGGCGCAATCGTAAGCGGCTCTCTCGCCAGATGGTGACCTCTCGTAGGGTCTCCATACAATGTCTACATCGCTGTAAGGCCTCTAGCAAATGTCTATAGTATGCCACATCCCGACTCGCCATAATCGCCGTGGTCTGGCCCACGACCCCCAACCACCTCTGAAAGCCATATCGGTATATGACCTGTGGCCCTGGCTACTGGGGTAACCCTACTGGCCTGATGTATACGATGTGCTCGTATGCCCAACAATGCAACAAAAATGTAGAACAAATACCAAATCACCTCCTCCGGCGATAGCCCCATAGCTCCTCAGATAATTCGCACTGATATACCGGTGCCCAGCGTAAATGTGTGTGCTCCTCCACCATCTCCAGCAGTACCCCCATCAATGCTTGTGGGAAGCGGCCTCCTCTCGAGTCCGGGAGGGCGAAGCAGTGTGATCCAACCATCATCAACACACAATGCCTGGCCGTGTCTCGTGTCGATGCGCACGGTACATGTCACTGCACCGATACTTCGCGCATGGTAGTCGCAGCGCGGCCGCATCCCCAAAACTCTGCAAGATGCTATCCATGGCAGTCTCTCGAATCTACTCGAAGATCGCTCCTCGATAGGTAATCAAGGATGCGATACACATCCTCCAATGTGACGGTCATCTCCTGGGCCTGGGAGATGGAACACATGGTCGCGCGGATCCCATCTCTCGATGAGGGCGACCATCGCCGTGATCTCTCTATCGCTTTGTACCTCTGGACTCCACCGAGTCCCACTCGCGCATGATGGCCCAATGAGCCGCAGATACGTGTGGCCTCATCCGCACCAACAAGCGGGGCATCCTATCCCGCATCGTCAATCGCCGACGTGCCTCGCAAAACCAACCCACATCCTTAGACCTACTCTTTATTACAACATCTACTTTATCATCTAAATACCTTTTTTATCCCCCGACCATACCCCGACTCTCCCCCCCTCTAACAACCTACCACCCTAAAAACCCAAAACCATCCCACCCAAAACCAACCAAAAACAAAACCAACACAACACACAAACCCAACCCAACCCTACAACAAACCCTTCTCCACCCACCAACCCACAAACCCAAAACCCAAAACCTAAACCCAAAACCTAACCCCACACCAAACCCTTCAACACCCATAACCCACCACCCAAAACCCAACCCCTAAACCCAAAACCTAACCCCACACCAAACCCTTCTCCACCCACAACCCACCACCCAAAACCCAAAACCTAAACCCAAAACCTAACCCCACACCAAACCCTTCAACACCCACAACCCACCACCCAAAACCCAAAACCCAAAACCCAAAACCTAACCCCACACCAAACCCTTCTCCACCCCCAACCCACACCCAACCCCACACAAACCCAACCCAACCCACCACCCAAAACCCAAAACCTAAACCCAAAACCTAACCCAACCCAACCCCCACACCCACCCCCAACCCAACCCAACCAACCCCTACACAAACCACAACCGACGCGCCGCCGATACATGACCGACGCCGGTCACCAACAACCCTCCTTTCCCTAAAATTTGTGCGACTGATGCCGGCCGCTTAGTGACTAACATCGGTCATCGCCTCTCCGAGCCGAACCCCCCGCGGCCCCCAAAACCCATTTTTTTACCTATTTCTACCCATCTACCCACCCAAAAACCCTAAAAACTTACCCACCTACCCACCTTAGCCTATCTAACCTATCTACCCTCTCCCTTTTTCAAATCATTTCTATTTTCTCATTATTTCCTAAAAAAGGTTAATTCCTACCCAAACCCCCGATTTAGCATAATATAACCAAATCACCAAATTAAAGAGTTTCGAATCTACCCGAACGACGACACGTCGTCGTGGTGGGATGGGTGGTGGCGGTCCAGCTGGTCCAGCCCTCCAGCCCTCCCCGCTCGTGCCATGGCTCCAATCCCGATCCGCTGGGTCCTCGGCCAATCAATCGCGCTCCTCCTTAATCGGGCCCACTATCAACTCTCTCCGCCAATACAATAGCTCCACCTCACTCAATCAAGCCTCTAATCCCAAGTCTCCACGTCAGACAAGTTGATTTGGATTGCAAATAACAAAAGTGACAATGACAAGCCGTATTTTTCTTTTTATAGGTTTTTCACCTTTCACCGATATCGGTTTCATTTTGCCCTAAGGAACCGGTATCGGTCCCTTAACCGATATCGGTCATGCAGAATCGACATCGGTTCGCTACCCAACTTTCACCCCATTCTTTGCCCTTATTTACTCCTTGCCTCTTTTTCACCAATATCGCCTCTATCCACCTTTGCTGCACAACATTTGTTCACTTGTCAGCTTTCGACCTCAAAGGCGACCTCAACCTACCTACATTCGGCCCGACCTAAGGCCTCAACCTACCTATTGGCCCGACCTAAGGCCTCGCCTCAACCTATTTGGCCCGACCTAAGGCCTCGCCTACCTATTGGCCCGACCCAAGGCCTCAACCTACCTATTCGGCCCGACCCAAGGCCTCAACCTACCTATTTGGCCCGACCCAAGGCCTCAACCTACCTATTCGGCCCGACCCAAGGCCTCGCCCTACCTATTCGGCCCGACCCAAGGCCCGACCCAAGGCCTCGCCCTACCTATTCGGCCCGACCCAAGGCCTCGCCCTACCTATTGGCCCGACCCAAGGCCCACCCAAGGCCCAGGCCCGACCCTACCTACCTATTTGGCCCGACCCAAGGCCTCGCCCTAACCATTAGGCCCGACCCAAGGCCTCAACCTACCTATCCGGCCCGACCCAAGGCCTCAACCTACCCATCCGGCCCGACCCAAGGCCTCGCCCTAACAATTTGACCTGACCCAAGGCCTCAACCTACCCATCTAACCTGACCCAGGGCCACCGCCCAACCACTTGGCCTGACCCAAGGCCGTATCACTTCAATACCATACCCACAATCAACGTTTTATTTTATCCATCCATCATGTACCTTTTGTTCAATCGAGCTCACCTGTTCGTGTTTTAGCATGATTAGGGTCCTTGACTTGATCTGTCGACCAACTTTGCCTAGACCTAGACCGTGACGTTTATCTCAACCAAACCAACCATTCGCATCGCCGAACATGCCTAAACGTTCTCGCACTCACCGTTATATACCCCGAGCTACTTCCTATGCCTTGGATACCAGGATTATATCACCCTTGTTTGGATAAACTATCGACCTTTGCCTACACATTGCTGGTTTGCTTGTCAAATCATGTACCCTCGTCGTACTATTGCATTTCAACATGCGCTCGCTTCCTCGACCTACCCCACCACCTTACCATCCTCTCTACAACATGTACCCTTTATCAACCCTATCCCTGATTTCCCGTTCACTCAATCGGTGATAGATTTGAGGGGGATTACCTATATCTTTAACATGAGAAACCACTTCATATTATTGTCCGCGCAGCTTTACAGAACAAGCTACACGACAATAAGGGGCTAATGTAGACACCAAATTTGTGTCTTACGACCCCTTGTGACCCGCATCTCCTCTCGCAATCTAACCTCATCACCTAAACCTTACACAATTATTTATTAATTACCTTATAATTGATAAATCCACATCACCTTACCCGCCACCTCACTTTGCCACCTCATCATGACCTAGCCCTAACCCTAAACTAACCTAATTAAGACCCATGACTTGGTCTAGACTCACATCCATAACTAATGCCTCCTTACTCGCACCCAAAGCCGACCTTCTAGCCACTTGACCAAGCCCGCAACTGATCTCTCGGAGAAAAGTAGGAAGGTGGGCTATTTTACTAAAAATAGCCTACTTTTTCCTTACCGATGCCGGTTCCTACTCGACCGCCGTCGGTTACGCAACCGCCATCGGTTCCCTATAAATGGGCTCCCCAAACCAAAACAACGGATCGGAATTTCATTTTGGAGATCAGTCAAAGGATTTCTAGATCAACAGAGAGCATTGCGAGCGAGGAACAGAGTCCAGATCTTCACTTGACAGAGCAGAGACGAGTAAAGAAACCAGAAGTGTTTACAACCAAGGAGATCAACTTGCATCTTGGTCAAAACCAGTAAGTCACATCTTGCATGTCCCTTGTTATAACATTTCTTATGCTTCTTGAATCTCAGTCCTCCTAAATCCATTTCTGAATCCACTACCCAATGTGCCATTGCATCTAACTGTCATTCTTTTGCTTCTAATCATCCCATTTCCTAATATCATCCATAAACCAGCCATTACAAACACCATAGCTACCAAGAAGATCCTAGAACCCACCGGTATCGGGTTATCGCAAGAATCGCATCGGTTATCAGAATCGCATCGGTTCCTCCGATCAAAACCAAAACCAGCCTTTCCCTACCTGGGCTTCAACGAGACAATTTAATTGATATTTTGCGTCTTTTGTGTTAATTCATATTAGCAGGGAACTCGACCACCTTCGAAAGGAAGTTTTATATTTCCTGGGCCCAAGGCAGTTTCTCATTTATTGTTTAATCAAAATCTTATGGTCTTGTGTTCTTATTTGCGGCAGTAGTCCTTCCAAGACAAAAGGAGTTCTTCAGCCACCCGATCTTTCTCTACTAACCGTACGCGCACACCATCTCGACATTCAATAGGTATTCCTCCTCCTAACCTCACCTGTTTCTAAAAGGAATGAAAGGATAACTCTATTCATCGAAACATTCCGAGCGAAACACCTGTGCCCTTGATTTCCTCGGTGTTTCCTCCTCCGCTGCACTCCACTAGATCCTGAGCCACCAACTCCACCACTTCCACCTCCAGATCCTCCCGTGTTAGGTATAGGGCCTATGTTTGTTGTGCTGAACATTCCCGCCGTCCCACCGAATAAGCATGCCGATAGTTTGTGAACTAGTGCCACTCCCAGTCGTATTTCCCCCACCACTTCTTGACGCACTCCCAAAACCACCTGTATATGTGCCTTGTCCAAACATTCCACCAAATACTAGAATAGTGTGTGAAGCCATAAAATTCCTAAATGAGAAGTTATATCTTCTAGGCGCCAATCGGTTGCTTCCACTGATATCAAATGGATCAACTATACTTTTCCCTCATTCAAACAAACCAAGCGCCAAGGTTCGGTCGCTAGGTGGGGTCAGATGCATGCCAATGACTCTTCTTTCTCCACGTGACGGGGCTCTCATCAGAAGCCGAGGGGTTCTCTCTTCTGCGCTTGCCAAGATGGGGTAGCACATACTGTTCAGGCTCCACATCCTCCATGTGAACCTCTTCTCCCAAAAACGTCTGCCTCCATGGATCCATCGTAAATGCAACCTCGTGTCGTCTCATAATCTCCCTCTCATGTGCTTCACCATACTTGAGTCATCTCTCCTCCCTTTCCTTTTCAGTTGTTATATCAGCCATCTTTCCCCAACCTGGCTTCCTCACCAAGCACTTAGAGTGGTTTAGCCGGCCATTGGGAATGCCTCTAAACTCATGGTTACCATCAAGATTTTGATTGCTAGGGGATAGCCCGCAAAAATGATCCTCTGGGATCCTACAAAAATTCAAACTCAGCAACTTCCAGATAAGAATACATGGAAATTACGTATTCCAGAGTGTAGCTAGCCAATACTCCCTTCCACCAATGATCTATAGCACGGGTCCACGTTAGATCAACATCTTGTAAGTTCTGGTATGTTTCTTGGGTCCAAGGGTGTGATTTATAATACCACCCCAACCTAGATGCATATGCCGAGAGCCACTCAAATAACTCTACTGGGAAACAACAGAAGAAGGTTTCGTACAACTCATGATAGAGAGTGTCTTCCACCCATCTTTGCATATCAAACTTAGGTCCAGTACTAAATCTCTGAGCAAACTCGTCCTCTATGCTTTTAAACCAATTTTCAACACCTTCAAGTGTTAAGTGCTCCGTCATCACTTTTTTCATAGACCATGATGTATGCCATGTTCCACTACAACTTTGAAAAGATGTCCCGACAATGAGAACCAAGATGTAGTCATTTTTGCACCCACCAAGAACAAGGGAACCTCATGCATGTCGGCCTATCACCCAGTGGGCAGGCGCCACCGAGGTGCGCGAGAGGGAGCCGAGTCTCTCTTTTATGTGAGTTTAGTGGAAGGCATCATTCATGATCTTGAATTAGTGATTTAAAGGACATGAAAAAGCTATAGAGCTTAGAATGGCTTCTATACCCTTTCAGTCATATCAAAAGTAAAAGCGCTTAATAGAATTAATAGAACTAGGAAGTTGTAAATCCACAAATAGACTTAACATTCAAATAAGGTTCATGATTATACAAGAACAAAAGCATAATAGAAATATGTAGATAATACAAAGAGAATATCTTAATACAATTATCATGGTAACCTTATCATATTCATTCATAGCATTACTATAGAATATCACAGAAGGGGAGACCGTAGTCATGTGCCATATCTGGATCCATACATGAAGACTTTTGAAACAAAATTTACATTCCCCATTCCCTTATTACATCCTTCCTATAATCATCTACCCCTTTTATCCCATAGTTCTCGCAGTAATTATGCAGAGCTCCACTTCCTTCCTCGGGTTCTCCTTTTTCTTTCTTTGCTAAGGGCACATATATATAGGCATATGATCTCCAACAAACTCCTCTACAACCTCAGATCTGGCCCCAAGTGTCAAGGTGTGGATCGCCTCAGGCGCATGCCTCTCCATGTCATGATTAGATTTTGGATCTTCTTATTGCAAGGTATATTCCTTCCAGGACACCCTGTTGCTAGGCTGGAACCTTATCCAAACAGGAACACGTTCTTCATGTGTTCTGTCCAAAAGGTCGAAAATGGCTAAGTCCCGAATTGTGCTTTGTGGGCACGCGTCCTTGGTTCTCCAAGAACCCTTTTTGAATCCTTCCTTGCGTGCCTTAACTTGCATGCTTCCTCCGCCATGCGCACCTACGTGCCTTTAAGATTTGGTAGCTACATTAGGGTCCCAACACTCTTCTTTTTTTGTTTATAATCTGCACGCATTATATAATGCGTATGTGTCATGCTTTGGTGATTCTGAGCCAAAAAAACTAAAACGCAAGCACTTTTAAAAAACGTGTAACGCGCGTTTGGCTTTTTTCACATTCTTGTCCGCTTTTTGGCCCCCGATTTCGTGCACTTATCCTGTATTGATTTGGCTTTTTTTTAGGTTACCAATTGTGTTGTTTTATTGCCGCATGTTTTTCTAGAATTTTTTTGGATTGTAATCTCTCCAACCACCTTTTTTATATAGCCATCATGTATTGATTATTGATATCATAATGTGTTCTAATTAAAAAGCTTATAAGTTTTTAATCTATCAAATTAATAGATATTTTCATTGTTATATTGATCACTTGTAACTTTAAAAGAGAAAACTAAGTGTAATTATAAAGCATTACAATTACATCAACCCTATATTACATTAAAACTAATTTGATATACGTAGATTCATGTCACAAGTATATAGAGCTTCGCAAAATGTGGACTGCAACCTCCAATGCATGTGAGGGTGCTCCATATCTTGTTTGGTGATCACTATGTCATCAATAACTCTAAATAATAATATAGCTTATAAATCAAATTGTTTTATTTTTTATTATTCTTATTGAAAAATAAAGCGCAACTAATCTCAACACTTATTATTGTACCAATTTGAACTATTATGGCTTTTCTTATTCCATATCTATTTTATAGCAATTTTCAAACATTATAATGTTTTGATTGTTCATTTTTTTCCATGTTGTATTCTCATTTAAAGTGTATTAAAGCGCGTTAATATATTTAAGATAACAAAGCCTTAAAAGGACAATTTGGTGGCAACTCAAGTTGAATGTGAAATGCAAACTTGGATATACATGTGTGTGTGATATATATGTATATATACATATGTTTGTTGTGTGTGTGTGTGTGTGTGTGTGTGTGTGTGTGTGTGTGTGTGTGTGTGTGTGTGTGTGTGTGTGTGTGTGTGTGTGTGTGTGTATGTGTAGAGAGAGAGAGAGAGAGAGAGAGAGATGATGTGCAATCCTCACATTGAAGTGTGAGAGTAGCATTGGAAGATTTACGAGGATCATTGTTCCATTTCCCTTAACTTTGTCGGGCATCTATGTTTTCACCATAACTATTTGAAACTCAAAGAGAAGGGTAATTTGTTACACTAATAAATTCATTTAAACAAGTCCTTATTAAAATAAATTCATTTTGGATAATAATTAAATTAAATACTTTAATTTCAAATATCTGAGAATAGTTGAATAAATTTATATTTGATATTAGAAATAAAAATTGCGATCAAATTAATCTTCTTGTCTTTCCATGCTATTTTTCCCAGCTGACATTTATTTATCTACACTTTATCGATACGTATTCTACTAATATAATCAGTAATCTACACCATGCTCTATTGTTTTTTGTTTGATGATGGGTCCAAATGTTGAAATTTTAAAAACTACTACATAATTCTCCAAATACATCAATGACAAAAAAATGGCAGCCATGGGGGATTGTGTAATAGTGTGATGTCAATAAAAATTGTCACTCTTAAATTTGATGTTCATTTGAACATTAGAGCAGTTATAACTTTGTCTTGTTGTTAGTCAAAGGGAAATTTGTAGAGGTGTGATGAGATGATTAATTAATAGGGGACCCTTTCAATGGGAAAAGCTATGTGACAAATTTAAGATAAGTGCCTTGAGATTAATACATATTGTACTTAAATATTTTTTTTTAAGTGGGGAAAAAATGGCAACAGGGGCACCCGCTAAAAGAGGGATGTTTCGAGGCCATCCTAGAAATGTCCCGAGAATTCTGCAGGGATGTCCCCTGCTTTTTTTTTTGCCTTATCAAGAGTAGAGGAGATGACCCTATAACTGTGCACCTAACTTTAGGGGCACGTAAGTATATGTAGGTATGTCGAGTAGCATAAAAAAATCATATCATCATGTAGCGTATGATCGTGCCATATCAACATTTTCGTTTTATGTGTTTATTTAGAGGGAAACGTAGTTTTTGAATTGATTTAATATGAAGAAAATTAATATAAAGCATTTGAAAGAGGGACCAATGACCGAGCACCCAAAGTGTCGCATTATCATTGACTCTTAAAAAGTGTCATTAACCAAAAAGTGAACAACTATTGGTACTTTTGTCAACAACCTATGGTGAAAACAAATGTACATGTTTTGGTGCATGCTCGGTTATAGGGTCCTCTCCCCTATGGGAGGGACGTTTCATCCTCGTCCAAAGTCACAATGCCCAAGACAACTAAGAAATGTTGGGACACGTCCCGCATAACATTGGTTTTCACCTATAAACCATGGCCCCATGGAGATTCCTATATAGCTACATAATTTAATGGACCATACTAAACGTTGAGAATGAGATAAGACATATTGAAGGAGATTATTGGAAAGTTGTTTATAGGTATTTGCATTGACATGTTGATGATTTGCACAATTTTTTCAAGTGTTTACTCAAACTACAACAAGTACCACTACAAAGGAGCCGAGGTTCCCAAAGTGAATCTCAAAGTGAGCAATACCCCAATTTCAAATTTAGCATAATATTACTTCTCATTAGTAAAGTTCTTGAGTAAATAATAGCCGGTAGAGAACACCTTGGAAAGAGGTTGGCAAATTCTAAGCATTATATTTAGTATGAAATAACAAAATAATTTTTGGTGCTGTTTTAAAGAATATTAACTATAATAACTTTCCCTCTTTTTTGGCTGTGTTTTATCATATGAAACCCCTTTGATTGAAAAACATTTTTGTCATGTTGAATCATTATCATTGCCGTGTAAATGGAAAGCTACTATGTATCTTACACTTTTGTCATATGAGTTGACGAATGTTGATCTTGTCGTTGCATATTCAAAGGCTGAATTCATTAACTGGTTTCAAAATTAGTGATTGTCTTCGTCATAACTACAAAAAAGGAAATGGGAATAAATTTTACATCATGAAACACCACAATTAGATAATTTTAAAGACAATTTAAACTTATGAAGGCATTGATGAAGCTCATGATGTAGTAAGTTTTTTAATGAAGGCCTTTTCATTAAAAAAGGATGAAGAAGGGCGCAATGAAGCAAGACAAGGCATCACAGACTCTGTAAATCTTGAGGACCGAAAAATGACGATGGCATCAGTCTTGTGCAGAAACTTGATGAAGAAGAAATGCACGTCACTCTCCTTGAGAGATGCATTTCCCATATGGTAAATTGCTTTTAAACCCAGAAAGAATGCAACCAACAACAGAAAGACTTTTGTACTATCTGGTTCAAAACTTCAAATATGACTACCTAAGGGTGGAGGATGTAGAACGCCTTA
Source organism: Taxus wallichiana var. yunnanensis (assembly GCA_018340775.1). NCBI lineage: Eukaryota > Viridiplantae > Streptophyta > Pinopsida > Cupressales > Taxaceae > Taxus > Taxus wallichiana. The sequence continues at coordinate 178,072,352 of CM031234.1, forward strand.
CCATTGATCTTCCCTGGGAGGCTTGTAGAACATCTCCAGCAACAACTTTCCTGGCAACAGGAAATCCACATAGCCTGAAAGCTCTATTGAATACTCAATTAGAGGGCCAATGGAACTACAACATTTTCAAGCCCCACGCTCCTCCTGCCACCCCAAATTGGCAACCCCAAGACATCATCCAGCATCCAGTGGAAGATGCAACATCTGACCAAACTGCCAAAGGGTTTCAGAACCCGACAGAAGAGGTCAACTGAAGAATATAATTTTTATCATTTGCAATATGTCCAGAGAAACATCTTCCGGACAATTTTGCAAATCAAAACTCTGGGATCAATTTCCAGAACAGGCTTAGAGTGCATGAAGTAGAAAAGATAATGATCCCCTTTGAAACTAGTGCAATAATAGTATTTAATATTGATATGATTATAGATATGTAGTCTTTTATTGGGGTATGGTTTTATCTTTTGGTCATTGTTCTTTGCGGGTTTGTAATGTAAATACCCTTCTTTTGAAGAACTGCCAGTGTCCTTGTATCCACTCCAGACGAAAGCTTGGGCAACTGTAAATATTTCTTATTAATGGTTTTAACTTTTATCAAAAATAAAACCAAATTACGTTACTATATAAACAAATCGCACACGTAAATTGTAAGTATAGATTGAAAAGGAATTAATAATTTAATACCATACAGTTCAATATTCCTAAAAATCAACAAAATATAGGACATATATTCACAGCTTGGTACTTGAACAATGGTCTAAGTCATAGAGTCAGTTACACCATGCTGAGGTGCTAAATTGGTTGCAACTTGTATACCAACAGAAGATCGCACAGCTACTTGTTCTGTTGTTTCATCATTGGCTAAAGAGGCAAATGTTTCAATGTTTTGAACTTCCTTAAGATTCTCATCATTAGAGAGCTGTATTTTGCCAATGCGCTGCATGAATAAAAACACCATCTTTACTTTTTGATAAGTTGAAAAGCTTTGATCAGGCTACTAGAGGAAAATGTATAGAAATTGACCTGGATTATAGCATGTATGTACAGAAAGACGATAATGAATACAACAAAGCCTTAGTTATTTTGAAATATTTTGAATCCAAGTACGTCTAAAATGTTGAAAGGTGAAACATTTTCTTGACTCTACAAATATTAAAAAAAAACATATTATTTTTTTCTGTAAGGAACCATTGTAGCAATTTCCGGATCAAATGTTCGCACCGTCATTTTACAACCCATCTTAAAACATTCCTTGCTAATATTTCATTTTTGGCAAGGGACACATCTCAATCTATAAAACACATTCCTTGATTTTCTATTGGAGCCCATAAATGGAAGCTTAAGAATGCCAATAGTACCTCTAGAAATACTCAAACCCTAGTCAGAGAAAAATGGCTAAAGAAAACCACTGCTAGGATTGACAACAAGCATATACTAAACATAGGCCATCCTTTGATCAATTTGTGAACCACTCGTGATGTTTATAACAGTATATTATCTTTTTGTGGGTTTCATATGCTAATGATTGAAATTTGTGGCTTCCTATTCTTGGGTTCCTATGCCATCATGTTAAATATTGTATGGGAACGGTGGGTGAAAACTATTGGTTATCATCTCTTGGAAATGGGGATGGAGTTCACATTGGAAAATAAGTTTGTCTCGAACTTTCTTGACTCCATTTAATATGTTTATCTCGAACTCTTGAAAAAGCCACTTAGGCTTAGTTCAAAATCGGTTAATGCAAAGGGTTAGAAAATCCATATCATCTTACCCAAACATTTTGCAGACAATACATAAAACCAACGAGACTTCTATTTAAAATAGGTCAACCAAGTTAACGAGAACTTTTTTGCCTAAAAGGTTTTACAAACATATTTTGAGTCAAAATTTTCAGGAAAAAAGTTCGTTTACTATAAATCCCTATTCCACAAGAACATTTTTAACTTTTTAAGTGAACTACATAGGTTCGAGAAAATAGAGAATTTGGCGGGACAATCCCTTGAATGATTTTCCTAAGATATAGGGTGGCCTTTTAAATTATTTTGTGTGCATACGAGATAGTTATATGTGGTTTCGAGGAAAAATGCATATAACTCAACAAAAATAAGTCTCCTAAATTTTATAATTACAATTTTCAAGAGAACTATGGCATTAAAATACCACAAAATCATAACATTTAAAATGTTTAGCTAAACTCTTGAAAAAGCCACTTAGGCCTAGTTTGAATCTGTTAATGCAAAGCGCGAAAATTCGCATCATCATACTTAAATATTTTTCCAACATTGCTACATAATATTGATGAGACTTCTATTTAAAATAGTTCAACCAAACTTTTAACAATAACCTTGCTGCCTATTTTTTTAATAAACGTGTTGTGAGTTAAAAACTTCACCCAAACATTTAATCTCTGCGTTGCATTGAAATGCCTCCCCCTACCGCTTCTACACAAAAATGGACCTCGTACAAATCGGGCTATAAAACACTGCACTGTTGGAAATGATAGAAAAAGGGCATTATATTTCCTTCAATGCTCCACGGTACACACCCCCTAAATTTTGATGTTTCTAGGGATGGATACGTCCAAGAGGCACAGGGACTCCAACGAAATGCTCCCCTACCACCACAAGTCAAGGAATGTCCTTGGGACATTTCGCTAAAGAGGGGATGTTTTTGTTACATAGGGGACCTTTGGAGGACATTGGGACATCCCTGAAACTTCAAGGCAATTCACCCAAGTCCTTCAATAGTTACGAAAACCTACAACTATCCCCGCACCAAAAACACTAAAAAGGTGATTTTTTTGAATTAAAAACATACTTATTCATGTTTGTGCCCCTAACCCTAACATTAATAGTTTATGGGGCCCCACCCACACTATAAGCACTCAAAAAAATTATAAATGAACCTCAAACCCTCACTCCAAATCACTATCAAAGCTTGAAAACATTGAGCAAGGTTATAAGTACAAGAATGGGAGTTGGAAAGGATACAAGAGTGGGAGATTGAGAGCATTAACAAGAGGGAGAGAAACAATAAGAGGAAGAGAAGTCATTCCAAGTTTCAACATATTCATCAAGCTAGAAGCATTCAAGGTAAGCCATAGCCCATGACCCTTCATCTTTTGGGGGAGCTTTACCTCGAGGAGTCCGGCAGTTTGAGTGATGAGGAGTTTAGCGATAGGGATGATTTATGATTAAAGGAATTGGGCCATTGGCCAATTGTATATGAAATTTGGGCGTAATCATCATTTTGAATATATATTACAATATAATATTAATATATTGATATTTGGCATTTTCATTGTTTAATGCAATGTGTTTAGTATTTCAAAGTTTCATTTGTTAATCCTTATAGATTTTTAATAACTAATTTTTCAAGTACTATATATATTGGAACAACCATCCCCAAACCTAGGCCCTTGGTCCCCCATCTTCAAGCCCTATCCCCTTATTATGAGACTCCGTGGAACTATGGTTTCCATCCTATTTTTGGCACATGCCTAGGAGTTTTTAGCCATATATGGTGGTGAAAATTGTTTAAAAGAGCCAATAAAAATATGATTGTTGTCCTTGACATTACATCTCATTCAAGATTTATCATCTACGGGAAAAAAATTGTATATCACAACATTTTAATGATTGCAATCCTTTACCTTGCATCCTGTAAAGGCATTTTGTCTATAGGAAAACATACAACCTATTCCAGTTTTTCATCTATAAAAATAAAGTATATATCACACCATTTTAATGATTAACGTCATTTACCTTACATCTTGTAAGGGCATTTTGTTTACAAAAAAATTTGTATATCACAACATTTTGTTTATTTTATGTATAACAAGAAAGACTTTTGGTTATATTCTTTGTGCTTTTATATAAACAACAATATTCTTTGGCCATTCTTTGTGCTTTTATATAAATTTTGCATGTCACATGACTTATGAACATATGAAATTTTAAGCATGTTCAATGTTTTAACTTTCATGAATAGTCTTGCCTCCCAAATCTATTCTGCTTGTTAGATGAGTGAAGAAGGGTGGAATAGTTTGTTGGCTTCTTCACCAAGGGAAGATTCAAGGTCAACAAATAGGAAGGTGGTTAACTTCCAACTCTTTAGGATTTGTGAAACCTAGGGAGAGACCCTACAACAACCCAAGTGATATCAAATAACACAAATAATGCAAATATAAAGCAGAAGATCCTGATAAGTAGCCCAACCACTATGATCTCCCACCCAATTGGTTGTCACTAGCAAGAGGATCATAAAGCTACTTAAAACCAGGAAAAGATTACAGACAAATAGATCATTATGATAAATATGAATCCAAAGTTATATCAAAGAGGCCTCTAAGAATGTATAGGATAAATAAAGGTCTCAAGGAAGGCAATACAACTAAATTTAATTAAGAGGGGGTCGAGGGGCATGGGGTTTATCATTCCAACTTCATACGTGCCTTGTCCATTGGGCCAAATCTACAAAGTTCAGATGGATTCAAAGATAGCATAAGAGTTGCATCAATTTACACAATTGCTACAGCTCCCCACAATTCAGACACTCATTAAACCACATACATTGAGATCTAACAAACCATTAGACCACCATAGCTTAGAATCTGAAATATAACATTAGATAAGTTTATTGAGTGCAAATAAAGCCAGAATTCCACAAGGATTTTATAACCAAATGCTTTGGTGACTACACATTAGACCTCTACACCTAATTACCAAATGGAGACTCTAACAATTTGAGTGAATACACTTCTACCTCAAATGATAGCTTCCTTTATAATCCACTATCTTATTCATGACTCAATAAAACAAACATGGCTACTCTCCTAGATATTTATTATGATATCCTTGAATTGATTACAATCATTCATCTTAGGTGCATGATGTTCATGGGGTTCTTCAGAGGATTTCCTTCGAGCGTCAAAAGATGGTATGCCCTTGTACCAAATTTATTTGTGATAAAAAATGGTCCTAACCAATTTGGCTTGATTTTACCCTTTTGCTTCTTTATCTACATTTGCGTTCTTTTGACTTTCTTTCAAGTCTCAGTCGCGATTTCAAATTCTCAATTGTGCACCTTTTTGTTATAAGCATTCTTTAATCAATTTTGATAAAAAAGTAAATATTCAATAGCATGGATTTGTCTCTCGTCCAACATTTCTAATTGATGCAAGTGTTTTTCGTTATAGACATTATCTTTTATTATGTGTCGAGAGGAGACCCGTAAGGATGGTATCTCGAGTTCTAATGGTAACACAACCTCCACACCATAAACAAGAGAGAATGGTGTCACCCATATCGATGTGTGAACACTCATACGATATGCCCATAATGCATATATGTCACCACTCTTATTATTTTCTCTTCAAGCTCTAATAGATACATGATCCTCCTTTCAAGGGAATTTTGGAAAGTCTCATCTTCGATTGCTTGTGCCAAGCGCAGAGCAGGGAGTTCTACAGAAATGGGAAGCTTGGCGTCGGTCCCATATAACACTTGAAAAGGCGACATACCGAGAGACCTCTTGGGAGTAATGCGGTCTGCCCACAAAGCATCGTATAATGACTTGTGCCACATCCGCTGACTCTCATCAACTAGCTTCCGTATGATGGTCACTAAGTTTTTATTACTGGATTCTTCCTGACCATTTCCCTGGGGGTAGTAATCCGAGGCGTGGGCCAAGGTTATCCCGTGTTCATAGAAAAAACCAAAAACTTCTCGTGAGGAGAAGTTGGAAGCGTTATCAGCAACAATCTTGTTTGGAATGCCAAACCTGACAATGATATTCTCTTTGATGAAACTGCAAACAACCTCGGAAGTGGCATGCTTGATAGGTATGGCCTCTACCCATTTGGTGAAGTAATCTATTGCTGTCAGGACATAACTATGTCGGCACTCGATTGGGGATGGAGTGCTCCCGATAAAGTCGATTCCCCACTGTTTGAATGGTTCATCGATAATGACTGGCTTGAGGGGAAAAGTAGCCAATTTTGGCTTACCAAAAAATTGTTGGCAGAGCTCACACTTTACTACCCAAGTGGCTGTATCCTAGAATAGCATCGGCCAATAATACCTAGCCTGGATGATCTTGTGTGCCGTCACGGAAGAGGAGAAGTGACCACCACAGGATGAATCATGAAAGCTCTCCAGTAGCTTTATCTATTGTGGCTTGTCGACACATCGCAAGAAGATGCCATCTATTCTGTGTTTGTATAAACCATCATCCCAGATGACATATCTAGCCGCTCTGAGCTTTATAACATGTTTCTCCTTTGAAGTTAGATGACTTGGACACTCACCATAAGTGAGAAAGAAAGCGATATCAGAATACCATTCGTTGCTGGTGGCAAAAAATAGGACCATGGGTAGAGAATCGACTTTCTCCAGCTGGCTTTGTGCTCCCTTGGCGCAATTATCCTTTTCCTCAGGGTCTTCTGAATCCCGGTTTTCAGCCATAAGCTGACATAGGCCCTTGCCCCTTACCAGCTTGGTGGGTTTTATGTCTAGATCGTATTCCTAGAATTTTGCAATCCAATTTCCTCGCAAACTCCCTAACTCCTGTTGAGTTAGGATGGACTTGACTGCCATGTCAGGGACCAGTACCGTTGTATGAGAATTTAGAATGTAATACCTAAAGTTCTTGACTGCTTTGACCACGGCGAAGGCATGCTTTTCCAACTGAGACATCTTTAATTCATGAGGCTTGAGAGGAGAGCTCATGAACGCAATCGGGGATTCAACATCTTCAGAATTCTTTTGCATTAAGATAGCCGACACGGTATGTTCGGATGCATAGCTATACATGATAAAATCTTTGGAGAAATCAGACACACCAGGACTGGCGCATGAGCAACGGAGGCTTTTATATCTTTGAATGACTTCTTTCCTTCTTCGCTCCACCGGAAAGTTGGTGATCCTTTCATCATGTTCGATATGTGGTGAGTCTTTTCAGCAAAGTCGGGAACAAAGTGCATGAGAAAATTCACTTTTCCGAAGAAAGAGTGAACACCGGTCTTGCTTGTAGGTAAAGTAAGGCTCTGAATAGCCTTAACCCTTTTGGCATCTATCTTCGTTCCTTCCTTGCTTACAATGTGTCCTAACAACTTTCCCTCTGTAACTCCGAAAACAGACTTTTTGGATTTAGGGAGATTCCATGTTCCCAACATCTAATCAATACTTGCTCCAAATGATCACAATGATCATTTTGTTATTTAGAGAACATAGTTAAGTCATCCAAGTAAACTATGATGACTTTTCCCATCATTCCTTTGAATGCAAAGTCCATGGCCCGCTAAAAAGTGGCGCCGGCATTGGTCAGACCAAAAGGCATCCTGCTGTAAGCGAATGTACCCCAAGGGGTAGTGAATTTTGTTTTGAATTGGTCTTGGTGAGACTTTGATTTGATTGTAGCCTGAAAAACCATCAAGCATGGACAACATTTCTGATCTAGTCACTGCTTGCAGAACCTGATCCATTATGGGAAGAGGGTAGTTGTCCTTCAAGGAGGCTTGATTTAAGTTATGAAAATCTACGCATATGCGTATCTCACCATTCTTCTTGCGTACTGGTACAATGTTCACCACCTAGGTACTGTGATGGATAGGAAAAATGATCCTTGCGTCTAGCATTTTCTGAATTTCAGCCTGGATAGTACCTGAGATCTTAGGATTGTAGTGTCTCTGCTTCTGGCGAAAGGGTTTGACATCCTCTTTCAATGGGATGTCATGTTGGACGTCCTTTGGCTTGAAAGACTTTAGATCGGCATAGGACCACGCCAATACATCCATGTATTTCTTCAGCAACTTGATGAATTTCCGCTTCTCTTTAGGTGTGCAACATTTTCCAATGTTTACAAACTGTGGATGTTCTACCGAACCTAGATTGACCGGTTCGGTTTCTGGGGAGGAGTTAGGATCGTCTCACCTTTTCTTCTTGACAAAACGATCGTGCCTGTCGAACAAACGCTCTAGAGAAACCAGGCCTTTTAGAATTTTATTTCCTTTGAGCTGACATATGCCATCGCTTCCTTGATTCCCCATTCTGATCAGTAACAGACTCACGGCATGCGGAAGTGGATCCTTCAAAATGAAGCTCACTAAAATTTCTCTGCCTTTTCCAGAAAGGCAATAAGTTGATTGTCATCGTTGAATACCTGCTAGTGTTGAGAATTTTCCGGCACGCTTGGGTGGAAAACCACCTCAATGGTGTATGTGTCTATTTTTAAACCTGGGTGAGGGAGCATGAGGGATCTTTGAGATGGATAATGAGTCGGGCATGTCATTCTAAGCTCTTGGGATGGATTTTATTGAAAAAGCATCAAACTCCTTGATGTTGTCCCATGCGCGTTGCATGTAATGCTTGAGCCTTTCATTCTTCACTTGGTATATCCTTTTAAATTGATTTATGACCAGCTCTGCATCACCCTGAACTTTCGATTCTTGATTCCTCTTTCCCTTGCGGCTTGCATGCCAAGTAGCAATGATTCATACTCAGCAGTATTATTCATGTTGAAAAAATGCAACTTGAAGGAGAGAGGGATAATCTCCTCCTCGAGAGATATCAACATGGCTCCAGCACCACACCCACTAGTCACGTAGCTGTCATCAAACTGCAAAGTCCAGATCTTGTTAAGATCTTTTGCTTGGATGAGGACATCCATTTTGTCAGACTCGGTAGACAAGAAATAGTTCCCCATCCCTGATGATTCGAAGAGAATTTGGGCTTTGGGGTCATCGGAGTTAGTAACCAGGTACTTCTTTTGTGATTCCGGCTCTAACGTTTACATTATACCTTTGACGGGAATCCTTGCCTTAGACTAGTCCATATGAATCTCTCCACCAACCTCACTGCAAAAACTCCTTCCTAATAGAATTTCAGTATGCTACCGGAATATCGACAACAAGGACGGTCATCTTCACTCTTTTCTCTGGGAACACCGCAAATGCAAATTGCACATCTTTGATTTGACCGATCAATGGAACCTACTTGGTTTCCAAGGAATAACATCGGCCAAAAGGCTTGGTAAGGGTGAGGCCCAAGGCATGGGAAACTTTTGCTAACATGATGTTATCAGAAGCCCCAGAATCAATTATGTAGTTGCTTAGTTTGTGGCCATTGATTAGGAGGGAGAGATAGAAAGGTTCTATCTTGCCTAGCGCAGATGTCGAGGCGACATTTATGCGAGATGCAGAAGGAGTAGAAATGATTCCTTTTGGGGAAACTTGAGTAGTTATGACAACTTGGCTTTGGATGTATTCGGTCAACCTTACAAGCTTCTTGGGATTTGACTGAAGATACTCGGCTTCAGATATTTGAATCTTAGTCTTTTTAGCATGATCAATTATGTCAAACATGGCCAAGGGTTGCGTTGATGAAGGAATGAGTCCCTCATTTCGTGATGGTAGGGTAGGATTACTGGTCTTTATAGGAACATGAGAGGACTGATTCGGGGGGAGATAGGGGAAAAAGATCTTTTCGAAAAAGACTTAATAATAGGTTGAGCAGGAAGGGGACTACCTCGTTTAGCGATGGTTGGAGGCGTGTGTGACACGGCCTTCACTTTTACGTATTGGCAGCCACTTCTGCTTCTTTTCCTTGTGAGTGGGTAAAAACAACATATGACTACCCACTTGCATATCCTTGGGTACCCTCTTCTTCATCAGATTCTTCCTCATCAAATTCCATATACCTGATAGTAGAGTTGTCAGTCGGTTCACCGACATCTTGATCATCTTCACTTGGCGATGAAGGTTCTTCATAATTTTGCTCCTCTTCTTCGATTTTAGCTAAAGCATTGACCGGAGGGGCCTCGAGTGCCAACCGTGGAGCAGCTGCAGGTAGGCGCGGCCTTTGTGAGATGTTGTTAGAAGTAAAATTCCTCTCGTGGGATATCCCGGTATGAAGTGCTAGGAGAAGCTTGAGCTAGCTGCTTCTTTAAAGCAAGAAAATCATTCACCATTTTTGAAATGCTAGATCAGATGAAGTGGCGGGAGAAGGGATCGAAGCTTTAAGCTTGGACAGTTCTCTTTTTAATTCGCCATATATTAGCAAGTTATCTTCAATCCGTATGGCAGCAGCTTGGGCGAGAACCAAAGTAGCGACTTGTTCTTGTAAGAGTAAAAAACTTACTTTTGAGCTCATGGCGTTGACGAAGAAACACTTCTGATTCTCCGGTGTCGAAAGCATGGTAGGTGGGACACGGTTAATTAGTGAATTGAAACGGGTGATGAAATCGCGCATAGTTTCATTGACTTCCTTCTTTAGATGAGTGATCTTTGACAACAATGCAAACGCGTCTTCGGAAGGCTTATACCTGTCTTCAAACGCAGCTCACAAGGTGGCCCAACTGGTAATAGATCCGGCTAGCAAATGCTGGAACCATTCTGCTGCAGGTCCTTGCAAGGTCTCTAGAAAAGGTGAAACTGACACATCTTCATGGGTCACATCCAAGATACTACATGACATGATGAATGCAGATATGTGTGAATCCGTGCTTTGGTTCCCGCTACCATCAAATTTAGGAAAATTCTTCCGGTTCCCGTGAGGGAGTGCATGAACGGGGTGTGGCAAAGCGAGTGGGCCCATAGCATTTCCCCATGGCACTGCCATTTGGACGGCTGGAAAAAGGATGCGAGCTGGAAGCACAGTTCCACTGAGCAGCAAGGCACTGCTAAGTGACGAAGATGTTCCTTGTGAGAGACGCTTCCTTCATGGAGGTGAGACGCTCCTGGATGACTAGTTAGCTGAACTTAGCAATGAGAAGCGTGCCGGTGTAACACTAAAGTTATGCCTTTGAAGCAGGTCGAAAGTAAGATCGAATTCTCCACGAGCTCTCCTGCTATAAGTAAATGGTTCACCCGCCAGTGTACCTTCCAGATCTGTAATATTTTGGAGTGAACTTCAAAAACTCTTTTTGGTTGTACTTGTTGATTTTCGATTTTTTGACAAAAATCAGCAGCATGTACTTTTCTAAATATTTAAACTTATCCCTCTTTTGAAAACCGATTGTGGTTTAATGACAAATGTTAATGGGGATAAAAATACGGCCAACTTAGTAGGCTGATTTTCGGATCTTAGATTTGACTTTTTGCAAGGGTTTGAAATTTTTGTAAAACTGTCAAAATCTCATATCTATAAAAATATACGGGTTTTTGTAAAAACTCAGTGAACTAAAGATCTCTAACTAGTCCCGATCTATGGATTCCTAAAAAAAAATTCAGTTTGGATCACTTTTGCAAAAATTTTGGATTTTGAACAAAAGTTTAAACTTTGCAAACAGGTAGTGATTTTTCTGATTTTTATTGGTTTTTCAACATATCACTACCATAGATCTTGTAGATCTGTTCGATCCCAGTGAGTCGCCAAAAACTGTTGGTCTGAAAATCTATCGGGTGGATAGATCTATGGATAGATGAGCCAACAGTGTGTAGGGCATAGCCCCTCTTTGAGTCAGTAAAGAAAACCGGTTTATTGCTATTCTACTAGCAGGAATCTATGTAAGTCTCACAATATTCTACCTTCGGGGGTTGGGATCTCATCCCAGTAGAGGTACTTCCAACTGTAAAAGAAGGGAAAGAAACGAGGTGGGGAGATAGGAAATATCTGAAGGGAGAAAAGAAATGAATTCCAAAGCAGAAAGGTCAGAGGGTCTATGTTTTGGGCTGGTAGTAAACAGAGCCGAACTTACTTGCATAGACGAACAAAGCAATACTGATGAATAAATGACAAAAGGGTAGAAGTAGATTCAACAGAATAAACGCACAAATCTGACATAAGAAATATTAAATGCTCATAACACACGTATTCAACACAAAGTCTTAATATTTGCATTAATATCTTCTTCTGTTACAAAAAGCTCAAAGTCTTTTCTTCTTACTTTTATTTTTCATCTAAAAGGTATCCACCCCCTTGAATACAACAAATATCCAAGTATATATAGAAGAAGGAGAAGAAAGAAGGCCAAAGGGAACCAATAACTAATTACAAAATATCTAAAAGTCAATGTTGACTTTGGAAAACTTGGTGGATGACAACATCCCATGGTGCAACATGGATGAGGTCATCATTTGTACCAACATACTATTAGATATTTATCAAAAGTAAGCCAAGAGGAAGGAAGCTATTCATCATCGTCTCGTGGCTGGAAGGGGGTATCTTGCTTCTGCTGTTGTTCGAGAGAGGTGATGTGGAACTGAGTTTGATATTCCATGAATTTAGTGATCATGGGCTGAAGTTGATCCTGAGCAGGAACCTTCGTGTGATCACCAATGACCTCACAAGTCTCCCGCTCATCTTTGAGTTTTTCAGGGAGCTTGAAATAATCATTACCTACCTCCATCAGGAACCCCACAAAATCATGGCAAGCCAGAAGGTTGTTGATGCATTCGGTGTCGAAAGTGGCTTCTGGCCCTAACCCTTGCGAGATGATCTCTTTAAATATTCGGATAGTTTCATCTACCTTCCTCAAGGTGAAAGAAGGAGTAAGAAAACCCGGAGACATTCTCAGAATGATTTGTTCCATTTGATGCATTACATCCAGGGCTTCCTCCTTCAGTTTATCAATCTTTTCTAGGATGAACTCCATCTGGTCGACCAGTAATCCAATGTGCAAGGATCTTGCTGGGTACCCTGGGGTGACTGAAGACGCCAAATTTTACTAGATCGTCGAATGAGTAGTCGAGCATTTTCTGGAATGTTTTGTGTTGCATCCTTGCATGGTCCAACTCCTCGGAGATAGGTCCTGCAATCACCTGGAGATCTTTGTTTGCTTGATTGATGTTACGATACAACTCGGTGAATTTGACTATTACCTCCTCCTTGTCTTTGAGGATTTGATCTCTCCAGCAGAAACCGCCATACCCTTTTGCCAATTTTAGTGTATTTGTTTATCTTGTCTTGACTTAGAACCTCAGGAGTTTCCATGGCAGTTGTAGGAGGTGCATTGCCCATTTTCTGCAGGGCGTGGAGAAGATTTTTGTTTTGTTCCTTTAGCAAATTTTTCTCCTCCTTTGCTTCTTGAAGTTTCTTGCAAAAGGCATCCACCGCAGATAGGGCCTCTCCTTGAAGACTTTCTGAAGACGTTCCCATTGTGACTTGGGTCACTGTATAATCTGCCGGAGACAGATCTTTTTTACCCTTTGAAGGATCAGGGTATGCAATCTCCATCACTCTTTCCCCGATGCACTCTGAGAGAAGCGGGTTATAGGATTTTGATTTTTAGCCCCCTTTTCCGGGATGACAGAGAAGTCCATCGGTGTGATAGGTACTTTCCTCTTTTACTAGCTCAGATGTTGGGAGATCCACGCTGGACTTAAGGGAATGGGACCAGAGGTAGAAGAGGGAGCAGCTGCAGTGGATGAGGGAAAATGGGTAGAGACACTTAGTGGTGGCATCGAGAGGGAGGCCGAGAAAGTGCTCACAGGGGGAAGGGACACTGTAGGGGAGGAAGACGTGGAAATGGAAGGGAGCTGGGAGATGAGAGAAGAAATGGTGGGGGACAACTCCGTGAGAGAAGAGAAGATGGATAACGAGGAAGGGGGAACAATAGAAGATGGGGGAGAGGACACAACCAAAGGAATGGTAACTTGGGTCACACGAGGAGGAGAAGGAGGAGAGGGAGAAGGGATAGAAGGGACCTCAGTGGTTGTGGTAGTGGAGACACCTTGAGTGGATGTTCCCATCGAAACACCTTCCACCGCTTCTTTCTTTGGGGATACAAGGCTTGCAGCCTATTCTTGTGTGGAGGAAGGAGGAATTTTAGGAGCTCCTTCTTGAGTAGTGCTTGATTCACCCTCCTTATCCTTGCCTTTGACTTTTGGCAGATGCTTTGGCCTGACAGGTGCATTGCCCAATGGTGACGTAGTGAAATCTACCCCGAGGTAGATGAGGGCATTCATCCTGCACCAGTGCTTGTCCTCTGCAATGTCTCTTTGACCATTTATTCAATGGTCTGGGGCACTTTTGTTCTATCTATCACCGAAAAATGGCCAGTTGTCCCCATCTATATCCAGATATACCTGATCAACTTCTTGATTGGTAGTTTGGTAACCCTTTGGAATGATGGCCACGCCGAATTGAATAATTTCTGCCAAGGCCAAGTGGGAGTGGTCCTTCCTTCTAAGTTCAACCTCATGATATAGGTCGATATAGATGTACTCAATCTGTGGAATGTGGATTGGATCGAGTTTTTCCTTGGGGAGGTAATTCCTTGGATCGAAAGTGGGCCTTGCCGAGAAGTTGTGCTTTAGATTGAGCAGTTCTAGCTCGGAAACCATTTCCCGGGCTTTGTGGTGAGAGATGCATGTGTATCTACCCACTGTAAGGGGGAAAGGGGTTCCACCCTTCTTTCTCTTCAAGCACTTCTCATGGTATGTCACGAGCTTTTTGGATAGCTCCAACAGGATCAGCTTGGGGCCAACGTACCTTGGTAATTTAGTGGGCTCACCCAGGAAGTTAGTTGCTGTGAGAAAGGTGAAGGTGGGAAATTGTGTAAATAAGGCCCCCCACTTCTCTATTGCTGCGACAATGCTCTTAGTCATCCGACCGTGAGTCATGTTGGGTGTTAATAGGTAGATGATGCTGTAGAAAAAGGCATCATTGATTTTAGTAAACTGCAGGATGCTGTTCTCTAGCTTCAGCTCCGGGTAGTATTCATATATTTTTACTTTGGGCCAAACCCCGCATCGGCTCAATCCTTGGATAATCCCTTTCCGAGGCTGCAACATAGAATACATAGGAGTTCATGTAGAACCTCCACGTTGTGGTGAGTTGTTGGAGTTGTTCAGATATGGTACTGCTTATTATCTCCACCCACTTGAAGCGTTGATCAGGTACATTCTTGTTCATGGTCTCTAGGTACCTGAGCATCCATTTATGAAAGTAATGGGCATCAGAAAGCCCAAATACTCTGCTTAGGAATGTGATAGTATCACTCAGTTCCTTGGAGAAGTCGCTACGATGAATAACCTGTGGCCATCTGGTTATCACCTTCTTGTTCTTTAGGTACACCTCATTCATCAGTTGCATGCACTGGTCTTCATTTTCCTCCCAAGCCTTGATGCAATCCTCTTGGCTTACAGCCACAAAGTGTCGGTGGTGAGGGATGCCTAACATGATTTTGAAGTCTTTGGCGGTGAGATTGATCACGACTTTGCCCTTTTCATTTTGGACATACCTTGTGTCTTTGTTGTAGCATAAAGCAGGACACTACCATCATGAATTCGGTGTTTATGCTCCGATGGGGATCCCCACAAAATGTAGGCCACGCTACTAGTTTGTCCATCCAAGGACTCTGTGACTCTCTGGTTCGGCCTGAGAATTATTCCATATCGATGTGACCGAGCTCGAGTCTCTTATATCTAGGTCACATTCTCGCCTAGGACTCGGGCATTCGACCCTCTCGGTACTTGTATTTCATTTCTTCTTGATGAAAAGCTTAGCTTTACCTTTTTACTTGGTTGGCCTCTTTCTTGATGTAGACATATGTGAATCTGAATTCGATTGCTTTGATCTGCAAGAAGAAGAAGCAAAACCCAAACAGAAGAGCCATGTCAGTTGTCAGATCTTCCATTAGAACATTACAGAATGAGGAGTTAGCAATTTAAAGGCCTCTGGGCGCAGGGAGCAAGGATACTGCAGGCTGTAGGGTTAATAGAATGGTGCGTTGAAGAAGAGTGTTACAAGAAAGACATTAGTGCCAAAGGGTGCAGGGCACAAGGATTTTACATATGACAATTTTGTTATTGTAGACAGGGGTGCGCCTGCGCCATCTATATAAGGTTATGCTGGGCGCAAATAAACTTAGTGTTGCATGGGATCAGGGTGCACCAATGGTGCATGCAATTTGCATGTAACAGGGGATGTTGATGCACCGAATGGCATAGGATAAATGCGTGTTGCACTATCTTTCTGTGCGCAAAAGGGGAATTTGGCGCGGCGCAGGGAAGGCTTGCATGACACTGTGTTGCTGTAATAGGGTATGCGCCCGCGCCAATTTTTAGGATTTACTTGGTTTTCATATGGCGTGGGGATTAAGCATGTTGCAAGCGGGAAAAGTGCACCTTCTTGGCGTGACTATATTTTATGCAGCAGGAGTGGTGATTGCGCCAAGAGAAAAACATAGTTTTAAACTAATCTTTAAGGTTTTCTTTCTTTCCCGATAGGTTTGTGATCTTTCAGGCCTCTTTTTAGGGTTTTTAGATGGTGAAGGGGGCACAACAAAGAGATCCAGGTTGATTTTTTGAGGCAGAGCCCTCTTGACCAACAGATCTGGAAAGAGGATGAAAACGGTTTGGGGGGAAAGGTTGCAAGAACGGTAGGAGGGTTTAATGGATTTACATATTCATTCTATCCTACCACACAAACAACCAAAACAAAACACAAGAGGAGTAAGAACCACCTACCCGGAATATATAGAATGTGAGAGACGAAGCGGGGTCCACAACCGAACACGAGGATGACGGGCGTGCTGACAGGTGCAGAGGAATAAATTTATCACATGTTTTCTGATTGGTGAAAGTGACAGGGCAGATGCGCCTATATATAGGAAAAGGTGCAATAAATGTGCCAACCACTTTTTCAAGAGGCACACCGAAACACGTGTCGACACGTAAAACTTTGTGCCCTTTGGCGTGGATAAACATGTGTCAACATGGAAATACTTGCGCCTTTGGTGCAAGTTTACGACTGTCAACACTTCATTCCTTGCGCCCTTTGGCGCACCAAAACACGGCACAACAATTTAGTTGTTAACATGAAGGTGCATGCACCTTGGCGCACGCAAGAAAGGCGCATCACAGAACATTCAAAAATTGTTGTGTCAACACATCAAAGGGTGTGCCAAAGGAAATGAAGGGGGCACCAATTTACTCTGTGTTACACAGATAAAAGGTGCGCCTAGCCAAAAAGGACCAGAATGGCTAAGTTCGGAGAACTAGATTTCCTAGAAAGGGATTTTGTAACTTTTCGAATGCAGAGGGGTCCCCGACGAGGGACTAGGGCAAAACTTTGGTATGGTTACCTATAAAATTTCCCTCGAAAATTTTATAGGATAACACATACATACCGAGGAAGGTGCCACATCACAACAAAGAAGGTTGTTACGTATTATTACCGCTAAATATGTTGTTTTAGACCAAGTGATCTATCGTAGAGCCTTCGACGACATGCTTCTAAGATGCATCGACATAGAAGAATCCAAGAGGATTCTTCATGAATCCCATAGTGGGATATGTGGGGGCCACTTCGGTGGTCACGCCGGCGCTTCGCAAAATACATCGATGGGCTATTTTTGCTGCTCTCAAGCATGATGCAGTGGAATTTATACGTAAGTGCCACAAATGCCAAGAATTCTCTCATGAGATTCACATGTCAGCACAATCCCTACAACCAATAGCGACTTCGTGGCCCTTCTCCACATGGGGTCTAGACTTGATAGGGAAATTCTCTCCCTCATCAACCGATGGCCATAATTTTATAATTACAGCCATGAAATACTTTACCAAATGGGTGGAGGCCATGCCTCTCACCACATTACTAGGTTCGGTAATTGCCAAATTCATTCTGAACCAAATTATCTATAGGTATGGCATCCCACAATTCATTATCTCAGATAATGGCACGTCCTTTAAAAATGACAAAGTCCATGAGTTATGTAGAAAATTCAAGATAAACCATCATACAACCTCTCTTTACTACCCTCAAGCCAATGGATAGGCTGAAGCAACAAACAAAATGTTAAAATCTATTCTCCTCAAAATGGTCAAGGAGAACAAGTGAGATTGGCATTTAAAACTATATCCAGCCTTGTGGGCCCATCAAACCTCAATAAGAACACCAATGGGAGCAACTCCTTTCTTGTTGGTATTTAGAGCAAAAGCAGTTCTCTCGCTTGAGGTTGAAATACCTAGTCTCCATATCTCATTACAAGGGATTCTGGATGAAGAAGCTTACAGGGAGGCACACCTTTCTCAACTAGAAATCCTTGACAAGGCTAGGTTAAATGCCGAACACGGCATAGAGCCTATGCTGACCGGATGTGCCGACAGTATAACAAAAAGGTCTATGAGCGAGAAATATATGAAGGAGATTTAGTTCTAAGACTAGACAGCTGGATCGATAAGAAAATTGCGAAGGAAGAAAGTTCTAGCCTAAATGGTTAGGCCCATACTGAGTCATGAAGGAATATTGAAACGGTGCGTATCTCTTGTGCACACTGGAAGGTGAGGAATTCGGTGAAACTGTCAATTCCTTGCATCTTAAGCAGTTTTACACATAAAACACCAAAGTCATTACTAGTACATTATAGCTACTTACATTGCATTAGTCTCTTAGCTGCTTCATTCTGTCCATTTTGTAAAAATGGTAGTCTAGGAGCTTACTCTTAAAAAAAATCTGTTGCAAATTTATGAAAATATTGGCAAAAGCATTCATATCACATCTCTCCAAACATCATCAACTATTTTCAAATCTTCTCATCAAATTCGACAGACAAACATTGATGGAAACCATACCAAGGCCTACATACTTGGCTTTGCTCTTTATTTCTACTAGGTGAAGTTGTCCTTACCTACTGATGCATCTGAAGCTTCTTGGTGTCACATCTATTCTTCTAATCTCTTGGAATGAAAGGATATCCCAAAGTCATAGATCATAAATTTCAAAATCAAATGAAATCAAAATCACCAAGAAAACAAAATATTTTATTTTACACACTTCTTTGCCCCATCAACCTTCAAAGTGATAAGCCCACATCTCTTACTAGCGGTGTGAGGTTGGGAAAGGAAAGAAGTGCCCTTACTCACCTATATCTTGCCTTTGGTGACAAACCCATGCTTCTTACTAGTGGTGTGAGGCGGGTGTAGGGGGTCTAGTCACACAAATGAAAAAATCTGGTATGCTAAAAACAAAAATCAAATCCTATTAAAAGAAAACAAATATCCAAATTCCAAAAAGATCAAATCCTCAAAACCAGATTTTTCAACTAGGTTACCATTTGTGAAGCTAAGTCTAGATAAACTAGAAAGTAAATGGCCTTCTAAGCATGGTAGTAGTTATAGGTAGGGTGGGTGTGTAGATCCAAATTTGGTTTCTGTTACTAGTTTGTCTGTCTCTTATCATTCCATTCAGTCAAACTCATACAACTTGTGCCCTTCCTAACTCCTAGTGTTGAGTCCTCGCATCTTACTAGTTACATGGATTTAGGATTGGGGAAAGTTCATCTCTTTATCACTATGTATTCATCACATTTTCCAGCATAAGAAGAAATCACTGACATTTCCCAAAGAGTTCAAAAGTTCAGTACTACCATCTATTAATGCCATCTCATATCAGCATTACAAAAACATACAGAGTAAAACATTCTATCTACTATCGTTTGTTATCCATTGCATACATTCTGAAAACATGAAAACAGTATTCTAAAAATATCTAAAGTACACATGTTGAAATGAGTCACAAAATTCAAGATGCCAAAATTCTAGATCCAAAGACATATATATATATATATATATATATATATATGTATGTATGTATGTATGTATACAAATCAGGTTTCATATACAATGCCATCATGCACTAAGGCATGGTCAAAACACTCAATGTGCCCGAAAATACAAAAGCACTCATGCAAATATTTGAAAAATACTACAAAAATAGTCTCTCAATCCCTATGGGATCCCTCAGAGGGTGTACGGCCATGCCTAGGACTCGGCTACGCCGGTGCTCCGAATGCACTAAGGGCTCACGGTCATGCCCGGTAGCTGCCGTCTCACTACGAGAATGGCTCCTCCTCATCAGGTGCTCGGCTATCCTATATCCAGCCACCTGCATGTAGAGAGAAGTCATGATATTTTCCACATACCGAGAAAAGGAAAAAAATCGGTGTGCCTACCGGCTGCTGAGGGCTCCCCCATGTCCACAAAAGCTCAACACGAGTCTTCTCTAAGGGGAGAAGTAGGGTATCGGTACACACTCGGAAAATCAAGTCTTGCCACTCATCAATAGTTGCTGCAAACAAAGGAGAAAACAAGTTAGAAAATAATCAATGATAGAATCAAGAGTAAATGAAACAAAAAGAAATAACAAACTAAGATGAGTCTAACTAAAACAAATGTCAGGAGAAGAGTGACAACTCACTAGGATTTCTAGGCCTCCAAGAAGGATCTCTAGGATCCGTGCCTGCCACTGACACTCGCCATCGAATGGTGCCCCTCTCCCATGTCTGGGGCAATGTGATGACTTGCAACAGACTCACCATCTCCACCTAGGTCCCGAGAGAGTAACTCCTTTGAAACTAGAGTCACCCTCTCTGCGCTCCACTCCGCCCCTCTTGGCCTGTAGGATCTCCTGGGTATCATGCCACTCAGGATCACTATCATCATCCTCCCCACCACCTGTCTCACTGATCTCCATGTCCTCTGTCTCCTCCTTGGTCTCTCCCCCAATGAACTCCTCAGACTCAGAGTCCACATCAATGGGCTCATCACTACTATGAGTGGGACCCGGCAATCTGAAGTAAGGGTGCCTGAGGAGCACTAGCTCTCCCTCATGCACGTACCACCCTCCTAGCCATAATAGGAGTACCAGGCGTAACAATAGTCCAAATCTCGACCTCTAGGACCTCCTTGAGCCTCACGGATAGATCTATACACTAGAATCTCCTGGAGGGATCATGCCGCTATAAGGGAGGCCAAACTGCTATGGAACTCTATCAAAGGGGTATATCTCCAACTTCCCCGCCTTGTTTATTAACTAGCTGGTGGTCTGGCAGGTAATCAAAGTGATGGTATCCTCTCCCCATACCCCTGCCATGGCTTGATAAGGAGTGGCCTCCATGTCTATAGTAGTCAGGGAAGCCACTGGCTGGTGGGGTGCTATGAGAACTGTCATCCCCATCCACCTCATTGCTTTGAAGGACTAGCGATCCTCCACCTCTACACCTCTCCCATATGGGATAATGTGCTCATACACCTAACTCATGACAAGAGTTGGGTGGCTCAATGACTGCCCCTGTAATCGACTACCTTGTATAAGTCATGGTAGGTAGTCCCGAGGATATCTGCTCCCCAAGCGTAGACACGTCCATGGCCCTCAATCTGTGCAATAATAGGGGCCCAACAATATAAGAGGGTATCCCCTCCCTTGTCCCCAATCAATCTAGATGCAAGGATGCCCATAATGGCCTTGTGAAGCAAGGGAATGTCTAACTCAATAATAGAGCGGATCCTCACGCCCTTCTTCGATCCCATCGATACAACCGCATCTCCCATGTAGGTGGCCCACTGAACCACCTGTGATCTAGATACTGTTGTCTTAAGAGACAGTCGCCACCCAAGGATCGGAACCCCCAGTATATGGTAAACATCCTCCAGGGTGATAGACCACTCACCCCTAACTCCTGGCAATCAGAAGGTGTTTTGATCTACATCCCAATAAGAGAACAAGTCACACAATATGTGACTGGTAGGTGCAACATGAGGAACCTGTGCAATCCTCCATATACCAGCCCTCTGGAGAGTATCCCACTCTACCTGGGAGAGTGCCTCTAACACTGCCGAGAGCCAATCACACTCCCTCTCCCGGCTCCATCTGATGTACTCCTCCTTCTTCTGCATACACCCAAAAACACAAAAAGGAGTAAGTTAGTACTGAAATCCAGTTGAAAAACTAGTAAAAACACGTAAAAATTTTATGCATGCAAAAACAAGTTAAAATTTGCATTATTTTTGTCCTCTGTCATAGATTGCTGCCCTGTGTAGAGCGGTGGTTCCGTAACCACCACCTTTTAAGGTAGTGGTCCGTGAATCGCCGCCCTGCGCATAGGGTGGCGATCTTGTCCCGTGAAACCAAACGGGCCATAAGCCCTAAAAAAGCCCAAAAATGAACAAATACACCTTTATAACAAAAAATAAGCCTACCCTATGCCCCCAAAGACACATTTAAAACTAACATTTTAAAAAATGATCCCCCCAAAGGAAAATTTTTATCATTTCTACATTTTAGGTTTAAAAATGATAAATCGAGAAGAACTAACCTGAGACTTCATGGGTCGATGTTTTGCTCTCGAAGGCATGATCGCTATCTCACCACGAATGTTTTGATCACTCTCGGAGGCATGATCACTATCTCACCACTAGGAAGTAGTTATGAAATAAAGGTATTATGAGCATATAGGCTCCAAATACCATTTTAATTTTTAAAAACAATTGCCTTCGAGGGTCAGCCATCATCTTAATGTTGTAACGCACTCCTTGTGGCTATTTAAGAAGGTTGTTTGGGCATTATTGAATTATGATTTTGGTGATTATTCATATTTTGGTGAAATTTGGATAGTGTAGCTATACGTACTTGAAATTGTAGGGTATTGCATCGCGTAACGATATTACACATGCCCCAATGATGATACAGGTCTCCTCGCAAGGTGTTCGGAATCCAGAAAGGTTCACCAAGTATACACTTATATCCCACATGCCCCACTTAGCCTCCATGTGCCTGGTTTTGCCCCCTTTTCCCCTTTCTTCTTGCATTCTTATCTTTAGTAACGAAACCACCACCCAAGACTGGGCGGCGGTCCAGAACCACCACCCCCGCAGGTGGTGGTGGTTTTGTTCATGTTTTCTAGATTCTTTCGACGATCGCGTCAAATGTAAATATTCAAATTTACATGCTTTCTTCAACCACTTTGGCTTGCATTAATGTTTTTGCTCCCTGGGAATAGTGTTTTTCCTTTGTTTATAGTAAAAGAGATCAAATGGGAGTTACCCTTTGGTAAATGCATTGGTTATAAATAGCCATCTTGTTTTCAAGAAAGTGACCCCTCATCCTCTCATTTCTCTTGTTTAGTTTTTCAATTCCTTGCTTAGAATTCTGTTAGCTTCATGTTGTTCTTCCATTGTTGGCATTTTAGAGGTCATATCATCTTCTTGTTTTATTGCTACGCTCTACAATCGGTTTCAACATAGAATAGTTTCATTTCTAGACTAGAATCCATTAAAGTTACTGGGTTTTGTTTTTTCATAAGGATAATTTCGAAACTCTTGGTACACTTGTGTTGTATTTTCACAATAAATCCTGCTAGGAATTGCATAGTCAAGCTCTTTTCACTTGTGTTATCCCTCTCCTACTTGCATTATATTCGGTCTATATCCAAAGTTGCCATTGTTCGATTGTTATCTTTTGTTGATACTATTATATACACACTTTTTGGATTCACGAGGACATGAAGGAATGAGGAGACCACACTGAGGGGTTGAAATCACAAACAACTAGACTTACCACTATTCTGTAAACGCCAGGTTTGAGCTATCAAAGTTCTAGTTATAACATATCAAATAGAGTAGTGAATTATTTTATTTCAGTCAAAAGCTTGTTCTCGATATCGCCAGGGAAGCTGTGGGGATTGATAGTTTCTGAGAAACTGTGATTCATTCCTCACTTCTGAGGTAGAATTGAGAGTCTTTCAATTTAATATATTTAGTTATATATTTAGTATAATATCACAATTGCACATGTGAATAGCCTCACTAGGCTACATTGCTTGTTTTTATTCTATTATTAGATTAGTTGTTCATTTTATAGATATACTAGAGTAGCTGCTCTTCAATTTCATTGAAATACATCATTGGAAAATACAAAAATAGAAGAATGCTTACGTAGTGTAATACCTCTTTCATAATCAGTTTATTAATGTTAGTTAGAGGTTGAATCATCTTTGTATGACAATCACAGGACCTAGAGAGCCTAGAGAGTATATATTTGAACCCATAGTGCCTCAGCCAAATCTACCCATGACTTTAGCTGATATAGATCAGGACCTTAGGATACAGGTCTTTTGAGCAACAACAAACCTGCAAGCAATTAGCGAACAACTGAGAGGATTAAACATCGAAGACGACAAAGCTTACACATTCTGGTCAAACCATCCGAATTATAGATTGCCTTGATAAAACACCTGAATGACCATGCAAGGGTTCAAACAAGAACAAACATTTGGTTGCGATCCTTTGGTTCCAGCCTAATGCAGGAGACCTCCTCATTGATATAGACACTAGCTTACGTATCCAAGTTTCCAAAACACCTATTAGGTACTCCAAGAAAATCATACAACTTCTAGTTCTAAATGTAGAAGCTGAAAAGGCATACGATTACTAGATAGTTGGAAGAAGGGATTGATTCTTCACATGACCATAACAGGTCCACAACAACCATGAACTCACGGTTGTGATCCCTAAGTCCCACAACCCAATGGGCCTACAAATCAGTCAAGTATTGACACCGGCTTGTGAACGCTGGTGTTTAGATCTTCACCACTCCCACCAGATATTATAGCACAGTTTTCCGTATTAAACATAGAAGCCAATCAATCCAATATTTTCTGGGCTAGACCAGAAAACCACCCATAGCTAACCACAAAATCCACTAAACGACCTACCACTACTTTCATGACCTTGTCTGGAGATATATACGAAGCTCCCACAGGTCACTTCCCACGTATCCAACAACCAAGAAATAGGATCTCGGTAGAGCTTGACATCGATTGGAGCCTCCGAGAAGCCATTATATCCGAACAAACCATTACATCAATCTAAGTTAGGAGGGCCTTCTTCACCTTAGATTCATAGATTCTATTATTGCATATTGAGGATTTAAGATTACTCGATTAGCTTATATATATCCATTCGCATTCAACATTCACCAATTGTCTCGACACGACCTTGAGAGGTCAGATATGAGGAGGAGGTACTTGTAGGTTCCCAAGCTCACATGATAATTTTTCCATCATACAATAGCCCTTTTACTATCTCTCTCAAGGACAAAACCCCCGAGTTGAGGACCTTTTCCAAGGATGAAAACCCTTCATAAGGTTTTGTGTATGCAAGTTGATTTGAAAGGCAATAAAGTATCATTTTCTTGCATGATTGGTCTCTTTGATTCAATGATATATTTGTTTGGAGTGGAGTGACCCACTTGGGAGTGGTAATTTGGTATGTGTGATGTTAATCTAGAAAATTTGAAATTACTATCTTGTTCTCTATATTTTCTAAAGGCCAAGATCTTGAGTTTGGTGAATTTTGGAGGTGTTCTACTATTTTTTCCAAGCTTGATGATGTTCGCTGGTTAGGGTTCGTAATTAATTATTTTCACACTCAATTCTAATTTTTAACAATTGAATGTGTTTGCTAAGGATAGTCTACCAATTTCGGAATAATATCGAAGGATTTTTACAAGGCTTGGCCCATCTTTGAGGGGTTTAACTCCTCTAGGGTAGGCATTGCTTTAGGAAGGATTTAAATTACAATTTTGTAGGGTTATAATAACAGTTATATAACCTGATTTGTGAGCTTCTGGTCATTTCCTGAGTCCCCAAAAAGGGACATTACAGTGGCATCAGAGCATCATCCTCCTAGCCTATGAAGCATGGAAAGGTTCGAGAAGATGCAAGGGAAGTTAGCAAGGTCATTAGAAACCCTCACCCTAACTGTGGAGAAACTCATTGAAGTTAGAACAATCAAAGAAGCCACTCCAAAGTCTTCCAAGGCTCTGGATTTGATGTTTCACTATAGAGCTCTTTCAGAGAAGGTTTGGGATGCCCTCCCTTTTGCAGTGTTTGTGGAGTTGGAAACAAAGAGAGTTGGAATTGGCACAAGGTCAAAAACCCAAGCAACAAGGAAGAGGTCAGCACTCCATAAGGACACCACATGCAAGGGTTTTGACACTACACATGAAGAAGGGTTTGGTGAAATTGTGGAGCATGAGCCAAGAAAAGAAAAGGAGATCAATGAGCATACAACTCAAGGAGGAGGAGAAGAAGGAAAACTTCAGCCCTGTGAAAGGAAATTGGTGGATGTAACCAATCCTCATGTTATAATTTTCTTAACGAGTCATAGAGAGAAGTAAAGCCATAGAAGAAGCTTCATTAATTGAGGCCAAGACTGATTTTCAGATCAGCAACATGGTAGAACCCTTGAAAGGGGTAATGAGGGCAATTGATCCTTTGAAATGGAAAGAAACCAAAAATCATCCTGTTAATATCAAAGTTTCATCAGTAGGAAATGCCTCAAAGTAAATGGTGCCTTGAGAAAGGAATCAAATACACCAGCCATCAATGAGCCACACAAGGCACCAATAATTCAGTCCAAAACCACTAATTGGGGACCCACAAAGAAGACAATCCAACAAGAATTGCAAAGGGCCTATGAGGATGACATTATGAAGAAGTGAATCCATGGAAGTAAGGTACCTTTGGAATATTTTCTAAGTGCTGATTCTAACTTAGAAATTCTAATTCCTAAGAAGGTCATGGGCAGCTCATGGTGCAAAGGTATCTCAGATTCATTACCTTCCAATATCTCAATTCGGGTATGTTTTCACCATGCACAACTAATTGAGAATGATAATCATGTTTCAGTTTCATTTCTCTTTCCCATGTCATTGCCATGTTTATGTCCTCATGATCAACATATTTCAAGAAATAAGGAGATAAGAAGTACCCCTTATGATAAAAA
Organism: Taxus wallichiana var. yunnanensis; assembly: GCA_018340775.1. Lineage (NCBI taxonomy): Eukaryota > Viridiplantae > Streptophyta > Pinopsida > Cupressales > Taxaceae > Taxus > Taxus wallichiana. The sequence continues at coordinate 178,098,861 of CM031234.1, forward strand.
AATGTTTGGATGATTGGGTTCAATTTCAAGGTTGTTTCCACATGTGGAATATAGGTGCTATGTTGAGATTTACAAAAGGAGGAATATCTGATTTCAAAATCATTATGAAGGAAATTATATCATGATGTGTTTGGGACATGATGGTGGTTCTAATTTTTAGTTTCATATGTGGTTAACCCATGGTTCCATGAAAATGGAAGAGCTAGAAAGAATGGAGTGGAAGGGAAGTGTTCTTACTATAATATGTGGCACACATCACCCATCCCGGGTGAAGGGTCTTCTTCATGACCAAAGGGTCACCATGCTTGTAGAGAGTGGCAATATGCATCAATTTATTGAAGAAGAATTGGTAAGAAGGATGGGGCCAAAAAGGCTGGTTTCAAAGGCTACACGGTCACCATAACCTATGGAACATCTCCCCTTTGCACAAGAAAGATACCCCAGCTCACTATATTCCCATGGAAAGGTATGAATTTTGTATCGAATTCTTTGTTTTAAGTTCAGTTGAGGCACATATTGTTCTTGGGGGTCAATGGCTCCAAACTTTAGGGGAATTTACCCTCAAAATTCACAAGAGGGGGTTGAAGTTCCACTTACAAAATGAAGAGGTCAGAATTCATGAAATCAAGAATGGAAAAGGTAGGCATGTTGAGCAAGGAAAGACTGATTTTATTTCCTTACCAACAGTTGGAAAGGACTGATCATAGCTAAGAATGCAAGGAAGAATTTGGCAAACAACATCATGAGGAGGTATAAAATGGAGATTAAAATATGCAGGGTTGTTATGAGAATTTTCTCAGTTAATATATGTTTACTCACAAGCAATAGAAGGTTTTCTTGTTATCTCCAAAAAATAGCACCTCTCGATTTTTCATGAATGGATGATGAAAAATCAATTTTTTGGGTAAATGGGATTGTCTCTCAAGTTGTGAGACTTTTTACTTGAGACAAACATCCAAAGAAGGATGCTAAACTACTCCTAAGGAAATGCAACTATCTAATCCTATTCTAGCATCCACAAGGACCTAGGTAGAGAGAGATGCATGAAGAGAAAATATTAAGCTAACGAGAGGTAATAACACCAGAAAGAGGGGGATGAACACTCTTAGATGAGTGAAAATAAGGGAAAATATGCATGATTGGGTAGACATGCATGCCAAAAGATGAAACAACACTCACACACTCAATTTCATGGAGTACAACATAAAATAAACCTACAAGGGACATGAAGAATGCACATCAAATCACCAATGCAAGGGAAATGCGAGAAGATGCAATAAAATGCAAACTAGGGTAGAGAATAGCCACAAAATAAGACTTTTATTACTTCTAAGAGATGCATAGTTGATTACAATGGTGAGAGAGGAAATTATCCACATGCAAAGAACCAGATCTGAGGGTTGTAACTCAAAATGCCAAGGAACAATACTCTAAATAATTCTCTTAGCAAACCAAGAGGGTCCAACCTTTACAAATGAGCACTACTCTACAATATATAGAAAGGAGAAATTGAGGGGAGGGAAAAGAGAGAGAAATTTGAACTCCTTCCTCCAACCACCGACCAAAACTCATTAATTCTCCTACCAGAAACCTGGATGCCACTGGAAGATCATTTCCACACGCCATCCAACCTATGGAAGGAGAGTGTTGGCCCCCTAATATAGCTTCCAAATCTTAAGGGCGCATAGGCGTGTATGGCTGGAGGAAGCACCCAAGTGAAGGTGCACAAGTCAGAGCTCAAAAGGCTTCTTAAAGAACGAAGGACGCTTACGTGCTACGTGAAGAACAATTTGGGACTTAGCAATTTTGGCCTTTTGGGAAGGACGCATGAAGAATGTGTTCCATTTGGATAAATTTCAGCCCTGGTGATAGGGTGTTCGGAAGGAATATACCTTGCGATAGGAAGATCCAAAAAGATAATCATGACATGGAGAGGCAAGTGCAGGGTGACCCACACCTTGACACTTGGGGCCAGATCTGAGGCTACAAAGGAGTTTGTTAGAGCTTAGATGCCTATTTATACACACACCCTTGGTAAAGAATAGGGACAAAAGTGAGGTAATGGGGCTCTGCAGAATTACTATGAGAACTATGGGATGAAAATGGGTAAAGGATTCCAGTAAAGATGTAATGGGGAAATGGGGAATGCAAATTTTGTTTTATGAGAATACATGTATGGATCTAGATATGGCACATGAATATGGTCTGTCTCTTTGTGATACTTTGTAGCAAGACTATGGATGAATATGATAAAGTTACCATAATGTTTATATTAAGATCTCCTTTTGTATTATCTGTATGTTTTTACTCTACATTTGATCTTGTATAATCATGGACCTTACTAGAATGATTAAGTATATTTGTGGATTTACAACTTCTTGGTTCTATTATTCCTATTGCGCACTTTGTTTCTGTTATGACTGAAGGGGTGTAGAAGCCGTCATGAGCTCTATAGATTCTTCATGTCTGTTAAATCAGTAAGTCTGAATCATGAACTATGCCTTCCACTAGACTCACATAAAAGAGAGACTCGACTCCCTCGCGTGCCTCGGGTGAGCACCCAAAGTGCTCATTGGGTGATAGGCCAAAGCACGTATGAGGTTCCCTTGTTCTTGGTGGGTGAAAAATGACTACATCTTGGTTCCGTTGCCGGGACCTCTTTTGAAGTTGTAGTGGAACATGGTATACATCATGATATGTGCAAAAAGTGATGGAAGAGTACACTTGAAGGTGTTGAAGATTGGTTTAAGAGCATGGAGGATGAATTCACTCAGAGATTCAATACTGGATTTAGGTTTGATACGCGAAGATGTGTAAAGGACACTCTTTATCATGAGTTGTATGAAACCTTCTTTTGTTGTTTCCCAGTAGAGTTATTTGAATGGCTCTCGGCTTATACATCTAGATCGGGGTGGTATTATAAGTCACACCCTTGGACCCAAGAAACATATCAAAACTTGTAAGATGCTGATCTAACGTGGACCCATGCTATAAATCATTGGTGGAAGGGAGTATTAACTAGTTACACTATGGAATATGCCATTTCCACGTATTCCTGTCTAGAAGTTGCTGAGTTTGAGTTCTTGTGAGAGCCCAGAGGATCATTTCTACGTGCTATTCCCCTGGTAATCAAAATCTTGATGGTAACCATGGGTTTAGAGGCATTTCCTATGGCTAACTAAACCACTCTGAGCACTTGGCAAGGAAGCTAGGTTGGGGATAGATGGCTGATATAACGACTGAAAAGGAAAGGGAGGAGAGATGGCTCAAGTATAACGAAGCACATGAAAAGGAGATTGATAGATAGTGTAGGATTACAAGTGGGTTATGGAGCTAGACATGGTGGAAAGGAGTTGAGGTTCACATGGAGGATGTGGATCCTGAAAAGTTTATGGTACCCCATCTTGGTAAGCGTGAGAGAGAAAACCTTACAGCTTCTGATGAGAGTCCATCACATAGAGGAAGAAGAGTCATTGGTGCGCATCTAACCCCACCTAGTGACAAAACCTTGGCACTTGGTTTGTTTGAACAAGGGTAAAGTACAGTTGATCCATTTGATATCAATGGTAGTAACCGATCGGTGCCTAGAAGATACAACTTCTCGTTTGGGACTTCTATGGCTTCACACACTATTCCAGTATTTGGTGGAATGTTTGGACAAGGCACGTATACAACTGGTTTAGGAAGCACATTAGGAAGTGGTGGGGGAAATACAACTGGAAGTGGTGTTAGTTCATAAATTGTCGTGTGTAATTTAGCGGGATGATGGGAGCATTTGGCATGACAAACACAGGCCTGTACTACCTAACAAAGGAGGATCGAAGGTGGAAGTGGTGGGTATGGTGGCTTAGGATCTAGTGGATCCAGCGGAGCGGAGGAGGAAATCAAGGCACCTGGATCGGGAGGATAAGGACCTCAGCCACCTCCATAAGTCTTTTTGAGATGTCTCTACACTTACCAGATTACAGTGGGATAGAAGATACCGTAGAGCATGTGCATAAGTGCGAGTTGCTATGGTGCGCAAAGGGAATCATGACCCAGGATCGAAAGTCTAGTCAATTTGTGACGACCTTGCAAGGACGTGCACATAGTTGGTATAGAAAGTATGACCCTCATCAGATTATTGTGGATTATACCATGCTGAGGAATGAATTCTTGGTGGAATTACACATACGAAGTTTGAACAAGAGCATTAGCTCTCTCAAACAAATCCAAAGCAAGGCATGATAGAGAGCATGCGAGAATATGATGTGTGCTTTAAAAATATTTTGTATAAACTCTCTTATGATATCCACCCTTCACAACCTGCTTAGTGGTTTGTCAGAGGGTTGATCACACCCTTTAGGAGGGCTTTATCTCATAAAACCTTCATGGATGCGCGTGAAGCGTTAGAGGCTGCTTTACACGTTGAGGCAATTGGTAGTGTTGACACTGGTGTTAGCCCCTTTCTGGAAGCTCAGATCGCTGCCATGGGTAAGCAATTGGAGAAATTATCTACCAACATAGTTTTAGAGATTCGCGGAGGGATGTGGTGCACATATTATAACATAGAAGGGAACACAAAGGATAATGGTGGGGTATGTACTTGGAAGGTGGTACGTGCCATAGCAGTAAACTATGAAATATGTCACGGGGACCATGATGTAAGTAGGTGCCCCTTGTTGTAGCATGCGATCTACAAAAACATGTCTTTTTATTACAAGATATGTACCTCAACCACAGATAAAACCAAGGATTGTAGATTGATTGACAAGATTCATGAGGCTATTGATCTTGGTGTGCACCAGACTGGCATCGCCAGCAGTTCCAAAGGGGATGAACGTCGGTATGAAGAGCGCAGAGATGGAGATGCATGTGGAAGAGGGTTTCGTGGAGGATTTCATGGTCGTGGTAAATGTAGAGGAAGAAGTGAGTTCCTGCGTGGGACGTGCTTTAATTGTGGAGCCACAGACCATTATAAATGCAAATGTCCAGATCTTCTACAATGCTCATGGTGTGGTCAAAAACATAAGTACGAAGAGTGCCTAGAGTTATACGAACATATGAGCCAGCTGTATCAGAAGGATAAGGGCACTGCCATGGTGAGTATTAAGAAAGATGACACACAATGGCTTCCGTGAGTAATACGTGAATCAGAACTAGAGCCTGTTATGGTAACAACAAGGGTGGAATCCACACATGCAAGGGAAGCACCTAGGCAGAGACCTCTGGTTTTGAGAGAAGAAGTAGTACATGGGAAGTATCCAAACCTGGCTCACCATAAAGAAGTCTACCAGGAAACCATGGACGTAATTCGAAGTTTACAAGGGAGATCCAATGCTTAAAAGAGTAGACTAGAAAGGGTGAGCAAAAAAGAACCGTAGAAGTAGCAAAGGATGACTTAGACGAGGTTAAGGAGGTGTGTAAACTATTGGGGGAGGAGAATATTATTCCCCTACTAGGAGCATGGTTGAGAGAAAAAGTGCCACGTCTTTAGGGAAGAGCATGAAAGGCATATCCTGTATACAAACCTCCCACCTCACAACGTTGATTATGACAAAGAGATTACCTTGAACGTAGTAGTGGATGGATGGTTTCTTAGCAACATCCTCATTGACACAGGCACGAAGGTTAATGTTCTCACTTTGGATGCCTGGCATCAAATGGGAAGACTGAATTACAACCATCTTCAAATGTGTTGTATATGGAAAATAAGACAAAGGCAATGCCCATAGGTGTCTTGAAGGATGTGACCATTACCATTTAGGGTACTAGGTTCACTGGGGATTTTGAAGTCTTGGCGCTTGCCGAGGCAAATAATTTCCCAGCTCTACTTGGGTGCCCGTGGTGTTATAAGAATAATGCAGATCTCCGGTTTAACAAGGGGTACATAAGCTTTGAGAACAAGGAAGAGAGGGTATTTATCTTGCTAGTTGATGAGAATTCCACCCCTATACGAACCCCTTGGAGGAGGTCTGGGTCCTAGACATAATATATGTGTGCTCCATAAGAGATCCAGAGACCATCCACCCTACAAAAGGAGTCATCTAGTTTGATGATGCTCAATCTATCAGTGATACTACTAGTATAGCATGTGATAATTGGGTGCATGGGACTTATGAATTGATTGGAAAACATCAGAAAGGATCAGTAACCAAGGTAACAATGGCACGTATAGTTCGGTGCTTGGGAGGAAAGGCAATAACCAAGTATTCTGGGGATGCATACCCTGAGGTCTTTTTAAGAGAAATGGAGGCTCACTAGAGGGAGGACAAGTGATGAAGTATGCTAGGTTATGTTTTGATAGGCATAGCAGTAAGGTGGTGGGCCACACATAGTGAAAAATTGATGGAATAGTGTGAAGTTAGGATTGCACTCATTGTCCGATTGTTGAAGAGAAATATAGCCACTACTATCAAGAATTACAATGGCAATGGACCCACCTCTTCCTACATTCAGGCATGTGAGAGGGTCTAGGGAGAAGGCATGGAAGCTTTTCCACCCTCCCTTTTGGTGCACAATTTTTATTCGACACTACAAGGTTGTGTGCATGCTTGTACATCCATTCGAAACACGCCGCCAAACGGGAAGTTGGTGGGAGTTAGCGGTGACTTGCTTCACACATTCAAGTATCGAAGTACCAAGAAACTAGTTGATGAGGCATTACGGACTATCAAGTGCCTCACTGGGGATTTTACCATGGCGAGAAGATAGCTTAGTAAAATTTCTTGGTGGACCTAGCTTGGAAACAAGGTTCAAAGAGGAGGAACCAGAAGACCTACAATTCGAGTGCACGTGTGTCTGAAAAGGAGAAAGGCAAGATGGTATATGTTGTTGATGGAGAGGAGATGGAAATCTGAATGTTGACCATTCAGTTGGATCACACGAAGTAGTTGATAGTGCTGATGCATGTGTGCATGTGTACCATGAACCACTCAAAACCAAGAAAGTTAATATCAGCTTAGAGAAGGAGCCCAAGGAAGCTATCATTGGGGACTACTAGTTGGACAAGGAAGTATCAAAGATCATCGATCTCTTGTGTGAATTTGAGGATTTATTCTTGTGCGGATACCATGAGTTGAAAGGTGTCCACCATCCATTGGGGGAAATGAGGATAAAGTTGAAGGATGGTGTGCACCTAGTCAGGAAGAGGCCTTACAAGATGAATCCCAACATGCGCATAAGGGTTAAAGAAGAGCTAGACAAAATAATAGCATCCAGATTATTGAGGTGTGGAGGAATCATAATGGATAAGTCCGGTGGTGATCAGCATAAAGAAAGATGGGTGGATTATGATATGCGTGGATTATAAGGAATTGAATGCTGTTTGCATCATAGATCCTTTTCCCATCCCCTTTACTAAAGAGATTTTGGAAGGAGTTCTTTGTGGCGTGAGGTCTATTCCCTGTACGGATGGATTCTTGGGATATCACCAAGTAAGGATTGCCAAGGAAGACCAAGATAAGATAACTTTCACCACCGAGTGGGGAAGTTTTGCATATACGGTATGCCATTTGGATTGAGGAATGCATCCGTTGTATTTTGCATAGTGGAACAAGCATTTCGGGACTTCATCCACAAATTCCTTCAAGTGTATTTGGATGATTGGACGGTGTATGGGTTGGTCAAGGATCATTGTGATAACTTGAGATTGATGTTTGAAAGATGTCGGTAGTTGAGGATTTCCCTCAACATCAAGAAATGTATCTTTGTAACTCCTTTTGGAATGTTGTTGGGGCATATCATATGCAAAGAGGGCTTACTGGTGGATCCTGTGAAAGTCATAGTTATTGTGGGTTTAGGAGAGCCTACTAGCCAAAGCACCGTGTGTGAATTTCTTGGACACATTGGGTACTATAGACAGTTCATTAAGGGGTACGCTAAGATCACCGCACCTTTGGAAATATTGCTCAGACACAAGAGTGCCTTTCAATGGGGAGAGGCTTAGCAGAGGGAATTTGACACTGTAAATAAAGTCTTATCACCACACCTATTCTATGATTCCCATCATGGGATAAACCTTTCCATGTCCACATGGATTCCTCTAGTACAACAATGGGAGCCATCCTTGCTCAACCAGGAGAGGGGATTGTTGATCATCCCTTGTGTTTTGTAAGTAGAAAGTTGACACCAGCAGAACAAAATTATACAATGACCAAGTGCGAGGCATTGTCAATGATCTATGTGCTCCACAAATTCATAAAATATCTACTGGAAACTCCCTTCATATTCTACACTGACCATATGGCCTTGAAGTATCTAGTAAACAAAGCAGTGTTGCAAGGGTGCATATGTCGTTGGGTACTTTTATTTTAGGAATTTGAATTCAAAGTGGTGGTAAAATTGGGAAAGAATAATTGCGGGCTGGATCATTTATCAAGGATTGATTCGGGAGAGGACGCATAGAGTATCAAGGAAAGCATGCCAGATGCATAACTATTCAGGTTACGGCATGCGCCCTCAGAATTAGAAGACATTGCTATTTTTCTCAAGGAAGGTGTGGCGCCCAAAGGGATGAATGCTTTAGAGAGGAAAAGGTTAGCCATACGCACCACGCCCTTCATGTTGATAAATGGAGATTTGTATAAAATGGGCCACGATGAGGTTTTTCTTTGATGCATTTTAGAACATGAACGCGTGGCCATAATAGAAGAAGCCCATGGAGGGATTTCGGAGTAAACTATGTGGGGAACGTAACTACATGCAAGATCCTAGTCACCGGGCTATGGTGGGAGATGATCCACCAAGATTTCATTGAGTTTTTAAGGCTCGTGACCACTTCCGGTGCCTTGGAAAACCCTGGAAGAAGGGATGAGATGCCCTCGCGCCCCATCACAAAGACAAAACCTTTTGAAAAGTGGGAAATAGATTTTGTCGACCAATCTCACTGGCTGCGCATGGAGGACTAACTTCGTGGTATATTATTACCTATACCGATTATCTAAAAGGTAGGAAGAGGCCATGCCCACTAAGGATTGCACCAGTAGTCACATCGCTAGATTTTGTTGGAAAACATTATCAGCAGGTATGGGTGTCCATTAAGTTTAACAAGTGATAGGGGCACTCACTTCTAAAATGAAAGCTGTTAGGATTCTATTGGAAAAATTCATGGTAGCCCATCATAAGACTACCCCTTATCACCCTCAGAAAATGGGACTGCAGAGGCATTCAACAAAATCCTTAGTCACACATGGACTAAGATATGTGATGTGGGTAGGCATGATTGGGATGACAAGGTATCAACAATTCTTTGGGCATACGTAACAACATACAAAAGGTTGAACAAGGCCACACCATTTCAACTAGTGTTTGGTACGAGAGGTTGTTTCTTGGTTGAATTTATGCTACCTTCACTACGTATAGCGCGTGTAGGAGGGTTGGATGATGAAAAAGCACTGGAAGAAAGAATTGATGAATTGATAAAGTTGGATGAAAGGTGCTCACTAGCAAGATGGATCTAGAAAACGAGAAGGAAAAGCAAAAGGCATGGCATGATCGCCACATTAATAACAAAAAATTTGAGGTTGGCTAGATGGTATTGCTATATGATTCAAAATTTCTACGCCATCTTGGAAAGTTGAAGGTGCATTGGTTGGGTCCTTATGTAATTTCATACATCCTTGATTCAGGCGTGTGCGATTCTAAAGTTACTGGATGGAAAAACATTACCTGGACACTTCAATGGGAGTAAGTCAAGCCCTTCTATAAATAATGCTTCTTGGTGTTTGTAAACAAGGCAGTTCTGCTAGTTAGTTTAGAATTTCCTTTTATGCTTTTCCTTTCTTGTTTTTCCCTTTCACATTGTTGTCTTGTTTTGCACCTTGGGCGCCGGTAACCTTATTAATTTTTAACTTATGAATGTGCAGAGGACCGTGCATCGATTTAGTGTGGGGTGAGGTGATAAAGAGAAGCATGAAGTTATTCTATAGGAGGATTGGGTTGGTAGACCATTTGAATTGGCCCTATTGAAAAGATGCATTAGGAGAAAATAAGGCAGATGGGTAGCAAAATAAAATTACATTGGAAATCCACGTATAAAGGAGAAAAATTGAAAAAACAAGAGGTAGGTAAAAGAAAGAATCATGAGGGTGGAAGAGGTGCCTTTGGCATTAGTAACACACACGCAAGAGTCTTCTATCAAGATGGATTGTTTGCACGCCAGAAGGTTGGAAAATTTTTTTGCATAAGGATTGGGCACGGGAGGAAAAGTTTTCGCGTAAGGATTGGGCACGTGAGGAGAAGCACTTGAAGTCGGGTTTGTTTGAAAAATGCCACATTAAATATTGTCATACGGTGGTAGGTAGCCTAGCCTTTAATGCGTAAAATCGGGAAAAGCTATAAATACAAGGATGGGCAGTTCATTATTTTACTTTGCGAAAACAAGGAGAATGATTTTCTTTCAAGAGCTAGGGTTTCGAGAGCTGACTTGTGTGAAGGAAAATCTCAAAAACTTATGCACAATTGGTTCATTAGATCTACAAACCAAAGCGAAGTGATTCACGGGTGTGAGGAACATTGTGAAAGAGCACCGTGATCAAAGGAGGAAATTTAGAGATTAGGGTTTGTGCTCTAGGACACGGGGTGCATGAAGAAAACACTTAGACAACTTGAAAGTAACCAGGGAATGAAAGAAAAGGGTAAAATGATGTCCAAAAAACTAGTTGATAAGCTTGCAGTTTAATCCAAGAAGGGTAAGGGTAAGGGTAAGGGATAGAAGAAAGAAGAAGAAATCCCCTTAGATACCAATGAGGAATGGTACTTAGAGATGCAATACCTAGATGGGGTTTTGCTAGGGAAAGAGTGGGAGTCCCACATAAGATAGATGACTGTGATTGACTACAATCATCGGTCAAGTATAATTACAAAAGAGATGGCACTGGAGCTGGTGCGCCCCAAAAAATAATGGACACTTGATGGGATGCCAATCTACAGTGATGTATTCAATGTGAAAATGGAGAAGGTAGGGTTTCTCCAGCTTTACGAGCTGCCATATTTCATAAATTTTGAGCACTTGTACCAATGGCTGATGATGCATATGCATGAAGATTTCTTCTGCTTCACAGGGCACAAAATGTGCATAACTCCCTAGTTAATCTCACACTTTACAAGCCTAAGCTATAAAGGGGACGTGCTCATAGATGACCTCCAAGACGAGGAGGTAATCAAAGAAACCATTGCATCCCAGGATTATAAGAAGGGATCAAGATACTATGATGTCTCGGATATCAATGATCCGGTGATGAAGATGGCCGCACACCTTGTCTCCAAGTTGAATGGAAAAGAGAGGTGGACCCAAGTGAGCAAGCCCTAGTTGAATGTCTATAGGAAGGTCACAGAAGGCACCGTGTACAACATCTCCTAGTACATAGTAGACGAAATCATAAGTAGCGCAAAGAATGGAGGAAAGATCTTGTTTGGAAACATTTTGTTAACAATTGTGTTCTCAGAAATTAGGGTGCCAGATGCATCTGATAAATTCATATGGGAGTACCCCTGAAGATCCCTCACCTACAGAAAGATTCCAAAATTACACATGTGAGTCAATGACAGGGGTACACAAGGCGCGCTTAGACAAATGGTACACACGCCTTAGGAATGCATTCGGGGTTGAATGGTGAATTCTTGAGCAACTCCTGCGGTGGATCGAAGAAGTAGAGTTTGCGGTATACCAACATTCTCAGTATTGGCAGATTCATCTTGGTGGATGGAAGTTGGAGTCCCTGGTGCAAACTCCCCTTCTCATTTACTGCCCAATTTTTCTAGGCGGGAGTGAATAGGTATAAGGAGTTGAAGAAATTAAGACTTGACCTATCCACCCTTGACAATGAACATAGAGAAATGAGAAAGAAGCTAGTTTACCGGGGAAGTGCACGTACGTTGAAAGGTGCATGTTGCAGGACGTGCACATCATAAGGCTACTAACCTTACCGATTCACGAGAGCCGCTGCTTGCTTTAGGATCTACTTGCACATAAGGCCAAAGTTTTAGAAAGGTGTGTACATAGAGAATGAAATATCCATCCCAGATGACTCCATGGGAAGAAAGAAGCCATCGCCGAAGCGTAAGGAGAAAGAAGAAGAACAACAACAACAAAGAGTGGTGGAAAGGCAAAACGTAGGTATGATCTGCAGGCCAAGTACCTATTTCTGGAAGAAAAGGAGAATGGTGGTCAGGGAAAAGACCCTGGAGCCTATGAAGCCACCACCCCTTGAAGAAACTTTAGATGAAGAGAAGACAACATCACCGACACCGGAGTTTTCTGCAAGGGAAGAAGAACAAGGAACGAAGGAACAAGGGTCTAAAGATAAAGACAACCTAAATGCCTTTGTAGGTGAGAAGGATGTTGACGAAGGGGAGGAGTTAGAGGAGGATCAATAGCTGATTGATGTCCATGATTTAGAGGGAGAGGAAGTAGGGGATACAAATGATGCTTTCCTCTTTTTAAGGAGGAAGGGCACCCAACGGGAGGAAGGTGTGCGGGGCAAAGAGAGGAGTGAAGGGGATAGTACCAAGGAGCTAGATATGCCCAAGCTCACTCAGGATTCGGTGAATGAGAAGGCAACAAGGGAGGTAGAGAAGATAATCAATACCTTGGTCGAAGAAGAGTTGGAGCGCAGTGTGGAGTTAGTATTCAAAGTGAATTCAAAGAAGAGCAGAGGGAGAAGAGTGTGGGTAACACAAAAGGCCCAAATATTTTGGTAATTGTTCCCAAGGGGGAAGAACAATGATGGGTTACATTGATGACCCCAACAAGGTTTTGCATGCGCATTTCCAAAGTACCATACCTACTAAGGAGCTCACCGCCATGGAATCCTTTGACCCTGAGGGTGGATACCGTGAACAAGGAAGATGTTATCATGGGCATTCGAATCCCACCTCGATGAGCTTGAGTTCGAGGTTAACCAAGGAGTGGTATTGACGCTATCTGAAGGAAAGGGGGACAACCCCATTATAAACACGTAACAAATATCAGATGAGAAAGTGTGTAACACGCTCAAAAAATTCTCCATGGAAATCAAGGCTAGGCTCTTTGGTAGGAATGACAGGGTTAGAGTCTTGGAGGACCTGTTGGAGAAGAGGAAGGAAGAAGTAGTGAAGCTAACGAAGGATCTTAGCCTTGAGAAATTAATTAGTGCTCAATTGTAGAGGGAGCTTTAGGAGGAAAATGCTAGGGTACGTGAAGTTTCCAAGAAGGTGGATCTCATCTCCCAAGTGATTATCACGAAGCACCGGAACTTAACCCTCTCGTGTAAAAGTATAGATCCTCCCTGGAGTGCCTAGAGGACTTGAATCAGATCCTCACCATGGAAAGGCAGCCTTTGGCATTGGATTCAGAGAGGAGGTAGCGGCATGCTTGGAGAAGGAAGACAAGTTGAAGGTCATCACACTCATGGCCAAATACAACAAGGTGCTTGTTGATGTAAGAGAAGTTACACAAACCACAGGAGTCGCTTACAACTAGTGCACGAGATCAAGACAAAGTGACAAGCATACTACTTGCCGGAAATGAAGCCGAGATGAAAGAATTCAGGGAAAATAATAAGGGCAATAGAGCTAAGCGAGAAAGGATCATAGCTGAAGTGGAAAAGAAATCCGAAGCTATTGAGAACCGGTGAGTCTTAATCAAAACTTGGCTAAAATATCTCTACAAGGTCATCACGAGGAAGATGGATGCCTGGAAGACCATGCTAAGGAACTAGAGACTATGGTGGAAACCATTACCACAGGGGAAGGGTTAACTTTCGACGAGGTGAGCACCTTGGTTGGTGACATCTACACTAAAGCGTAGGATGAAGTCAACGCTTGGAGTACACTGGAGGACGACCTATGGCAAAATTTTCCCCTTCTTCTTTATGTAATTTTCCCCTATTCTTTCTCTCCCACATTCTTTATTATTTCCCTCCATTATTTTCCAAGGCAAGGCCTTGCATTCTTGTTGTACTGCATTCTTTTAGAAGGTTCCCGAGGGTAGAGAACAGGTGAAGTGTGGGGTAATGTTGGGCCCCTAATATAACTTCCAAATCTTAAGGGCGTGTAGGTGCGCATGGCTAGAGGAAGTGTGCAAGTGAAGGTGTGCAAGGTAGAGTTCAAAATGCTTCCCAAAAAACCAAGGACGTGCACGCCGTGTGAAGAAAAATTTGGGACTTAACCATTTTTGGCCTTTTGGGTAGGACACATGAAGAACACGTTCTATTTGGATAAGGTTCTAGCCTGGCGATAGGTTGTCCTGGAAGGAATATACCTTGCGATAGGAAGATCTAAAAATCTAATCATGACATGGAGAGGCAGGTGCTTGGGGTGACCCACACCTTGACACTAGGGGCTAGATCTAAGGCTATAGAAGAGTTTGTTAGAGCTTAGATGCCTATTTATACATGCGCCCTTAGCGATGAATAGGGACAAAAGTGAGGTAGCGGGGCTTTGCATAATTATTGAGAGAACTATGGGATAAAAATGGGTAAAGGATACCAATAAGGATGTAATGGGGAAATGGGGAATGCAAATTTTGTTTTATGAGAATACATGTATGGATCCAGATATGACGCATGACTATGGTCTACCTCTGTGATACTTTTATAGCAAGACTATGGATGAATATGATAAGGTTACCATCATGTTTATATTAAGATATCCTTCAGTATTATCTACGTATGATTTTAATCTACATTTGATCTTGTATAATCATGGACCTTACTAGAATGATTAAGTATATTTGTGGATTTACAACTTCTTGGTTCTATTATTTCTACTGCATGCTTTGTTTCTGTTATGACTAAAGGGGTGTAGAAGCCGTCCTGAGCTCTATAGCTTCTTCATGTCTGTTAAATCACTAAGTCTGAATCACGAACTATACCTTCCACTAGACTCACATAAAAGAGAGACTTAGCTCCCTCTCACGTGCCTCGGGTAAGTGCCTAGCACCCGCTAGGTAATAGGAAAATGCACATGAGGTTCCCTTGTTCTTGGTGGGTGTAAAAATGACTACAGAGAGGAGGCACCATTATTCATTAATGTTGGTAGTTGAGATATGATTTGGTAGCTTGCGTGTTCAAAACCATCTCTTTTGCCTCAAACCCGTGTTTGACATTTCAGTCCCCAAGATTGCATCAATTTCTAAAATATTTGATCCTAGAATATAGCTATTAATGAGACCTTCCAACAAGACTGATATCACTTGATTTGGTTAGCCGTGATAGAAGCTATAGGTGAAAATGTTCTATCGCTCATTTGGTGAATTTTCCCGCATTCCTCTCTTCTTTTCACAAACTTTTTGAATAATTGAACATTTTAGAGTTCTGCGACATCTTACATGTTAGCGGGTTTAATTGTCCCATGGGTTTTTTTATTTGTTTCATGGATTAGTGAAATCCGTGGACCACTAAATTTCTAGAGACCCACGGAACATTGAATTGATGTTCCACAACTTTCTTACTTAGCCACATTTCCCTAGTTCCTTCTCAAAAAAACCTCATAGCCTCCATTCAACAGACTCCTCCCTTGATTCCATGGAATTGACAACCTTTGTGGAATGTTGTGTATAAAGGTCAGCATGACATTGTGCTACTAAGCTATGAAGCACTAAGCTTATTGTTTCTTTGCTTTGTGGATTATGTCCTTAGCTGATTTTTCAAAATTTTTACGGGCCTGAAATCGCATGAGTGCTCGACTTTCATTTGATTCATGAGACTGATTTAGTGCTGCCAAGGTCAATCAACACCTCAATTCTGCTTAAGTCCCACACCGATGCTCCTTTATTCCATGGGTTAGGAGAACCCGCATAACACTAAGTTCTTGCACTCCGTGGATGAATAATTTAGTGTACCGTGGATTTCTTAGAGAACAAATATCTACATCCATTTTTGATAAGTTATCCAAATTTGCACATGGTGAAAATTTGGGACAACAATCCTCAAGAAGAAATCCCAAAAAGGAAGCAACTACAACATTTATGTGTCTATTGCATACTACTCTTTCAGCCTTCCACTCATTTTTGCAACAACTGAAAGTGAGATTCCAATGGTTAGGATGGTAGACACTCAACCCCACTTTCCTAAAGAGGTATGCCCAGCTCTCTTAAAATTTATTTCAGTCATCATTGGTTCAATTATGAGGGGGAAATACATAGCTACAATTGTGTTTGGGTTATTATTGGAATCCTCCACCAAAGTGGGAGGTATGAAGATGTAATTATGAGGATGGGAAGATTTGTGGTGCTTGACTCTCTTGAACAAGGAGACTACTCTTTCCTTGGGGCCATTTGGGGTCCATATTGTATTAAGAGAAAATTCACTTGCTTGATTTGGCACAAAGTCCCCATCTTCCATAAGACTATCATGGACATATCCAGACATTATGTGGCAGTTGGTTCCACTTGGCACCCATTGTTGAGCCTCTCTTCATCCCCCACATGGCCTACACCATTGCAAACAATGATAAGAAATCAGAATTGTCCCTGTCAAGTTCTTCTCAAAGTGTTGGTCCACTTACTAGCACTTATACACAGCTGCAAGAGAATTAAATGTTGGGAGATGTTTGGGATAGAGGAAGAAGATAAAAGATCTCAGCAAAAGGTTGTTTCTAATTCCAATAGTCATGGCATTTTTTCAGTCCTCACACTTTCTGGAAGAAGGCAACTCACCACCATGATTGATACCAATGAAGCTCAAGATACGAGAGTAGTTGTTGGGACTTTTTGGGATGGTTTAGTTGTTGATTACTTAACTCAGAGTGACATTCCAGCAGTGTGGTGGAGGGATATTCAGTCCACTTTGGATAGTGACTTGTCCTCAGCTCCTACAAGGAGGATTTCAGTCATCATTCGTCCTTTCTTGAAGAGGAAAAGGTCTAGTTGCAGTTGTCATCTTGATAATATGGACACAAATCAGCCAAACAAGGGGCAAAAAAGAGAAAATGGGAGTGAGAAGGAACTAGCCAACATGCTAATATGGCATGAAGGAGGATGGACAAAAGATCATTTTTTCTTGAATAAGTTTGTTTCTTGTGCAGGTACAAAGGAGCAACTGAGATTTATTTGGGATCCAGGTACTTGCAATTGCTTGGGGACAAGCAATTTTGAGAGGGGAGGATTGTCATGTCCCTTTTTGGAAGCTGATTTATGAAGACCTTAACCCATTCTTCTCCCCATGGGTCTAAGGAAGAAAGCAAGGGGAAGATCTGGATTATATTTTTATTGTTGTTTAGGTAGTTATTTCATTTATTATCATGTATCCTATTGGGAAGCCTAGCGCTCCAATAGAGGAACTTAAGTAGTTAGGAAATAAAGGTATTATGAGCATGTAGGCTATATATACTATTTGAATATTTAAAAGCACTTACCTTAAGGGGTTGACCATCAATTTTATGTTGTAAAGCACTCCTTGTGGCTATTTAAGGAGGTCGCTTGGGCATTATTGAATTATGTTTTTGGTGATTATTCATATTTTGGTGAAAGTTGGCTAGTGTAGCCCTTTTACTATCTTTTAGAGATGATTCTTCATTTTGGGAAAAATTAATAATATTATTATTTAAATAAAAGGTATTTTTAAATAATAAAGTAGAAAAAATACCCTTAACCTATTTTTAATAATTTTAAGTCGGCTAAAAGGGAGTGGTTGTCCTTTAAGAGGGAAAAGAAAATGTTAACAAAGAAATAAAGAGGCCTACATGGAGTGGTCCACAAAGAAAGGAAAGAAAAAGTATAAAAGCAAATGTTGGGGATCATTGTAATCATCATCTTGTGAATTATATACTTCTCTTTTGGAAATTGGAGCATTGAGCTCTCATTTTCACCATTTGAGGACGAAAACCCTCATTGGATCCTATTGGGGATGAAAACCCTCAATAGTCACAATACTTAGGGATAGAAACCATCATTTATTGCATTGGTGACTTCATCCAGAGTCACATTGGAGCTTCAAAATTCATAATTTCAGAATGGAAAGGCTTTCTATCAGTGTTAGGGCACCCATTCCAGCTAGGAAAACTCTTTGGGGGTTGCCACATTCATTTCAGCTTGATCTACCCATTTGGAGATTTTGGGATCACTTTTTAGTGGGTTTTCATGGTTGGAAAAATCTTATTCTAATTTTATTGGATAGCTGATATTTTTGTGGTCATTTTGAGCTATCATTTGCATTTTATCTCCAAGTATTTAGGAAGATATGGAATTTTGAAGTTTTAGTTGTTTCGAGCAATAATTAATTCTAGCAATCTGTAATTTATTGTTGAAGCATTTATTTTGCATGAATTCATCAAGTGTTTCATGTTGTTGATGTATTTTTGAAGATTTGTGTGTGGGAAAGGCTAAAATCTGAATTCTACCTAGGTCGCTTAGGGTTTTGTGGACCTAAAATGGTCGTTGCCCTAATTTTTGCATAAAATCAGTTTGTTGTCATAAAAATCAGGTTTTCTACATGTGGTTGGCATCATTTTCAGCAATGTTCCATTAGGGTTTTGGGAAAATCCAAATTCCTCAAATTTGAGCCTAAAAAGGACATTACAAGCAGTGGTATCAGAGCTTCAATCTTCCCAGCATGAGAGTTTCCATGAAAGAAGATAAAAATGGCGGATAGAATTTTCGGTGATATTTGATTTGAAACACTTTCCCTTGGGCAAGAAAGATTGGACAATAAAATAGCTCAGCTAATCCATACCCTTCAAGATCCAAATGGTGGAAGGATCTCTTCAAAAGAAGTCAATAATACTCAACCATTCAAAGTGGAAAACATTTCTACATGGTATGAGGAGTATAGGGCTCTTCCGGAGAAGATTAGTAATGCCATGACATTTTATGAGTTCACAACAGTAAGTAAGAGAAGATCAAGTCCCAAGTTGAGGTTAGGAGTTACACAAGAAGAAAAAGAAAATCAGATCTGCAAGAGGGCTTTGAGGTGGAGTCCCAAGAAGACCGTATTGAAGGACATGGAGAGGTGTTGCTAAATGAAGAACCAAAAAGGGTTTTTGATGTAGCAGTATCTCCAAAGAAAGAGGCAAAAGTACCTATCATTTTACCTAAGGATGATCCCTTGATCGATTTTTAGAACAACAGTATGGAGGGCCAAGGGTTTGATGAAATATTGAAGCACAAGCCTAGGGAAGAGAAGGAAGCCATGAAGCACAAGTTGGAAGGTAAAAATCCTTTGATATTTAATGATGATTCATTGATTTCTAATGATGGCATGTTGTAGAAAAATGGAGAAGAAAAATCAGATTTGCATGAAGTATATGAGGATGACATTATGGAAGGGTATGTCCATAAAGGAAGGGCGATTGTGGTTCTTCATAATTAC
Source organism: Taxus wallichiana var. yunnanensis (assembly GCA_018340775.1). NCBI lineage: Eukaryota > Viridiplantae > Streptophyta > Pinopsida > Cupressales > Taxaceae > Taxus > Taxus wallichiana. The sequence goes on from CM031234.1 coordinate 178,118,129, forward strand.
TTTCAATTCACTAGAATTTCCCAAACAACAATCAATGAGGGGCAGATTGAGGGAGTTTATAACCTTAGAGAGAGTTCTGAAGATGTTCCAAACAAGTACCAACAAAATAAGGGTGAGCTCCTTGTTGGTAGCCCAAGGTATGATAGAAATGATCACATTTTATCTCCTCTTATGTCGCTGCCATACTTGTGCCATTATGAGCAGCTTGTTGAAAGGAATGATCATATGTCATGTTTGATGTCTCATAATATAATTGGTAGTAAAGTGAAGAACTCATTGAGTAACATAGGGCACATAGATCTTTTCTTACAAGTTCAAGATTATGTGAACATAAAATTTTGGGTTCCGGTTGATCCTTTGAATTATAAGAAAGAGGAATTCCTTGTTGAATTCAATATTGCTACTCCATGCATATGGTTAGAAAGAAATTTTATGAAGGATTGTTTTGAAAATGTTATAGTTATGAAGGATTTACTCCTAGAGTGTTCCTTGAAGCCAAGTTCTACAGTCCAAGGAAAGGATATCAATATAATAAAAGTTTCTACAACTAAGAAGAAGGGGGAACTTACGAAAGAAGGTAAGGTATATGGGAAACACATAATGAGGTAAAATCTCCAATTTTATTTTCAAAACAATAGTCAAGACATAAGGGTTTTGAGTTCCCAAGTAATAAACATGCTCAAGTAAATGTTGAATTAGTAATTTTTTTGTATGAATATGAACAAGATGGATGCCATCTTGTTTTCCAAAGCATCATAACCTGGCTGGACATGGAAGGTATGGTTGAGAGTTATAAACATGTTGATTTTCAGATTTCTGAGCACGTTGTCATAAGATTTTGTACTGTTGTCATAGACATTTCTAGCTTGTCTATAATCTTATTTGTTGTCATCCAAAAGAGAAAAACCATGAGAGGGGATATTTTCCACACTTTTGAGGTATTTTTAATCATCAAAAAGGTGTTTCTAACCCCCAATTATTTGTTTTTGTAAGATTTTATGAGGGATATTCAATATAACAGTAGTTGTACTTGCTTTTCACTTATTGTCCATGCAATTTCCAGCCCCTTCCATTGTTGTTAACATTTGTAGAAGAATCTCCAACCATTTGGGTGAAGGGTGCTAATAATAGCAACATGCTTATAGAGATCATAGGAGATTTTCCACTTTCATTCTAATTTTTCAGGGAAAAATGTATGATTACAACTGTGTTTGGGGCTGTGTGACTGATTTTTGGACAACCATAACTTGTATGATGTTTGTGAGAAGTGTGCAAGAAAAAAAGGAGTTGACCATCATATCTACAAGGCATGAAATGAAGAAGTAGACAAATCTTTTTTTCTCTAATAATTTTGTTCCATGTGCAAGTACAAGTGTGATGAAGGAAGAGTAGATGAGTTTGCTCTTTTACCATACAAATGAAAGAACTAATAAAATTGTAGTTGTAGAAGAAGATGAGATCATGAAGAATGTCAAATTTATGGTTACATGTGAATACCCTTTTCAAGGATATGAAGCCTCTTCCATACTTGGGGTGAAGCAGAAAATATTGGAGATATTGAAGAGACAAAGGGCTTCATCGAGTATGCAGCCTATAATTCCTTATTGGTATCCACAAATCATCATTTTTGGACAACAAAAGACTTCTCTACAGCAAGGTGACTTTATTATGTGATACACATTGGGACAACCTTGCACAATTCTTCCTATTTTGCCTTGGAGAGTAGAGCACCATTGAAGATTGATGAAAGGTGAATTTCAAAGGAAAACCCACTTGAAAATCAAAGCAACACAACAAAGGAAAGGTATAATGACTCATAATTTGGTTATTTTTGCAAAAAGGCTCTAGCCAAGCATAGGAGAAATAAGGGGTGATGTTTGGTTACTCTCAAGTGTTAGAAGAAGCATCCTTATGATAGCTTTGAGCCCATTTGTACTCAATATCATTGTTGACATCATTTTTGGCATCTATCACTATTTTTCAATTGCATTCATGCATGTGATTAGAGGATGTTCTTCCACCATAGTTAAAAAGGGTGAGATGGAATGTAAAGATGCCCTGTTGAGAAATGCTTTTGTTGGTCAAAGTTGCTGAGAATTTTTTAGTTTTTTTATTTTTGTTTGAGCTTGCAGTTAGCTGGAAATTGTTTTGTATAGTTGAGTGTATAATGGAAGAAATTGCTCTACCGCTGTTTTTTGATGACAATTGGGGCACAAATGATTTTTTCTTCAAGGAAGCCATAAAACTTCATGGGCTGCCATATGAATTCAATGAAGATAGGGGCAGCCATTATATAAGTTTTTTTACAGAAGTTCTCTCACTTGACAAGCATAGGAGCTAAATTATGGGAGTACTACATGTTCTTTCACTTTGGCACATTGGCACTTGGGTATGAGAGCTTGCATTTGCTTGAGGGCAAGAAAATTTGGGGAGGGAGGATTGTAATGTCCCCTTTTCTAAATTAAAAATAATTAATAATTTGTTTAAGTTGGGCCAAATGAATTCTTCCTTTTAGGACAACTTAATAATATCATTATTAAAATAAAAGGTATTTTTAAATACTAAAGTAGAAAAAAATGCTTAGCCTAATTTAATTATTTTCAACCTACTAAAAGGGATTGGTTGTCATTCCTCTTTAAGAAGGAAAATCAAATGTTAAAAATAAATAAAGAGGCCTACATGGAGCGCTCCACAAAGAAAGCAAAAAGGCTATAAAAGCAAATGTTGGGGCTCATTGTAATCATCATCTTGTGAATTATATACTTCTCTTTAGGAAATTGGAGCATTGAGTTCTCATTTTCACCCTTTGAGGATGAAAACCCTCATTGGATCCTATTGGGAATGAAACCCTCAATAGTCACAACACTTGAGGATGTAAACCCTCATTTGTTACATTGGTGACTTCATCCAGGAGTCACATTGGAGCTTCAAAATTTAAAATTTCAAAACAAAAATAGTTTCTATCGGTGTTAAGGCACACATTCCAGCCAGTGGCATGCTTTTTGGGGGCTACCACATTCATTTCCACTTGATCTACCTATTTGGAGATTTTAGGATCACTTTTCAATGATTTTTCATGGTTGGAAAAAACTTATTCTAATTTTATTAGATAGCTGATATTTTTGTGGTCATTTTGAGCTATCATTTGCATTTTATCTCCAAGTATTTAGGAAAATGTGGAATTTTGAAGTTTCGGTTGTTTATGAGCAATAATTAATTCCAACAGTATGTAATTTATGGTTGAAGCATTTATTTTTCCTGAATTCATCAAGTGTTTCATGTTGTTGATGTATTTATGAAGATTTGTGTGTGAGAAAGGCTAAAATCTGAATTCTACCTAGGTTGCTTAAGGTTTTGTGTATCTAAAATATGCCACGCCCTAATTTTTGAATAAAATTAGTTTGTTGTCATAAAAATTAGGTTTTCTACATGTGGTTGGCATCATTTTCAGCAATGTTCCATCATATTTTTGGGAAAATCCAAATTCTTCAAATTTGAGCCTGAAAGGGACATTACAAAAACACATCTGAAATGACATAGTAGGAAGCAAGAAATCCACAAAAATTTCATGAATTTGGCTTTCCCAAACTTTTTCACCTTCCTTTTTTGAATGGAGCTTGGTTGAGATATCTTCAACAACCCCAACCTTGTGACTTGGAAGTTTTGGGTTAGTATCAACATCCTTCTTCACCTTGAACTCTTCACATTCAACAAATGAATCTCGATTGATGCATGCAAACATTAAAAGGTAATAACACATCTTCATGATTCTTGCTAAAGTCATCAAACCAATCAATTTGCTTCCCATTTGCTTCTAAAAATTCCAAAAACTAAAAATCAACTTTAGTAACCATTAAATCCCTTTTTCATGCTCATGCCCTCAACATGGTATTCTCTTGGAACTCCACCCCAAAACCTTCTTACATATTTGATTTTTCTTTCTCCGATTCATGCCCCATGATTTCTCCCTTGACATCTTGAGGTGTTGATGTATCCATTACCTTTACTATTTCTTTTTCTTCTTTTAAGAGTAACTCTTTTGGGTTTGGCTCCTTGGTATATTCTTGTGGTATAGGGTTTAACCCTAACATCTTCATCCATACACCGATTTTCCCTTTGTTGGAACCATAAAATGTGGAGATCCTTATGTGGTGTTTGTGTAATTTCCTCTTTTCAAAATAACACCAATTGAAGTCTTATTACCATTTCTCTTCCTGTGACCAAGAAGGAATTGGCCAAGGGAAGTCCTTGGGTTTCATTTTTTATTGTTATTAATGTTTTTCTTTGGTGTTTTCTCCCTAAGGCAGGTTGGATGGGATTATATTACTCCCAACATGAAATTAAAAGATAAATTAAAGCTCATTAAGATGTTAGCAAGCTTGGGAAGTTTCTAACATGGAAATAGAAGATAAAGCAAGCTTAAGAGGTCAGTCTACACCTTATGACTCTTGGCGCCAACCAAAGGGTATAAAAGGAGTCTTAGGGGCTCATTTGCGCATCACTTTTGGCATATACACTTTATACTTGGTCTCTAGGGCTGATTGCTCTAAGTCCATTCCACTATTGGGCAACAATCCATTAGTGTGGCATCCAAGGAGGATGAAACCCTTCCTTGTGGGAGATTGGAGGATGGAAACCCTTCAATTTGGTGGTGTTGAAGACTCTCATTGAAGACCATCTTGTTGGTTTGCATCTAGGGCATCAAGGAGGAGTGATTTCAAGGGTTTTAATATTATTTGGAGCCCCTCTCCTAGGGAGCGACTTGCATAGAAGATCATTTGGGTGCCTTCTAGGGCACAAAACTTCATCATTCTTTGATATTCAGATTTGGCATAATTTATAAGGTTGGTTTCTATCATATTTCGCCATTGTTGGTATTGAATATATAATGAACCATTCGGTTATGGGCAGTTTTTAAGGAGTTATAACTGATAATTGTATCATAACCATGTAGCCATCATCCCTACATATAAATAAAACTCTTCTTGTGACATTTTAGCATTGCAATTTTACTTCTCATAATTATCTTTTCTTCTCCCTCTATTAACATTGGTATCAAAGTTTCCAACATCGCTCAAGGTCACAATTCGAGAAAGCCTCCAAGAGGAACGAATTGGAAATTCATGGAATCCCTAACAGGGAATGTATTTGGTAAAATGTGAAGGTATTTGGAGAAAAATATAGTCACGTCTAAGGAAAGTTCATTTTTGATGGCAGCAATCACCATTAAAGTCATAGAGGTCTCCATTTTCAGTAGTCGTGAAAAGCCATAAGTTGTGTGCATTGGTGAAAGGTTATAATAGCATATGCTATTGTGATTTCCTATTTCATTTTCTTATTCACAAGGGCAGGAAAAAATGAATGAGGGAATCTTCCAAAAATGAGGGAAACATATTGATTTTCCACATTTTTGAGGGCGTTCAAGGGCAAAATTTCTTCATTGAAAGTCACTGAATAATATTCATTGTCAATAACAAAGGTATTCACCTTGTGATTAGCATTTGAATAATAAATTTGATACTATTTGTTGGAGTGGGCAACATATTATTTTATTATTTCTATTACTTTGGAATAATAAAATGGAAAATACTTCAAACCTAATTCGTAAGACTCCAAAAATTAATAGGCACAAAATTCAATGTATGGAGCCATAACATTATGTATTTCTTATAGAGGCACTTGAATCCACCAAGAAATTATGTACATGCTTGCCATAAATCCTAATTGTGAGTAGGGAGGAACCTCAGTTTTATCTTTATAGAGAGCCACATTTGTGTGGGCAGTCCCTCTTGTTATCCGGGCTTATCTATCATGGACTTAAGGAGTGAATCTCTTTGTTCAGAAATTTGGGCTGTTCATGAAGGGTTATATTGGCCTTAATAATCTTCATGTCCTCAACTATATTGTACCCTACCTTGGTAGAATTTTCAAATACATTTTTGTTCTCTCCTCCATTGGGTGGAGATGAATTATAGTTAAACTTAAGATCAAGTGGTGTATCTCTTTTTAGGGAGAGTGTAGAAGTAGTAAGGGATTATTTGGTTTTATTTCCTAAGGCATAGCTACTTCTTTAGTAATTTTGAAAAGCATGGATATCCTCAATATTTTTTAGACTCATTATCTTCTTGGGATGGAAAACTTACCATCTCAAAGAGCATGGTAGTGCTTGTTTTAGAAGATCTTGCCTCATTTAGATCCCTAACATTAGGCTCATATGCCTCAAATTATTTATGAATAGCCTCAAAAGTATGGCGAACTCTAGATAATACAATTCTTTGTGCTTGGTTGTGCCTTGTACCCTACAACAATGTGGAAGAGAAAATCATAAAAATTAATGCCAACATTCTTGGGGTTCCTAGCTGGGGGATCTTGGTTAATTTGCTTGGGACGGTTATACCTTTTATAAGCATAACCCCTAGGTTGGTTGTCATCACTCCCTATCTTTCATTGCAAATCAAAAAATTCATTGCTGAGTTTTTGTGTCGTCTTTTGCATTCCTTCCAGTTCAACATGGTTTGAGTTTCTAAGGAGCATTTGACTATTGGTTTACCGTTACGACCAAGGTTGTGTTATGATTGGGAGCTTCAATGTGTAAAGGCAATTGACTTGGAGTAGGTGTGTGGTTTAGAGTTGGGGTGCTATGGACAACCATTGGAATGTTAGTAGTGTTTTCCCTTGGGGTTGTAGTTTCTATCAATAGTGAGTGATTTTTCGTAGGATGTTGTGAGAGTAATGACATTGGCTCTTCTAAAAATATGGAAGTGAAGAATCCAAGGCACTTTTATACATTTCCAAAGCCAAGTTGTCAACAAGATTGTATTGTGTTGAAATTTTAAGTTAAAATTTGTAATAGGCTCATTGTTTTCCTCTCGACACCGGTGAACTATCGATAAAAACAATTGGCTCAATAACCTATCCAAATTGTGATAAAAAAATTTCCTCAAAATTTTCCCAACTAATAGCTGAATAATGAGTTAGATTTTGAAAACTAGTCATATGCAAAGATCTTGAAAAGTAAGGAAAATAACCTACATGCATGATCTTCATGTCTCTCATTCATTATCCTTAAAGCATATTTGAAAGACACAACATGTTCTTCTATATTTCTACTAACATCATGCCTATAGGTGGGTAAATACCTCTATAAATTTATAGAAAGATCATCTATACCTCCAAGGATAGAAATTGCAGTACCTCCTAACCAAGGTTGTTAAGCTATGTGAGGTGGTGTGTAGGGAGGAAGACAATTGATCGACAAATGTTAGAGAACTAGGAAGTGACCTGGATCTTTTTTTCTTTCCCCTGTTTGACATGGTCTTGCAATGAATTGATAAAGGCTGAAGTAAGCCCTTAGAATCAGATCTATACCTTGTGAGGAGAGGCTACAAATACAACCTAAGATAGTCCATGATGAGCTAAGTCTCCCTAATGGCCAAATTACTAGCAAGCTGCAAACTTAACCACACAAGACAACAAAATAAAGGACAACATCTCAAATTCACCTCAATAAGTAGCCTGAAAATACCCATTTACAAAAATTAAATGAACCCTAGCAACAAAATCAGAATAAAACTAGATCTAAGCACATTGCTCACTAAACAGAGCTGAGATTATAGTTTGAGGCCCTCTTTCTAGTCTCATTTTAGTGTTGGCAAGTGTTTTATGCACACTTGGAAAACACTAAAAGAGGACTTAACCTCACTCATTCTAGAACCCTTACTTAAAGTTTGGGCTTGAGGTAAAGAATACTCCTGACATATATAACTTTAGATGAGATGTATGTGACCTAATGTTAACATGTAGAGGGTTGGTGTATTTGGTAAAATCACCATGTAAACTATGTATTTCAGATCCGAATAATTTTGATTTGCATTAAGTTTTTCCTTAATGATATTTGTAATGATTTAAAGGGGTTAGATCTCATTAAAATAAAATCAAAAGAGGGGGAAAGGGAAGGCAGAAAAGGGAACTAGGCTCTCTTTTCCAGCTACTAAGCACAATAAGCACCCTGAAGTCAATTAAATATCACAAAACCCAAGCTAATAAGGAATAGTCTTAAAATCAGTCAAAGGGAATTCAAATACCAAGAATAGAGAGAAAATATTCATTTACCACTATCTCTAAACACTTAATAACTAAGACTACATTGGCACATCTAAGAAACTAAGTATCAAAAACAATAACTCATGAAAATAGACTAGCTAAGCTCAATCTACTCACTCTACAAATTTAAACATAAAGATCAGAGGTGCAAACTTTACTTAATAACTAAAATAGATTTATTGCCTAGGCATCAAGGCAGGAACCAACAATTAAACAATTCAAACTCATAGAAACATATAGAGCTCCAAATCCTTTCTCTGCATTGATTTTCTATTTCCTAGATGAAATTTACACTATATTTTGGGGTATTTATAGACAAATGAAGTCTAGAAAATTCCTTGACATGCTCTAGAACTTTAAAATTATAGAAAATTAGAAAATAATCAGACTCAACCATCATGGATTACAATCAAATCCTCAAAATACTAAGAGGCATCTATAGAAGAATATCCAGAATTTTAGTTTGTGAAGTGATGATTCGTCACTATGAGAAAGAAAGTATTTGTTAGAGAGTCAAACCATGTGAGAGAAACATGGTTATCCCATGAAATAAAGTGGTTGGACAAAACTCGAGCTACCACTTGTCTTAAGATTGCATTTGGAACTGAATTTGGATTCAAGACTCTTGTGTTCTAGTGGGATCTAAGAGGGAATATCCAGCCTAGAGGCATCTCCACAAGTGAAGAGATCAACCAAAAGCATATGAAAAATGATTTGGGGGCCATCAAACTGAAAGAAGTGAGAAAATGATGGTTTGAACTCTATCTCAAAAATATTAACCATCTCCTCTCAAATTTATCTCAAATTGAAGCTCTTGGAATTATGCTCCTAATTGTCCTATCTCCTATTAAATGGAGGTCTCAATTGGGAAATATGACCAATTTTTTTTTTTTTTTCCATTCCTCTCGTGACGTTCCTGAGCTTATTTCAACATTGAGCCAAACTATCAAATTTAAGCAAGTTTCCATTTTAATTGACCTTTGCCATGTGTCCTCAATCGCTTACTCATTCTCCATAGTTACACAACCTTTAAACCTCTAGCTAACTCAACTTTAATCTATTTATGCTGCCTAATTTGATTATCTCCTCATGGCTTAGTCAATAAAAAATTTTGGTGACTTGACTTTAATAAAATCTAAATCCACATGTTGACCTCTCTATATCTCAAGGTCTCAGGTTTTGCTTACTGTAAGTACCATTTTTAAATTTATGCCTTTAGAAACCGAGGGTGCATGGATTGGTTCACGTGGCTTCTTGTCATGATTTCATGTTCTATGGATCTCAGTTCCTCGTCCTTTTTGTTTTCATTTCATGAATCTTTCGGGACCACAAGAATACATACATCGACCTTCAATCTCGTGGATCTCATATCTCTTTTTGCCATAACTCTAAAATCTTCAGCATTTGTGTTATATCGGCTCTCGAGTTCTTGGGGTCTCAAGGTCTCGAGGACCTTGGAAAGGATTTGGAGACTTTGGCTTTGGAAAATGATCTCCTATGAGCCATTTTAAGATGTGTGTCTCGATCGGTGTGAGTTTCACCCTACGAAAAGGTTAAACTATGAAATTAATTTTGATGGTTTAGAATCAATAGAGACCATCAAATGCATGTTTCAAGCCCATCTTGACTTTCAAAAATGTTAAGTCCTAAATTTTCTTCCCTCTTCTATTTGCACATGTGATAGACACTAAAACTAACCATGAGAGCACTTTTAAAGGCAGAACCTTGATCATTAAAGAAAGAATCAAACTTTGAAGGCATTATAACTTGTAAAAACTATTTTAACTCTGTTATTTCCACTTAATAGACCAATTCCTATCATGTTTAGATTAAAGGAGAATATCGAGACTTTCTAAGCTAATTCAAGATTGTTTAACACTTTTTCAAAGGTTTCAAATCATTTCCAAGTATTATATACTTTGTGTAATGCAATTTGGAGCTCATTACTCAGTTTGTGACTCATTAAAATCAGGGGGCTATATTTCCTTATTTGAAAGGGAATCGGGGAGTTGGATACAAACACTTTGGAGCATGTCTCCTTCCCCAATCTTATACTAAAGGTTTTAATCAACACACCAAAAACTGATGTAGACAACACAACATAAAGCATAAAAACATAAACAAACTGAAATGTCACTAAAGTTGAATGTGGCCCCATCAGTAGTGGCTAACAAGTGGTTTTTGTTAGACCTTTTTCCTCCCTTTCCTCCATCCTCCAAAAGGATGCTACTCACTCAGTCAAAAATATTCAAAATTATACCTGGTATCCTCATTATCTAGTTCTTTTGTGATTATATTAGCTTCATTTTTGAGCTTCCTTTTGATCATATCTTTAGCTTGAGCTTTACAATGTCGATGTGTCTTTTTCTTGCAATAGAAACATTCAACTTTCTTATTGTTTCGACAATTTTTTAATGGTTGCTCTTTGAATACAAGACACTTTCCTCATTTATATCTTATGATGTTCTCTTTTCTTTAGCTAAGAGAGATAAAATCAAATCTTTAAGAGATTTGGAAGGCATCTCGACCAAGAGTAAAAACAACCTTGCTGTATTTGGAAGGAAATTTTTTCAATAATATAGATTTTGCATCTTCATCATTAATTGGAGCTTTGACTTATCCCAGTTATCTCATGATCAATCTCATCTCATTGATATGACTTGACAATGGGGTTCCATCATTCATTTTGAGCAAGAATAATTGCAACTTCAGAGAAAAATTTGCATTGATCGCTTTAGCAAGGCAAATTTTATTGAGCAATTCCCATAATTATATAGAAGGTTTTTATAGATTCACATGATGTAATTCAATATTTAAAAGTGTAAGACCAATAATGGCTTGAGCTTTATCATCTCTACTCTGTCATTCCAATAACTTGCTAGAATTTGTTGGTGCTTTCTCTTTACCACTTATTATTCCCCACAAGTTTTTGTTCATTAGTTGCATTTGAATTTTGACTCTGCATGTGTGAAAATTGAGCCCAGTGAATTTATCCAATGGAATGTCCATAGTTGATTACAAACACTCAAGACGTATATTTCTACCGAAAATGTGTTTGTGAGGTCATTTTTTTGTGCACTTTTAACGACAAGACATTTACTAATAGAGATAGTTTTGAATATTACTCTTTAGATGACATCAACATTGACAATGATGATATAATGTTTTGATAGACAATAACATTAATTTCAATTTCTAATATAGCCAAAGGCCATTGATTAGAAATTTAATTAATTAAAAATACATTATAATGTAATGACCCTGACACAAGACTCTTTTTAATACTTTGGCAATGTAAGATTTGTAATTAAAAATGATGACACCACTAATGGCACGAGAAAATAATAAACATTTAATATGAAAAGAAATTAGGAATCCAAACAAAAATTAATGACTCAATAAGTCGACACAACAACAAATACCGTATCACATGTGTGATGCTTAATGCACTAAGTAGTTTCATATCATGAGCAGTGTCACTAGTAGAACTAACAGACTGTCGTGCAATTTGGTCACTAGCAGGCTTGGAATTTCAAATTATTTGTAATGTCCCCCTTTTCAAATAAAAATTAAAAATAAGAGGAAATCCATGTGCACAATAAATTTCAAAATCAAAATATATATTTTATTTTGTGCAAATCGAAAAAAGAGAAAGGGAATCGATTTTCCTTGGGATAATTAATTTTTTTTGAAATAAATAAATAAATTAAGGCAAGTCGAATTCCTTGGGAATATTTAATAATTATTATTTGGAATAAATTGATTTATCTTGAGCATGGGTCGATTCATATGGGCATCATTTAATTTCCCCATGCATTTAATATTTGTTTTGAGTGTGATTTCTAGGCAATTTTTAAAATAAATAATCTCTCCTAGAAGATGGTGCCAAAGGAAGAAAGCTTTGGAGAATGAGCAAGGGAAATCTATAAAAGAAGATGAGGGGCACTCCTTTTCGCATGTTGACGGTTATTATAACTTATCTTCATGCTTGAAGAGGGATGTATGCCCACTAGTGATAAAAAAATAAAAGGTGTTCATCAACACCACCCATTGTGAAGTGTGTGTGCCCTTGAGAGCTTGAATTGATAAGTTATTTGCATTTTTATTCAATATATGTGAAGTCGCCATTATTGAGAGAGTTTGAGAGCTTATTTGGAGAGTTTTTGAGCTATCTTTTGATCAATAAATTTTGGAAATTGTTGTTGGTTTGTCATGGTATAAATCGACTTATTTGAAGGAGATTTATGGTGTTTTTGAATGGTTTTTGGCAAGAATAAAATCTGAATTGTTCTTGCTCATTATTCTATTGTAAATGCACTTTATTTCATGATATTTGGAGCTGCTAACCTTGCTGGAATTTATTCTTAATAAATCGACTGGTTTGGGTGAATTTCTATCATATTTTGGAAGGGTTTGAAGGGTTTTTCAATCTGCTATCATAAATTAATTAATGCAGATCTGAAAGTGGTGATTTAGAGTGTTGGGAAGTGAATAATAAGGCTGGAATTAATTTTCTAATTTTCCCTTAACCCTAGCGACTTGATCTGCAGATTTAGGGGCTGATTTGAGTGGGTTTTAGTTGGTTAAAAATTTTGATTGTTGGTTCATTTGAAAGATCATAATTTTATCTTCCAACTGCAATTTATTTCATGCAAAAAGAGTTAATATTGAGGGAGATATTAATTTTTGAAGTTTGCAGTCATTTTCAGCATTTTTAATTTATTTTACTACTGCTGCAAGTTATTTGGTTAAAGAAGTGTTAATTCCGACTAGTAAGCCCATCTAAACCCTTACCTTGGCTCACTCCAACCCCATTTGGGTTGTATTGAAGCTGACACTGGGTTAGTTGAGGTGAACCTAGAAGGGTTTCTCTTCTAAGTTTACTTCCTTTGCAAGTAGTTTAATAAAATTTAATTAATATCCCAAAAGGGGATATTACATTATTGGTGACATGTTTGTGAAGTGATGGATCTAGTCACCAAATTTGTGGGCAGATCAATGAAGACACCAAAATCAAGCTTGAAAACATTGGAAGTCCAAAAATGGAGGTAAAGACAATAAAGTGAGCCAATGAATCACTATGAATATCAACTAATACACAAACCCGTAGAAACCGACAAAGATTATGGGAAGAATTGAATGAAGTATCTTGACATTTGAAATCCGACACGAAGCTAACATGGCACACACCCTTCAAAGTGCCAACTTTCTCTAGTACTTAATGAAATCAAGTCGAACCATATTTCAATATGGTATGACATCCAAAAACTCTAAGAGATTTGATTATTATCTCCAATATAAATAGCATGTGAGACTTCTTGTAGACACTAAAATTAGGTCACACTCCCCTTTGGTCCCTCGTAAAATAAACACCATTGAACACATTCACCTAACCATGGCCCCCTTCACTCCTAACATAATATTAATTTAATTATTTAAATTAAATTAATTCATTAACCTCACCATATTTATTATTTAAATATCCTAATTGGGATAATGCCCACATATCCACCTCATCTAGCCACCTCATCCTAAGACCTATTCTTAGTAAGTTTCCATAACTAACTAAGACTTACCCAAACCCTAAAAATCAATGCCTACATTCCCTCTAACCACATTCCCACATGTTAGAAGGAAGCTTCCAGTCTAATCCGTAGGTAAACGAAATGAGATCCCATAAAATCAAGGGGATCTACCTAGTTTAGTAAACCTTGAAAGTCCCACCCTAACTGACGCTAGTTACCCTTAACCGCCGCTGATTAAGTAGGAACCACCATTGGTTACCATTTAATTCCCAAAACAACCTTATTTTTGAGGTTGGCAGATTCTTGAGAGATATCACATCTTTTGAGAACAAGTTTCAGGGAGAACACACATGCAAAGAAGGAGATCAAGTATTTTCTCTTACACAGACATCCAGGATTCACCTAGCAACCATCCAACACTCACCCCTAGCACAAATTTGATCCAATCAGGAAATAAGGAGAGTACATGCAGCCCATGCAAGAGCTCCCCAATGTTTGGTGATCCTCTTCATTGTTCAACCTCTTATCAACACCTTCATTCCTCACTCACAGACATCCAGAACCAGATTCCAAGTAAGTAGAACATTTTACTCCTCTGGTTCACTCATTTCATCATTGTATTTTCATCCTTTGTTCTCCTAGCCACCCAATGACCTCCATTAATACTCAACCCTCCATAGCCCTATTAAAACCTCACCAAATCCCATCCAAACAACTTAATACCTTATTCGAATAGCCTAGTTCTTTGTGTAATCATAAGTGACATCTAAAGCTCATTTTGTGACATTCCTAGTACTCCACAAGAATTGGAACCGGCTCTCCCAGACCGGCATCGGTCACCCTTAACCGACATTGGTATCTGTATCTACCAAAAAAGCCTAGAATAGTAACCTACCTACCTATTCCCACATCACCCTTACTCACCTGTGACCTGCCTAAGACCTCTGTCAAACCTACAGAGACCCAAAACTAGTTACTTGACCTTTAGATCTTATTTTAACCTAGCCTGTTAGATTAGATCTTTCTTATTGTGTTTTAAATGAGATACCTAAATCATTTTAACTACAATAGGATTTAATTTATTACCAGCATTAAATTTTTTTAAACAGTGGATTGACAACCATCTAGGAAGTATCACACTTCCTGGATCTAGCATACGCTAGGTAGTCCACTGCATATATTGTTTAACTCTTTCTAGTGGTCTTGATTTTTATTTCAGGTAGTTCCTCCTAGCCAAAAGGAAGCTCTCACGATCAGCTATGGATCAAGGAGTCAACATGCACGCAATAACCTATTAACCAACATTTCAACAGGTATTCCTCCTATGCCCATTACCCTATCTGTTTCATCATTTTCAAAGAAATGTCTAAGAATCAGGTGAAACATTTTGGCATGCCGGTGGGACCCATTCGGGGTTCCTTGCATTCATTCATTTCTAGGTGAAAATTTATATGTTTTTTTCCTTTCCAAAAGGTTCTTACATTTAAATTTCTCCCCTTGGAATCTTCTCTTCTTTCTATTGTCTCAAAGCAATCATGTTTTGGTGCTTAAAAATAACTCTTCTTCTATTTCATTGGCATTGCATTAGTGAAAGATCATACTTTCTCCTATTCCTCTTATTGTGTCATTGAATTCCATATTTCGATTTGGGCTTAAAAATCATTGCATTTCATTTTGCATTAGCTCACATTAATTGAGGGAAACCTATACGCTGGAAGTCATTCCCAGCTGATGGTTGATAAACGAATCATAGAAAGCACATCTCTCTCTCTCTCTCTCGAGTCTTACCAAATTACAAAAATTCAAAACAAATACATATTCTTAAACAACATCTTTCCTGGGAACGCTTGTCAATGATCACATTGATATGAGGATTGGCAGGTACTCCCCAGCTCGCTGCTTTGTCGAGTCATACTTCGCAGCAAAGCCACGCCTCGCCATAACAAACCTAAAACCTCACCTTTAGATCTCCTTCTTCATAGGAAGCCATCCTCACCAAAAAATCTATTCTATAGTTCATGAGTCAATCCTTAAATAGCATAAGCTAAACAAACATAATAGAAAAAGCACTCTTAGGATCATATTTTTCTTAGTGTTTTTGCTTGGCTTGCATTTTGAGGTGAGAGGTCATGCTCTTCATTTTTCCTTTTTCTCCTTACATGATCCTCATCACAATTGGTGTATTACAGCTTCATCTGAGTGTTCTGGACCATATTCTCATCATTCTCAGAATTTTGGGTTTGATTCCACATCAAATTTTAACTCATAACCATATTTTCTTCATCATCGTGTCAATTTCATAAGAACCGATGTTGGTCTAGCGATCGTCGTCAGTTACCCCCTGACCATCATTGGTTATACCCAACTGGCGTCAGTTCATTGTCATTTTGGTTAACCAGCCCAAAAGGACACCTATTCACCTTCTTTGACTATTCAGAGTTCTTGTCACTCTTATCATAAACATTGATCTTGTAAATCTCATTAGTATTCGGCATACCTGTAAGATTTGGCCTTATACCTTGTTTATGACCAGATGTTCACATTCCACATGCTGACCGACCATGGTTACCTTTTGACCGATGTTGGTTTACCCTAACCAACATTGATTATCCTATGTCATTTTCCAACCGTTGTTTAACCCCAATTCACCTACGCCGCTTATTTATTCTACCTATGCTATATTTCTATGTCACTTATAGGAAGCAGTCCTACCACGCTACTACCTATTCACATGGTACTGATGTGATGAAAAACAAGTGCCCTCATATTCCATGCCAGTTGTCAACCACTCCCACCTAGTCCTTCACCACCTTCCATTTTATCACCAGCCATGGAACCTATCCAACCTATCTCTATCACTACCGAAGATGAGGAGTTCGCATGAATCCTTGACCAAAACCATACCGTATTTCATTTTTATCTTTCCCACTCATCCACTCAAGATGCCTCAGGTCAATTGATAAATGGCATGCCCGTATCTATCCCCTCGACTCTTGTTACCACTCCTGCGTCAACCCCACTGGCTCCACGCTGCCCACATCTACCTTACCCCGGTCATTTCATAGTTAGGTCCTATACCCACTATGAGTAAAGTGTCTACTACATCCATTGCACTTACCACATCTACTATACCTTGGCAAACCACCCGTAAAACAACCTCATCCACCCCTATTGTCTCACATATACACATATCTACACAACCACCTCCCGTGTCGGGCCATTACCCCTACCCCTTTTCAAATCATTGTCCTTTCTATTCCACAATCCTTAGCCCCCATAGCCACTAGGGTCACCACGACCCATGATACTATCAATGCCTCATGTTTCATCTATTATTCACTCTAGGTACATACCCCCTTTCACTATCTTCTTCTCATTCTACCTATACGGAAAGCACCATATACCGGAATTCCACCCTTGTCATATGCCCAACACCAACCCTCTTATGCTATAGGAGGTACCCAACCATCACAACCTACCAATGACCTAATAAAATTAATGATGGACAAGATGCAGACATTAGAGGCATCGGTTTCTTGCTCCCGCAACACTCTCACCTACGACGAGATTTGTAATGAGCCTATTCACCCATATATTCCTATCTGTCCATATCCTATGCATTGGAAAATGCCTAAATTCAACCGTTTCAACAGCAATGAAGACCCTCAACAACATTTGCGGTCTTTCATACACGGGTGCTACCTAATTGCCCATGATGATACTTTTCTCCTAAGGAATTTTCCCATGTCTCTGACTGGACCTGCATTAGATTGGTATAGTGGGTTACCTTGACACTCTATATTTTCATTTAATCAGGTAGCCCAAGCCTTCTTGGATCACTTCTCCATCAATATCGCTGAGAAGGTTACAATGACTAACCTATACTCCACGCATCAATATGATGACAAATATATCACATTTGATTTCATTTTTGCTAGCGTAGTTTAATTAATCAACTCACATTCCAACTACCGCACACCAAACTCATCAAGCTCTTCACACGGGCTTGTGCTAGACATATCTCACCAACCATGTAGGTCCAAAATTTCCAAACATTTGACAAAGCATTCATCATGGTACGAAAATTAGAGATTCGGGCCATCGAAGAGAAGAAAATCCAATTATGCAATAAGAATTTGACATTCAATTTGAATGATACCTCTTATTTTTCCAAACCACGAATAATTATTCAAAGGCCAAGGGGACAACTAACGCAATGGTATTCAAATCTAGCCTAACTCATCCATCAAATCAGCTAGCCCCTCATCTAATCTCTCAACCATTTAGACTTTTCAATTTAGATGAGAACAACAAAAATACACCCTAATTGGGAGCCTTACTCTTCTCTCTTAGAAAAGCTCATCAAAGCTAGGGCCACCAGCCTTCCACCTATAAAACCACATAATGGTTTTGACCCCGCTCACCCCATGCCCGTATGGTATAAAGAACATGACTTCTATAACTATCATCAAGTAAAGGGTCATAGTGATATAAATTGCATCACTTTCAAAAAAATATTATCCAAGAAATGATTGAAAAAGGTGAGTTAATCTGTGGATAATCCTAATGCACTGCCAATCAAAACCTATGCATATTAAAGAAACCATTTCCCAATCATGCCCCTTTACCTGATCAAACCGGTGAGACCTCAACTCATGATAGCCATACCCGCGAGGTCCACACTATTTTTAGTGACGCACCCGTTGCTTCCCAATTACCTCATATTCCTTCCATAGAGGAAATTATAGCCCAAATTCCTCCACCTACACTTGAACCCATTCCTCCACCCATAGAGGAACACCTTTCACCTCCTTCATCACCCGTGGAGGAGCCCTTGCTAATATCAAAGCTATTTCACCTTTGGATTCTCCACTAAGAGAGTCGTCACCCATAATACTTCTTCAGTCCATAGAGGATACTTGTTTATATCCTCCACCCACAGAGGAGTACCCATCATCCCCTCCACATATAGAGGAGCACCCATTTTCTACTCCACCTATCAAGGATCTACTAGAGATACCTTTGCCTCTTGGTGACCATTCCCCATCAGCTACCCAAGACCCTGCAGACCTACTTTTGGCTCTCTTACCCATGGAAGCTGAAGCTAGCCAATTACCCGTCTCTAAGACACATTTTACGGGAATTTACATTAGGTCCTCATCAACATCACCTATAGACATTCCATTCTCATGTTTAGCTGATCACCTAAATTATGTGGATAAAGCCTTAATGTGGGGGCATCTTCTCGCTCCCGCCTCAATGCAAATGCAGATGTCACTTGCTGATACCTCCACTCTCTACCCAAAAATATTCTAGCCATTAACCGAGCACATCTACCTCTATCACAACTTCTTCCATGACACTCATCGCAGCTCAACATACACCCTTACCCATAACCCAACATGCATCTAAGTCCAACCCCACACCTACATCCTCCTCCTTACCTAAACCTATTACTACCTTAGGGGTCACCCCAACCACCAGCCTTACTCATCCACCTATCAAACGATATTTAGCTACATCCCCCAAAGTCAACACCAAACGTACTCAAAGATCCAAACAAAACCAAGCCCATAAAACTCATACCCTGGCTGTGCTAATCATACCTACATCACCTTCACCCTTTCCATCCTGCCTTAGACCTCAACCTCCCAAAGTGTGGTTAAGAAACCTCCACCCATCAATAAACCAAGAACATAATATCCCATTCCTTACTTGCAGAAACCTCTAACATACTGTTATCCAAAATTCACCCCTGTGGTAAATTTGATAACATGCATCAATACTCAAGTCCGGGGAAAATAGATTGATGCAAGGCAAAAATCATGTTTCTAGGGTCCCCTCGCATTTTTTCTAACTCTCTTGTCTAAGAAGAAAGGAGAAAGTTATGAGAAAAGGTGAAAAAGTTGCAAAAAAAGCTTGGGCGGAAAAAATCATGAAAATTGGCTAAGTCCTGGTCCAGGCGGCCCTTGGTACAGATTGGGATGTCGGGCGCGAACCGGGTGAAAAGCTCTGTGGCCTGTAGCACTTGGGACAGTTGGACTATGGGGATGCGTGGGATGCGAAAAGGAAAACCGGCCGAAGGTAAAAGCAAAATCGACTAATCGGGCCGAAAGCGGGATAGTCTGGGACATTTGGGCCACGTGGACGCCGAAGGACGCGAACCGCACTGGATTGGCTAGCGAGAGAACTTCAGTTTGGGACATCTGGGATAGAGGGACGCGGAAGACATGGATAGCCAAAGGAGCTAAGAGCCAATCACATTACGCCATGTGTCATCACCGAAAGAGGGACAGGGAAGCCCAAATCGGGCGGATTGGAAGTTTTTGTCCTAGGTAGTTTGGGACATACGGGCCAAAGGGACACGAGGGACGTAAAATTTGGCAAGCCCGAGGACGAATCAGGTAACGCCATGTGTCACAAGGGAAGACATCCAAAATTTTAAAGGGAAAGGTTTGAAGCGTTGGCCCGAGCCAATAAGAAGAGGACACGTGTCCCAAGTGGCGGGGATGCGGGGAAAAAATGAAAAATGTTCCAAAATCATCAAAAAGTCAAAATTTTCAAGGAAAACCCATGGGTAAGGGAAGGAGAGAGAATTTATCATCCAATGAGTGCCCAACACGTGTCATCCAGGTGGCAAAGCGCGGGAAAAAATTTCAAAAACCCATTTTTGCCTGTTTTGTGCCCTAAATCTTCAGATCGCCATATCTTTCGATCCAAAGCTCAGATTTGCATGTTCTTTATATCGTTAGAAAGATTATGAAATTATCTACATGATTTTAGGGTCAATATTGAATTTTGGTTCATTCCAGAGAGAGAAAGTTAAGAAATGGCTCTGACGCGTGTTCATCTCCAGAAGTGACATTTCAAATGACCAAATTTAATACTGAGAATGGGTCGTATTCTCCTCCATTTCGGTCAAAAATGGTAGGGTATGGGTTTTTAAGGTCCTCCATGCTGATTTAATGCATTTACAGTCAATGAGGAATGGGCTCCCACGTTTTGTACATTTTCTCTCTCCGGATCGACCCATGGAATGTAAAAAGCCGATTTGGCTCATTTCTAAAGGGTGGAACATTTCTTGGCATAGTAGACTTCTTCTTTCACCTTCAAAGCAATTGGTTGTTGAAGAATCAGACCTCTTCAAGGATTGTAATAGTTTTTTTACCTCTCTAAGGTTGTAATGCGGTGGTTTCGATGCTTTGGAAATGATAATGTAAGCTTTGTGAATGGGTTTGATCCTTTGTTTGTATTATTTGCTTCATTTGATTCCAAATTATATCTTATCACCTGTGTATGTTTTATGTTACAATCTTTGGTCTCGTGTCTATTTGCATGACAAAAATATTCACCACTCCTTTTGGTGCATCACCATCTTTAGTTAGTTTCAATTTTTTACATTTCTATCCCTACCTCCTTACAATTTAGAGTAGGATTAGGATCTCGAACCTCGCAATTTTGCAAAATATAGATCTAAATCGAGGAGTTTGAGGAACCAGCCTCTAACTGGAGATTCCTCTCTCGGATTTTAACAAGTCCCACACTTGGAGAGAGGTTTCCATGTTGTGAAATCACACTCGATGCTAAAGTGATCAACCTAGAAGCCTGATCTCGCATCCGGGGTCTTTTGTGAGCCCGCAACAAGTTTGCAGCACGACGGTGGGACACTAGAGGTCTCATTTTTATTGTAGCAAAGTTGATGTGCATCTACTACAATTTTCTTGCTTGAAAAGAGCTATTATTTGCATATCTGGCAACTCCAAGGGGAAGAATCAACTGGTTTTAGCAATGCGCAGCTGAAAACTCATGAGAAGATTCACCACAAGGTCAAGAGTTGGAGAAGAAGAAGTGATATTTGAATGCCTGCAATTATCTCCAAGAAGAAGGCAAAGAGGAAGAAGGATTCAAAGGTCTCCATCTCCACCAAACAGAACTCTCTCAACTCCTCCACCTGGTAGGCCTTTCATTCAGTCAACAAGGGTTTTAAGACCAATTATAATGGCACAAAACAACCCCTCCGTCAACTTCACAGTGAAGCAGCCCACTTACCCTCAATGCACAACATCCAATTCCTATTGCAACCTTGAAGAACATTCCCTACTTCACTAGAGAAAATCAGACTACTCTAGGTGATCATGTTAAAGATATTGCTAACCTTTGTGTAATCCATGAAATCAATGAAATGCAAGTGGCTGTCAAGTTACTGGCATCTTCATTCAAGGGTAAAGCATTGCAATGGTTTAGAAGCCTTAGCGCTGGTTCTATCAAAAATTGGAATCAGATGTGTATAGCACTGCATGAGCAATTTGGAGAGAAGGGAGACAACTTGTCTCTTTTGGAGCAGCTGACAACCATCAAGAGAGCTCCCAATGAGTAGCTGATTGATTTCAACTTCAGATTTCAAAAGACTTGGGAGAGAATTCTAGTGGTCACAAAGCCAACAATGTAAGGTGTTTTTCTCTACTATCTCAAAGCTCTAAATTATGATATTTCTATGTTAATTCAGTCCATGGGAGGCATAACTATCCCTATGGCTTATAGCATTGCTATTAGGGCTGAAAATTGTTTGATCCAAGCTAGCAAACTTGCCCCTAGACCTCCCATGCCACTATTTCCAAGTTTAGAGAGTCCAAACACCAATCAAGCACCTAATTTGGCTCCTTCTCCCACTCATAGAAATCAGAGTTCAAATGAAGCTTCCACTTTGTCTTCAAGTGCCCTAAATGAGTTCCAAGAAGTCATGAAGCAATTGCAAAACTTAGGCAATGAGCTGGTTACTCTCAAAAGGCAACAAGCCCAAGGTTTTAGACCTTCTTATTAACCCCAAGCTCAGCCTAATAGGCAGCCATACCAACCACAAAGGCCTCCTAATCCAGATGCAAATATAAATCAATCAAGGCCTCCGGCCAATAGACCATTTCAGCACTATAATCCAAATGTCATATCTGTCTCTAAGGCATTGGTGCCAAACAGAACAACATTGCTCATGAGTATGACTGGTGTTTTCCATGCAATTAGCCTCATAACCAATCCATGTGCTTTAATGGTGCTTTGAATCAAGCACTAATGGTGACAACTACTTGGTGTAGAGGGTGAGGGAAGTTAAGGAAACAACCAACAACAAGAAACATTCCAACAAAGAATCAGCCCCAAATGACATCACATTGGTAAACCGGCAAGCAGAGGATTTTTGTGGCATGAATCAAGTAGTTTCTCAAGGTGTTGCAGCCAACACAAGGTCAAAAAGGAGGAATTTGGGTGAAGAACAACCATTAGCCCCAACCAATCCACAACCTTCCATGGCTCCACAAACAATTGACAAGCAAAACCAATTTCAAATGCACAAGGGCAGCCAAGTACAACCCCTAGGCCAACTCAAATGCCAACTATTGCTGCCCACATGCAAGGAGTGAATGTGCAAGCTTGGGACAACAAAGAGACCCTTCATCCCCATTCAATATCATTGATCAGATGAAGAAGACAAATGTTAATATATCAATGTGGGAATCCCTATCTATCCCAAGCCAAAGAGATCTGCTGCAAGCTGCCATGAAGGACTAGCCAACTTCGAATCAGCAAGTTCAGATGCAAGACAAAGTGCTTACAAATGCTACCCAGCCTGAGGGAAATCATGGAGGACAGCAAGGTAAAATGTTGAAGCCCCCTCCTTTCTATGTTTCATTGATCATTGGAAATCAGCTAGTGCACAATTGCATGATAGACTCTGGGGCAAGTAGCTCAGTAATGCCTATATAAATAGCTGATCAGTTAGGGCTCCAGTATGAAACAATATCCAAAGGGGTAGTGTAGTTGGATGGGACAACAGTAGCAATAGTTGGAGTGATTAGAAACTTGAGTCTTACCTTGCATGCATGTCCAAATGTTGTTGTTTTACAAGATGTATCAGTCATAGACCTTCCACCACTCTTTGCCCTTTGCTTGTCAAGGGACTTCACAGCCAAGATTGGGGGATATTTGTCTGCTGATTGGTCACACATGTTGTTTAGAACAAGGTATGGAACTAAGGCTACAATCAGGTCTAAACCTATTGCAAACTTCCACATTGAGCCTTACACCCCAAATCAGATTAATGCCAATTGCTCAGCATTTGATCAAGAAGATCACCCAAGAATTGATGAAGCTGACACTAAGGTTGGAAGCATCCCGGATCTAACTCTTGATGAATGGGCAAACAAGGTACATGCATTTGATCCTTATCAAGAAGTGGAATAATCTGAGCTAGGGGTCTATTGCATACATGAAGAAAATCAGCCTATTCCTAACATCACCAAGCCAAACCACGAGGATGACAACGAGGTATGGCAGCTGTTTTTTGATGGATCAATGAGTAGACAAGGTGCAGGAGGTGGAGCCATGCTTGTTTCACTCAAGGAGTCAAGTACTATTCAGCTTTTAGATTTCAGTTTGCATGCTCCAATAACACTGTTGAATATGAAGCCTTGGTGCAAGGGATGCATTGGGCAATTAAGAAGAAAATAAAGAACTTGCAAGTCTTTGGTGACAGTGAGTTGATTGTAAATCAGGTCAAGGGACAACATGCCACCAATAATGATCTTCTCAAGTGCTATAAGAACAGGTGTGGGACCTCATGGAAGATTTTGAGGGTTTTGGCATCAAATCCATTCCTAGGAAAGAGAATCAAGTTACTGACAGGCTTGCAGCAGTAGGGGCAGCCTTTGACATTGTGGAAAGCATTCAACAAGACAAGGTACAGCCAAACATCCATGTGATTATGAGGCCTTCAGTGTCGGATAACAATGTCGGTTCACAAGTGTTTGAAAATGACCAAGTAAATCATCCATTTCTTGCAAGAAGAAGCTGAGTTCTCAGCTAAGAATCAAGAAAAGTTGGAACAACAGTATGGTGACCAAGTGGTACAGCTGAGAAATAACAAGCTGCCCAAAGGACTTATCACTTTGGAGTCCATTTTTAACCCCAATGATCAGTTTAGAAAGGAGAAAGCAAACATTCAGGTCAAGAGAGAGGATTCAGTATCCATCTTGGTAGAAGAGAACAAACCATTGCAAATTGGGAGGATGACAACTGAACAAGAAAGGTATGAGTTCATACAGCTATGTCAAGAGTTCCCTAACATGTTTTCTTGGAGCTATGAAGACTTGAAAGGTTTCAATCCCAACTTAGCTCAGCATACCATCGAATTGGATCCAAATACTAAGCCTGTCAGGTAGAAACAAAGACCAGTCAATCCACACATGGAGCCTCTCATGAGGAAAGAATTGGACAAGCTGATTGAGTCAAGGATTATATTCCCAATCAAGCATTCTAGTTGGGTTGCCAACTTAGTTCCAGTCAAAAAGAAGAGTGGAGAGATCAGATTGTGTGTTGACTTCAGAGACTTGAATAGAGCCTCTCTCAAGGACCATTACCCACTCCCTTCCATGGAGCAAATCTTGCAAGTTGTGGCTAGCTCCGAGAGGTTTTCACTACTTGATGGCTACTCAGGCTACAATCAGATTATGGTGAAGGAAGAGGACCAGTTCAAGATAGCCTTCACAACCAAATGGGGAACTTTTGCATACAGGAAAATGCCATTTGGGCTATCCAATGCTGGTGCTACCTTCCAAAGGGCAATGGACATGGCATTCAAAGGTTTGATTAACAATGTGGTGCTGATTTACCTTGATGATATCACTATTTTTCTAAAAATGCAAAAGAGACCACCTCTCTCATTTGAGGCAAGTCTTCACGAGGTTCAGGAGATTTGGAGTGTCTTTGAATCCTAAGAAGTGCATATTTCTTACACATGAAGGAAAGCTCCTTGGCCATATTGTCTCCAAAGAGGGATTAGCAGTTGAACCAGAGAGGGTTGAAGCCATAAGAGCACTACCATTGCCAAGCCACAAGAAGGCCCTTCAGAGTTTCTTGGGAAGGATAAACTTTGTTTGGAGGTTTGTCCCAGATTTTGCAGCCCTTGTCAAGCCCATCACCAAAATGTTAAAGAAGAGCATAGCTTTCAAGTGGATAGCAGAAGGCAAGGAGAGTTTTGAAGTAATCAAAAATCTATCTCTCAAGCACCAACTCTCATCAACCTGGACTTCTCCAAGGATTTCATCCTCTATGCATTTGGAGGTGATGACACTATTTCTCGCCATTTTGGTACAAGAGAACAAGGATAATGATGAGTAGCCAATTGCTTTCTTTAGCCATATCCTAGATGACTATGAGGTGAGGTACTATTTTATTGAGAAGCATGTGTTGGCAGTAATCAGAAGCTTGAAGAAATTCAAGAATTTAGTCTCAAACAACAAGGTCCAGTTGCTGGTCTCACATGCTGGGGTTAAGGACTTCCTCCTCAACAAGGATTTGAATGAGAAAAGGGCAGGTTGGATCACCCATGTCATGGAGTATGAAATTGAGATCAAGATCACCAAGCTGGTAAGAGGGAAAGGATTGTGTGAGTAGCTGGTTTTGGGGAAGCAAAAAGAAGTATGCAATGAAGAAGAGGTTGTTTTGACAGTCCAGGACAGCCATGAGCCAAGTGGCAATCAAGAAGAAGACAATGCTGCCCCCACTCCTTGCTAGACCCAAGGCATTATACACTTCCTAGGCATAGGCCTATGCCCTCCGGAGATGAACAAGACCCAAAGGAGACACTTCAGATTGCAGGCTGTCCCGTATGCCATTGTTGATGGAGTTTTGTTCAAGAAAGATGTAAATGGAGTGCTGCTGAGATGCATTAGCACAAATCAGATTCAAAGGGTGTTGGAAGAGTTTCATGGTGGACCAGCTGGTGGCCATTTTGCACCAAGAGTGACAGCTCTAAAAATCATGAAGGCTGGTTATTATTGGCCTAAAATCTTCAGTGATTGCTATGCATGGATCAAGAGGTGTAAGAATTGTGCATTCTTCACAGGAAAAGAGAGACTTGCTGCCCTTCCATTACATCCAATCTCAGTTGACCAGCCATTCATGCAATGGGGTTTGGACTTCATTGGAGTCATTAATCCCAATTCAAGCCAAGGGCACAAATGGATTTTGACAGCCACGGACTACTTCACCAAATGGACAGAAGCAGTAGCACTCAAAGAGGCAACCGAGTCAAAGCATCTTAGACTTTTATGAGGGGATAACAACCAGATTTGGTGTACCTGCTACAATAATCTCTAATAATGCATTGGCATTCATTGGATCTAAGGTGATTGAGTGGGCTTCCAAGAATGGTATCTACCTAAGCACTTCATCAAACTATTACCCTCAAGGTAATGGCCAGGCCGAGTCTACAAATAAGAACTTGTTGAGGATCATTAGGAGGACTCTTGATGAGAATCAGAGGTCTTGGCATACCAAACTGAAATCAGCCTTATGGGCTGATAGGATAACTCCCAAAAGATCCACAGGTAACTCTCCATTCAAACTTGTCTATGGAAGAGAGGCAATCTTGCCCATGTCACTTGAGTTGCCAACATTGGAACTCATGAAGAAGCTGGAGTTGCTTGAGTTTGAGCCCATGGAGGTGAGGTATGTAGAGTTGATGGAGCTGCAAGAGATCAGAAATCAGGCATCCCAAGCAATGGAAAAGGATCAAGCATTGATCAAGAAGACCTTTGATAGGAAGGCCAAAGATAGGTCTTTTCAGGTTGGAGATCTAGTGTTGAAATGGGATGTGGATAGAGAAAAACCGGGAAGGCATTCAAAATTTGATGCCATTTGGAGTGGCCCATACATGGTCACGAAGTGCAAGAGTAGCAATGCTTTCCAATTGGCCTCATTGGATGGTGAAGAAATGTAGATTCCAGTAAATGGAATCTATCTCAAGCATTGCTTCTAGAGGGAAATTCACTACCTTATAAATATTAGATTAGATTTTCATTCCTCCAAGTGCTTGTGCACATTGTTTTGTTGTAGGTTAGTTTTGTTTTCCCTAAGTGCTTTGGCACACTCATCGTCCATGGAGATGTTTTGTAGTCCATGCTTCCATCGAGTGATATTCCATCTTCCTCCTTGCACATACTGAGTCAGTTGGGGTTCTAAATAGAATATCTAATGACTCCATGCCCAATGGACTACTTCAGGCTACTAGTATCTTCTACCTAGCAGGCAAGTAACCCTGCTGAGTTGCCAAATTGTTATCCAAAATTCACCCCCCATGGTAAATTTGATAACATGCATCAGAATACTCAAGTCCCAGGAAAATAGATTGATGCAAGGCAAAAATCATGTTTCTAGGGTCCCCTCGGATTTTTTCTAACTCTCCTATCCAAGAAGAAAGGAGCAAGTTCTGAGAAAAGGTGAAAAAGTTGCAAAAAAACAAGCTTGGGCCAGGAAAAATCATGAAAATTGGCTAAGTCCTGGTCCAGGCGGCCCTTGGGACAGTTGGGATGTCGGGGCGCGAACCGGCCGAAAAGCCTCCAGCAGCCTAAGCAAAGACTTAGGAAAGTTGGACCGTGGGGATGCGTGGGATGTGGAAAGGCGAACCGGCCGAAGGTAAAAGCAAAATCGACTAACCGCTTTGAGTGGGACGAGTCGGGACATTTGGGCCATGAGGACGCCGAAGGATGCAAACCACCCGGATCAGCGGTGCGAGAGAACTTCGGGTTTGGGACATCTGGGACAGAGGGACACGAAAGACACGGATAGTCGAAGGATCGAGAGCCAATCACATTACGCCATGTGTCATCGGCCAAAGAGGGACAGGAAGCCCGAATCGGGCGGATTGTGAAGTTTTTGTCCCTGGGAGTTTGGGACATACGGGCCAAAGGGACATGAGGGATGCAAAAAGCCGCAGCAGCCTCGAGGATGAATTAGGTAACGCCACGTGTCACAAGGAAGACATCTAAAATTTCAAAGGGCAAGGTTTAAAACATTGGCCCGAGCCAATAAGAAGAGGACACGTGTCTCAAATGGCGAGGACGCGGGGAAAAAATGAAAAATGTTCCAAAATCATCAAAAAGTAAAAATTTTCAAGGAAAACCCACGGGTAAGGGAAGGAGAGAGAATTTCTCATCCAATCAGCACCGACACGTGTCGTCAGAAGTGGCGAGCACGGGAAAAAATTTCAAAAACCCATTTTTGCTGTTTTGTGCCCTAAAACTTCGATTGCCATATCTTTCGATTGAGCTCGGATTTGTATGTTTTTATATCGTCGTTGGAAAGCTTATGAAATTATCTACATGATTCCAGGGTTAATCTTTAATTTTGGTTCAATATAGAGAGATAAAGTTAAGAAATGGCTCGACACGTGTTCATAGCCGAAGTGACATTGAGACCAAATTTAATATAGAATGGGTCGTATTCTCCTCCATTTCGGTCAAAAATGGCAAGGTATGGGTTTTTAAGGTCCTCCATGCTGATTTAATGCATTTGTAGTCAATGAGGAATGGGCTCCCATGTTTTGTACATTTTCTCTCTCCTGGGCTCGACCCATGCAATGTAAAAAGCCAGATTTGGCTCATTTCTAAAGGGTGGAACATT
This sequence comes from Taxus wallichiana var. yunnanensis, assembly GCA_018340775.1. Taxonomy (NCBI): domain Eukaryota; kingdom Viridiplantae; phylum Streptophyta; class Pinopsida; order Cupressales; family Taxaceae; genus Taxus; species Taxus wallichiana. The sequence continues at coordinate 178,147,210 of CM031234.1, forward strand.
TCTTGGCATAGTAGACTTCTTATTTCACCTTCAGCAAGTGGTTTTTGAAGAATCAGACCTCTTCAAGGATTGTAATAGTTTTTTTTACCTCTCTGATGTTGTAATGCAAGTGGTTTCGATCTTTGGAAATGATAATGCAAGCTTTGTGAATGGATTTCAGTCCTTTGTTTGTATTATTTGCTTCATTTCAGATTCCAAATTATATCTTATTAGCTTGTGTATGTTTTATGTTGCAATCTTTGGTCTGTGTCTATTTGCATGACAAAAATATTCACCACTCCTTTTGGTGCATCACCATCTTTAGTTAGTTTCAATTTTTTGCATTTCTATCCTTGCCTCCTTACAATTTAGAGTAGGATTAGGATCTAAACCTCTACAGTTTTGCAAAATATAGATCTAAATCAGAGGAGTTTGAGGAACCAACCTCTAATCTAGAGATTCCTCTCTCAGTTTAACAAGTCCCACACTTGGAGAGAGGTTTCCATGATGTGCAATCACACTGGATGCTAAAGTGATCAACCTAGAAGCCCGATCTACATCCGGGGTCTTTGTGGGCCTGCAACAACAATACCCAAGCACCCGATATGACTTACACCTACACCTACAACATCTCTACCACCCATACCTCTAATACCCTTAGCAACTTCTTCACTACCCACTACACTTCAATCTCTGTCCCTCACACCCCCTACACAACCGACATCATCTACCTTCACAGCACCTCCGTTATCCCTGTGGGTAACTCGCTCTCTTCCCCAATATAATTTTCCTCTAGATCTTGTACACCTATATCCCCTTTATCCAAGAAGGTGCAACCCAAAGACAAAAATCCAATACCCTCTAATAGGGTAGTCAAAACAACCATACATGCTCCTACCCTTTCAAACCTACCATACCCCTACCCAAGCAAACATGACCAACACCCAAGACCACACCAACACCCAAAACCATAGCTCAACATGCTCCCCCTCCTCTAAATACCATTCTCGCAACAATCAGCCACACCTACGCCAAAACCCACTTTCACTTCCCATTGCAACCCACTAGTAGGGTCGTATGCCAAAATCTTAACCAACCTCCTTGAGACTTCTGTCATCACATTACCGCCACTCAGACCTTATGACCCCCTCAAACCAAAGCCAAAAGGGTTTTATGACACTAAAATATGTGCCTACCATCATGTGTCATGACACGATGTGGAGAACTACAAGGCTTTAAAAACCATCCTAATCCAAGTTGTGTGCTCTGAAGCAAACTTTGGCAATGATGACCTTATCGATGAAGACATCATTTCACCAACACCCATTCTCATTGTCCTTCCCTCACTTGCCTACTCAACGACCACAACCTCCACCCCTGCAGCCTACTAGAGCCAACCCCAAGATTCAAAATTAACATGGTTTACATCGGGAACTTGCCACACCATTACCTAAATGTCATTGCGCCCAACTCACTTCACAAGGCTTTTCTCCCCGGTAGAGGTTTTTTCTCGTCATGTTGTTATACCACTCACCCTACATCTTCTACATTTTCCAACTCCTGGATCAACATGATCCACATCACTACACATGCCCGTAAAGATAAAGGCAAGGAAAAGACAATTGACTTGCCAACAAATCATATACCCAACATACCATCTATACCCACACCTAAAATTACTATCCGCGGTCCCACATATCCTATTTCTAATGGGGTCACACACCGCGCTATGATAAAAAAACTACACCAATCCCACCTCAAATTGTCCCTATATGACCTCATCCAAACCTCGTAATCCCATCGTCAAGCTCTTATGGAAGTCCTACAATTATTTAGGTTTTAACTAATGACCCTACACTCGTAGCCTCCATTATCACACCCCATCATGTAGCATCTCTCAAAAAATCACCACCTTTATCCACACCTCACCCTACTCACCAAGTAGCCTCCCTTAGCTTCTCAGAGGAAGAGATCACACCGCACCAAACCGATGACCCAGACTCCAACTCTCTTCATCTCTATCCACATCAATGATATATGTGTATGACATGTAATGATTGATGGGGTGCTAGCATTAATATCATTTCATCCCATGCATTTGCTCAAATGTGCATACCTGAAAATTACATGCATAAACATCTTTCATGTTGCATTCATTCAATGACACTATCACCTCTACACTAGGCACCATCATCCTCCATGTTTGTGTGGGCCCCACACTATTCATTTATTTTACATCCTAGAGGGGAATTTCAATATAACTTTGTTCTTGGAGGCCCTAGATTTGTGTTATGGGTTGTGTTCCTTCCACTTTGCACATGTGTGAAGTTTGAACATGAAGGACACACCTATACCATTCAGCTAACCCATCACCTTTTAAAACATGCAACATGCTTTACTAACCCAATGACATGATTATACCCATTAAGGTGTCACCTCGTAACCACTACCGCTTAACCTACACCTCCTCTTACTAGTACAAATCCGCTACCTCCACCGCACATATCTCCTCCACTCCTACCACCGCCACAAATTCCATGGTGACCCATTAGCCTCCCAATCCATTAGCTCCACCTCCGCGTTGACCACCGATACATCATCTATTCCAGGATACCCACATACCAACCACTCCGATCCCTTGGAAGGCATTTTTCAACACCTCACTCACGGGGGAGTATTGCCTATTTAGTGTCAACACATTTCTTACTCCACAAGAGTATGAAAGTCTTCACCAACACCCTCCCTATGATCACCACATAGGAGAATGTCTCCTTTATGGTCCTCATATTCATACCAGTCTCACCTATGGGGGACTTGATACTACCACTTACACACTCGAACCACCATCACAAACCCGCCCATTTTCTGCTGACTTCCAATCACTCACCAATCACCGTTTTTCCCACACCTTCCTACACCAATGTGCATGGAAGGGTTTTTGTTTTGTTTTTATGAGCAAGGCCACCATACTATTATTCCATGTACTACCTACAAACATAATGATCGTAGTGGTATAATCTTTCCTGAACCACCTACCGAACAAGCCCACATTGAACTCATCGAGGACATCAACCCTTCTCCACCCTATTCACTCAATCCACCTACATCGCCACCCTCATCGAAGGAGTTGATGGATCCAGAATCTATCCCTAATAGCCTTTTTTTCATAAACACCATTTCCTTGGGGCCTTTGACTTATCAATGCAAGGGCGAGGCCCCTTCCTCTCTTCCCCTCCTATATCTAGAAATGATCGATGATAATAGACCTTCCATTAATGTCGTTCAATGTCAGGATGATGAATCTATACTCACCTACCTTGGTGTAAAAGACTCATATATTCATCATTCATTACCTTCTGAGACACAAACCATGTTGAATGAATCGAATATCAAGATCAACATTCATACTCAGAACAACCCACACATCCTAAAGATTGGTCAATCTTTAGATGCTACTGAATAGGAAGCCATCACTTCTTTTCTCAAATATCATAACCATGCTTTCACTTGGTCTTACATAGACATGCAGGTATTGACCCTACCATATTGGTCCACAATATCGTAGCCATTCCCAATGTCAAACCCATCAAACAAAAATTGAGGAAAATGTACCCTCACATTTCCCTTCTTGTCAAAGAATAACTTCAGTGTCTTCTTTTTGTTTCTTTCATATTACCCATCGATTATCCTTGTTGGAACTCTAACATTGTCCCTATCACTAAGGTGATAGGGGGAATCCACATTTGCATGGATTTCCATGATCTCAACCTAGCCTACCCAAAGGATGGCTTCCCTCTACCTGGTATTGATCAACTGGTTGAACTTACCACTAGTCACGAGATGCTATCACTCATGGATGGCTTCTTAGGTTATAACCAAATCTTACTTGCCCCAGAGGATCAACATAAAACCACATTCATCACCCCTTGGGGGACCTTTTGCTACCAAGTCATGCCTTTTGGCCTTAATAATCCTAGTGCCACGTATCAGTGGGATATGAATTATATCTTCCATGACATCATGCATCATATATTGGAAGATTACATGGATGATCTCCTGGCCAAATATAAATGCTTCTCCGAGCACCTTGCCATCCTAAAAACCATTTTTGACCGCCTCATTAAATATTGCATTTACCTTCAGCCCAAGAAGTGTGTCTTCACGGTTCTCTCAGGAAATCTCATGGGATTTATTATTTCCTTGCATGGTATAGAAGTTGACCCTACTAAAGTCAAGGCCATTCTGGAAATTCCTCCACCCACTAACCTTAGGCAACTCCATAGCCTACAAGGTAAGTTACGCCTATTCACTTTGCTTCGTTTTATAGTTATCTAATCGGTGTCAACCATTTCATCATATGCTCAAGAAGGATGTATCCTTTAAATGGGATGATGACTGCCACAAAGATTTTGAGGCCTTAAAACAATACCTTCTCCAACCACCCGTACTCATTCCACCTAAAGATGATCAACCTTTCTACCTATACATCTCAACTACCGATCACTCCTTGGGAGCCATGCTCGCTCATCATGATGAACAACATAGGAAGCAGGTGGTTTATTACATAAGTCATACTCTTTTAGACTACGAAACCTGATACACCCATCCTAAAAATTTGTTTAGCCTTAGTTTTCATTGCCACAAAACTTCACCATTACCTACTCAAGCACAAAACCTATGTTGAGACCAACACTCGACCCTTACACTTCATGTACGCCAAAACTTATCAAAATCAGCATGCCACATGATGGCTTTTGCTTTTATTTGACCTCGAACTTGAATTCATTCATCAAAAGTCCATCAAAGGCCAAGCTATATCCTTGACGATTTAATTGGCCAATGCACTGCTTCCGGGATCAACCCTCTATTTTTGACTTTCCAAATGAGTCAATTGCTACCCTTTCCTTGGATGAATCAGCTTACCAAATGAAACTCTTCTTCGATGGTTCCAAGTGTTAGCATGGGGGTGGGGCTGGTGTTATCCTCATTCTGATTAATGGTGAACCCATGCCATTGTCTTCCAAACTAGATTTTGATTGTACAAAAAATATTGTTGAATACGAAGTGCTTGTATTAGGTCTCTAAGCCACCTACGCCATAAATGTCAAATCAATCAACATATTTGGTGATTCTCAATTGGTGATAAACCAAGTCCATGGTATATACCAATGTCATAATGTGATACTTCAAAAGTATAAACATTATGTAGATATAATTTTGACCACCTTTGACTGTTACACCACTCAAACCATCCCCCGTTCAACCAAAAAATTACAGATACCATGGCTTGCTTTGCTTCTCAAATACCTACTTTGCCTGCTGATTCTAAAATATTTGTCACCATACAATGACTCCAATCACCTTCCTATTTACCTCACGAAGTTTAATCCATCGGAACCACTACCCCCGACCCAAGTGACCTTTGGTTTAAACAATACTCTGACTATCTTTCTCTCTCCATCTTACCTCCCGATCTCACCCGTGTGAGAAATGTGCCTTCCTTAAAAAGGTATCTTATTACATCATCATGGGGGCCTTCTCTATAAGCGTGGATTTGATATTATTCTCTTACGATGCCTCACAAGTTCTGAAATTCCTTATACCATTAAGGAAGTTCATGATGGCATATGTGGAGGTCACTTCAGTGGCCTTGCTATTGCTAAGCGTATTCTTCGCCTAGGCTATTACTAGCTGACCCTTAACCATGATTGTTGTGAATATGTCAAGCATTGTGTCGAATGCCAACAACACACCAACCTTCATCATACACCCAGTCATGCCTTACAAGTTACCCGTGACCTTTGGCCCTTCTCTCAATGGGGTTTAGATCTTGTCGGAGAGATCAACCCCCATTCTTCCCAACGACATCAATGGATCATCACCACTACCGAATACTACACAAAATGGGTTCAAGCCATATTACTCATCTCCATGAAAGATGAGAAAATATGTGAGTTCATCAATCATCACATAATTTATCACTTTGGTGTTCGTCATCGCCTCATCACAAACAATGGAAAATAATTCAAAAATAAAACATTGTGAAAACTTTGTGACGACTCGCATTCAACTAAGTTTCTCGTCACCTTATTACCCGGACCAATGGCTAATCCAAATCCACTAAAAAAACCTAAACCAAATTCTCATGAAAGTGGTTAACGATATTGGGAAGGATTAGAATATGCACATTCCTTTTTCCCTATGCATGGGCATACCGCACTAGTATCCATACTTCCACTCATCGCCACACCATTTTCTCTCGGTCTACAGTACGAGAGGCTATTCTACCTCTCGAAGTCCAGATTCCCTCACTCCACATTTCTCTCCATGACATGCTCAATGATGATCACTTTCGTCGGGACCATTTAGTAAAAATTGAATTATTAGACGAATGCCATCTTAATGCTCTTGACCACCTTCAAGTTTACCAAAACGTATCAAACATGCCTATGACAAATGTGTCCATGAATGAACCTTCCAAGTCGGTGACCTTGTTCTGAAAGAAAATCAACATGTAACTAAAGAAAAAAAAGTAAATGGGGAAAATTTTCTCCTAATTGGCTTGGACCATACATCATGACCCATACTTATGGATCAGGTGCTTATCATTTATCTTCACTCGATGGTAAACCCAAACTTGAGCCCCTTAATGCCTTGCATCTTCAACCATTCTACTATTGAATTTTAGTCCTACCTCACCTTTTATCTCTTTCCACGCTCGTCCCTTGAGTGTTATCCACTTCTTACACCTCACCGATGACTAAACAAGAATCATGTGAGTACACGTCACTTGTTATCTTCTCTTGAATATGTGTATCACGACGCTACACATAACATGATTCTCATGTATAATTTTTGTATACCTTTAGATAAGATCCCATGGTCATTTCACCCGTTATCTAAACAAGAATCCTATTCCTCGACTTGTTCTTGTCTATGACTTCAAAACCCTCACTTGGGACCCAACTCCTTGAGTCAAACTTCTAATAAAATGATGAATCCCTCAAAAGGACATCTTCCTCTCCGTAATCATTGCAATCACTAGACTACTCTCTTGAAGGATAGCTATGTCAAGCTCTTTCTTCAAAAAAAAAGAGACAAGAATCTGAAGCTTCCCACATCGATCAGCTTCACGAAGACCTCAAGGAGTTCATTTCTTCATCCCATGTAGACTTCCCACATCAATCAGTATATCTCAAATACAAGTCAAAACAGAAGACTTTTAGTCATGGAATTGCCCATTGTGACCTCAGATCTCTTGCCCAAAGAGCATGCTACCACATATCATATAAAAATTACCCACCTTTCACCCCTCTCACCATTCACACTCCCATTTCCTACCGCCTCAAGGGACCTCTTGGGAACCATGACATTTGGTGATCATGTGACTAATTTTCACCCTTTGAATAATCAATCATGCAATGCCTTTAAGGACTCACATTCATCATCTCCTCCAAGGTATGACCTACTCAGTATGATTCTAACTAGTTAGGTGGCTTTCTTGCCCCCTCTTATCTTTTAACTATCTTTATTACGTTTTGATTTCCTTATACAAGACTTAGTCCTCACCACTTACCTTAGGGGTAATCTTATTCTTCTACCTCCATTGACATCACCTGTACCAATTTGCCTATAACTCACCCAAACCTAATAGACCTAAACCCAAATCATGCCTAAACCAACCCGACTCGATCCATGCCTAAACCAACTCGACTAGATCTATGCCTAAGACCGTACTCGATATGTGCCTAAGACCTAAATCGATCTCGTGCCTAATACCCGACTCAATCCATGCTTAAACCGACTCGACTCGATCCATGCCTAAGACTGACTCATTCCATGCCTAAGACCTAAATCGATCCATGCCTAAGACATGACTCGATCCATGCCTAAGACCTAATTTGATCCATGCCTAAGACCTGAATCGATCCATGCCTAAACCAACCTGACCCCATCATGCCTCATTCACCTAGTTTCCATCCATATCACAACAAAAATATTAAAATTCTCATAAAACACCAACAAATCAAGAATCTCATCCATCTCATCATATAAACAAATATGTGTGTCTCAATACAATATACATGGATATCCAATCATGTCCATATCTCCAAATCTTTGGCACACAAGTTGATACTCAATATAAAATTTCATTGGCATGTAGGCCGGTCTCGTATGAAATAAAATAATAAAACAATACAAAATCTCTTCGGCACACAGGCCGGTATATGCTCAAAAGCATAAAAAAAATCTCATATATCCTCACTATCTTCAGACGCAGCGCAAGTATATATAAAAAAATGACTACAATACATCAAAAATAAAAGGCTAGGCATTAGGCCTCACCCTATCAGACATCCTCCAAGTCGGTCTCTCCAATCTCCTCCTTAGCTCCTGTCTCACTTGACTGGTATCATCTCACCGCCCCTTGCTGGCACATCACCTGGAGTTGGTATCCATGAGCTAGTGGCCTCTCCTTGATCATGTCTAGGAGATCGATGGCCCCCTTTTCTCATTACATTGTGAGTCTAGGATCTAATCCTCTCACTTAAGGCTTGTTGTGTCATGTACTCTCCACGGGATAGGAAATCTATCCTAGTCATCATTAGCAAATCCTGGTAGTATCTGGCTTCACCTAGGGCATCTCGTAACCTTGATATGGGCATAGTCTATGGTGGCCCCATAGGCCTCGACCCTTGTATCTATCCTACCCCTAGCTATGAATTGGGACCCTATCTTGGTGCTTGTGGTGGTGCCATCGACACTCGCCTTTCGTGCCTATAAAGCCCCAATCGTGCCTCGTACTATGTTCAACTAGCCCCTGCAACACTGTCACCTGTTCCTGTAGGGTAGCCACCTGACCATCATCTTCGTCTCCATCTCCATCCCCTGACTAGGCCATCTCGGGCCTCGAAGACCGACCACTGTACATGTAACTCGGCCACCTCCTCCTCTAAGCCAAGTTGTGTCTACACCATACCCAATTGGGTAATCAACGTCACTACCTACCCCTATAGAGCTTCCTCTACACCATGATGGTGGCTAAGTCCAAATTTACCCACTGGGTGGTATGAATCATAAATGAGCCACCCACCACTATCTATATTTGTCTCAGTAACCTTAGCATCATCAAACTACTTTGGTTGACCACCGCTCCTCCTACCCTGTAGGAACTGTTGGCTGTGGTAGAGGAAATGGCCTCTCCACGTCATCTCTCATGTACTGCGGGAAGTGTGGAGGTATGTCCTATGGTAGTCCAAACTTTCATATAACTCTGTCCACCGGGATCATCTCGTGCTCCTTAGCACGGTGCCCCACTATCCATCTCACCAACTAAATCCCATCTAGCTCATCACACATATGCCTATATGATGGGAAGCCCACATATGGCCTCCAAATGATGTCCACCCCGGACAACCCCTCTAATAGTTTCCTAAAGTATGCTACATTATGTGTAGCCCTGTCTGATCTCCACTCTCCAATAGTAGGCACCCATCACCTATACCCCACTCGTACAAAGCCTGGTGGAAAGGCATCGGCCCGGGGCATACCCACTAGATGCACACAGACAATGTGCTCATATGCCCAGTAGTGAAGTAAAAGGTACAACATAGGCTGAACTTACACATACGCCCATACGCCCATAGCTCTTTGTATAGCTACACCAAGAATGCTTTGGTGCCCAAGAAAAGTGGGTCTGATCTATAACCATGTCATGTAATACCCCCATCAATGAGTGGGGAAATCTACCTCCCTCTACATCCGGCAAAGTGTGAAACAACACATTACCTCCATCAATAAAACCATGAGCCTCATCTCCTCTAGACAGGCTATGTACATCCCTCCGTAGCTCAGAATGGCACTATGGAATGTCATGTCTGCTAGTCCCTCTCCAAATAATTTCAATATCAACTCTTCTGAGGCCTCAGAGGAGATCGAGTACAACTGCGTACATAGTATTGGTAGTCACAGGATCCTGAACACGTCCTCCAGGGTGAGTGTCATCTCACCTATCGGTAGGTGGAACATGTTGGTTGTTGAATCCCATATATCGATGAGAGTGACCATCAAACTCAGCTACGGACCACATGCTGATAGCACTAGACCCCACTCAAGCCCACCTCCTCCACGTGCTACCACTCCTTAGTGGTCACCGCGCCTCATACTCTCAAGAGCAGGGGTGACACCCTGTCTTGCATGCGTAATTGATCTCTTCATGCATCTAAAAAATGATCACATTATTAAAAACTTACCTATACCTACAAATTTTTTACCATTACCTTTGACCCCAAATTCTACTAAACCTATCTACCCATACCCCAAGCCTTCATCTATTTACCTTTTCCTCTAACCCCACATCTTGACCTAACCTACTTACCAGCACCCAAACCTTGGCCTCACCACTTTACCTATCTATCCCTACCCTTCCTTATCTAATTTAACCCTTTCCTACCCCTCCCTACCCACTATGCTTCCCTTGTTTATCCTCAATCTTGACCGACCCGGTCTACCCTTGACCGACCATGGTCTCACTACGACCAACATCGGTCACCTCTCTTGGGACCGATACCGGTCCACACCCACCGACGTCGGTCACAGTGGAACCGACGTCGGTCACTGTCACGGTGACCACCGCGTCCCCAAACCCCTTTTCTCTCCACACTCTATTCCCTACCCACCCATTCCTCCCCCAAACCCTCCACATCCCTTCCTACCCCTCCTTTACCTATCTTCTACTCTCCCCCTTCCCATTTCACCCATTTTCTTTCCAATTTTACATTTAAATTTTTCCCCTAACCCCCATTTCCTCCCCAAATTTCTTTCTCATTTAACTAAACAACACACACATAGGCTTTAGATCTTACCTCATCCCCCCTGCCATCATTGTGGTGGCACCTCGAGTAGTTAGACGGGTCCTCCGAGCCCCTCTCTTCCTCCACCATTTCCAAAAGTCCTCTGAATCTCCAACCAATCAAATCCAATGCCCCACTCTCGTGACCCCACCAATCAATCAACACTCGTCACCTACGTGGCTCACCAACTCAACCTTCCGACACCCTTGGTTGTTTTCTTCTTCTCTTCTTCTCTCTTATCATTTTCTCTAATTTACAAATCACAAATGAATTTTAAAAGCGTGAACTTTTTCTTGTATAACCTACCCGACCTGACCGGTGATGGTTTCCCCTTGATCGACATCGGTCTTGTGCCCTACCTTACCATGATCAGTTACCCTTGACCAACATTAGTCACCCTCTCCTACACATTGCCCTAAACTTTATCTTATTACCCTACCCATCACATTTTTTTCCCACACTCACCATTTACCCTTAACATTTAGCTAACCCTCTTGACCTCATCATTTACTACCTACTCTCTTACTCATTTGGGGACTCACTATTTTACCCATACCTCGGCCCTACCCACGCCATGACCTCGATACTTGAACCTAGAATTTTGCTAGTGACCTTTGACCCCATGTGTTCGCTATACCTTGCGGCATTGTTACTTGTGTTGATTAACCTAATGACCTTGCCTTACCTCTTACCATGACCATTTATCTTGACCCTACCTTTGGTGTACCGGAACACACCTAAACGTTCCTGCACCTGACCTATATCATGTTTCCTGACCATATCCTATACCTTGGATACCAGAATCACCTCAACCTTGTTTGGATAAACCTATTGACCTTAGACAATGTAGATTTTTCCTAATCTTCAACCTCTCATCCTGTGTCTTAGTAGTTTCTACATGTGCGTGTGCTTGATTGTTTCTACCTTTGACCCTGACCCATTACCTAGATTACCCAAGTAGACCTTTCTACTTTTTCCCCTATTACCCACCTTCCTTTTCATCACATTTACCTTTTATCAAACCACTCACCGATTTTGCCTTCTGCCTCGTTAGTTCCTAGTTTGAGGGGGATCACCTTCACCCACTCATGGGGCAACCACATCTTATTTTTGTCAACGTCGCTTACCAATAAAAGCTACACAACAAAAAGGGGAAAAATGTAGACACTAAAATTAGGTCACACTCCCCTTTGGTCCCTCGTCAAATAAACACTATTGAACACATTCACCTAACCATGGCCCCCTTCACCCTACTATAATATTAATTTAATTATATAAATTAAATTAATTAATTATCCTCACCATATTTATTATTTAAATATCCTAATTGGGATAATGCCCACATATCCATCTCATTTAGCCACCTCACCCTAATACCTATTCTTAGTAAGTTTCCATAACTAACTAAGACTTATCCAAACCCTAAAAATCAATGCCTACATTCCCTCTAACCACATTCCCACATGTTAGAAGGAAGCTTCCACCTAATCCATAGGTAAATGAACCGAGATCCCAAAAATCAAGGGGATGTACCCAGTTTAGTAAACCTAGGAAATACCACCCTAATCGACACCATTTACCCTTAACCATTGGTGGTTAAGTCGAACTACTATTGGTTACCATTTAATTCCCAAAACAACCTTATTTTTAGGTTGGCACATTCTGAGAGATATCACATCTTTTGAGAACAAGTTACAGGAGAATACGCATGCAAAGAAGGAGATCAAGTATTTTCTCTTGCACATACATCCATGATTAACCTAAAGCAACCATTCAACACTCACCCCCAGCACAAATTTGATCCAATCAGGTCAAGAAGGAGAGCACATGCATCCCATGTAAGAGCTCTCTAATGTTTAGTGATCCTCTTCATTATTCAACCACTTATCAACACCTTCATTCCTCACTCACATACGTCCAAAACTAGATTCCAAGTAAGTAGAACATTTTACTCCTCTGGTTTAATCATTTCACCATTGTATTTTCATCCTTTGTTCTCCTAGCCACCCATTGAGCTCCTTTAATACTCACCCCTCCATAGCCCTAGTAAAACCTCACCAAATCCCATCCAAACAATTTAATACCTCATTCGACCAACCTAGTTCTTTGTGCAATCATAAGTGAGACCTAAAGCTCATTCTCGTGACATTCCTAATACTCCAAAGTAACCAACACCAGTTATCCTGCACCAGCATTGGTCACCCTTAACCGGCATCAGTCTCTGTATCTACCAATACAACCCAGAATAGTAACCTACCTACCTATTGCCACATCACCCTTACTCACTTGTGACCTACCTAAGACCTCTCTCGGACACTGCAGAGAGCCGTAACTAGCATTACTTGACCTTCGGATCTTATTTTAACCTAGCCTGTTAGATTAGATCTTTCTTATTGTGTTTTAAATGAGATACCTAAATAATTTTAACTACAATAGGATTTAATTTATTACCAACATTAAATTGTTTTAAATAGTGGATTGACAATCGTCTAGGAAGTATCACACTTCTCGGATCTAGCATACGCTAGGTAGTCCACTGCATATATTGTTTAACTCTTTTTGGTGGTCTTGCTTTTTATTTCAGGTAGTTCCTCCCAGCCAAAAGGAAGCTCTCATGATTAGTTGTGGATCAAGGAGTCAACACGTGTGCAACAACCTATCAACCAACATTTCAACAGGTATTCCTCCTACACCCATTACCCTATTTGTTTCGTCATTTTTGAAGAAATGTCTAAGAATCATTGAAACACTTCTAAATATAAGGAGGTTATTTAGTAATAACTTATTTGTTAAGTATCAACTCCTGTGATCTCTCACTCACAACAAAATTCTTAACTACCTTAGGTATGATGATTTGTCCACAACAACTCATCATTTACATAAAATTATTGTACTCACATTACATTAATACTATGTGAGCACTAATACATATAAAAAAATATTCATAACGTGAGACAACTTGATGCAACACACGTGGGAGTAGCTCAACATGGAGAGTTGTCCAAAATTTGGGAGTTCGGGAAGTGGAATCCATGAAATCGAGAACTCAACTCAAGATCTACACCTTTATAAGGGTTGGAGAGGTAACTTGATGGAGTTCTACCTTGTCCAAGAATTTTATTTTCTTTCTATAGTGTAATTCTTAAGGGGGTATAAAAATCTAAGACTTATAATTTAATAATTGGTTAATATTAGTTAAGTATTAACTAATAAATGGTTATAACCATGTAAACCAAATTTGTAACCATCTCTCTCATAATAAAATGATGGACACACATTGATAATGTGTGAATTCTGATTTCTCTTCATTTCTTGTGCACATTTTCTAAAAAGAACATAGAAATAATGAAAATAAATGATAAAGGCATGGTACACATTGAGAGGTGTGTGGTGCTCATATTTATTATGCTGAAAGAGGTTACAATATAGTTGGGGAAGTTCATAACTGAACATTAGTTAGTTGATAACTAATAGTTCATTAAACATTAACTAATATACTTTAATACCCCCCCTTAATGACTAAACCAGAGACAACGTGTTTATCCCGAAATTTTACAAATACAATAAAACCAAGGAGTTTAGTAATTAAAATTGTTAGTTACTCCTAGATCTTATGCTGAAATTTGTAGCGGTTGTTTGATGTTTTTCTACCATCCAATGTATGATATTTGGTGTAGATAGTAACCGAAAAGGATAGTCAATAGAAAAACAATGATCCCGTTGTCTAGACATAAGATATAAGCTGGTGGTCCACCAATTGTTCATAGAATGATTCATTAACTAGTGATGAATCATCAATGGTTGATAATTTCAGCCCAACCTCCATAATTCTGAAATCAAAATCTTGGAGATGTTGATCAAAGAGAGTGTACTAGGGTCATGGAGCCTTCTCAAGTCCACATAGAGATTCAATCAATCTGCAACCCAAATAAGCATGTTCAAATGCCTAAAAATATTCAAGTAACACTATACAGATCTGGTACAAATTTCTAGAGAGATATAACCAAAATTGAAATGTGACCATTTTTATAGTATCGTAGTACAAAGAAATAATCATCTCCACAATAGTAGGATAAATAACCATCTCTACCATAGTAGAAGAAATAACCATCTCTTCAATAGTAGGATCAATAACCATCTTTGCGGTAGAGGGAGAAATAACCATCTAGGCAATAGTAGGAGAAATAACCATCTCCTTATTAGTAGAATAAATATCCATCTCCTCTTGTTACTCACTAATTCACCCCTGTTGCAAAAGGTTGAGAAAAGTGACCATGCTATGTTGCATGTCAAGCTAGTGTATGTGATTGATTAGCATGTCCTATCATCTCATCATGTGCCACCAATGCATCTCTGGATAATGGAGTAAATGTCCAAAATAATTTTTGCATTTTTGCATATCAATGAGGAAGTCCATTATCCTAAGGCATTTCACCCTCCCGCATGTTATGCATTGAGTGACGGATTCAATCCTCTCGAGGCATTGCATCCTATTGTACATTCTATAGAGGGGACATGCCCTCCATAAAGAGTGCATGTAAGTTGACTGAAGTAGGGTCAACAAGCCTATGAGGAATTTCATCCTCCAACACATCATGAATGGTGGAATCTCTCTTCATGCATGATTTTAAGTAAAATTTATTAGAGTCAACATGCATATATTGGCCACCTTGCCCAATGCCTACGGGAATTACCCATCCTTGTTTCACATGCGACACGATACACTTTTGTCCAGATAAATTTATAGAAATATTGGGATTTTATGTTAAGTGATGAATAGATAAGATATTTTTATGCATAATAGGACCATACCTAACATTCCTTACTAAGAATTTTTAGCATTATTCAACACAATACATATATCTCGATATTCTTTAATGCAAGTGAATTTCCATCAACTAATACAATGAATCAAAAGAACTTTTTTTTGTAGTAAATGATATATGCATGTCCCTTCAACATGAAAAATTTCTGAATGCACGAGAGTCAATGATATAGAACTAGTGGCATTGTTGTTCGAGCATGATGCCGTGAGATCTTACTCTTCCTCATAATCCCATTCATTTACAACTACTACGGCATTTTCCTCATCCCATGGCTTTTTGTTGTCTTTGGGAAAGAATATTTTGTCACTTTTAAAAATCCTTTTGAGATACCCAAACTTGTGACAAGAATGACATTTCACCTTGTAAATGGAATATTCACCAGAGTGATGTCTCCTCTTTCTTTTTTTTGATTGAGTTGTCAATGCACTCTTTGATTAACCAACATTGGACTCAAAGTGTATGCCAACATTCCATTTGCAGTAAATAAGAGCTAACCAAATCAAACATCATGGTCTCTTTTCTGCCATCAAATATAGAGACTCCACAAATGTTTCATAAAAGGATGGAAAACTATTCATAACAAGCACCATCAAGTCATCGTCATCAACCATTCTATTCATGTAACCAAGTTGGTCTCGTACATCTATAATCCAAATAAATTAATATGGCATGGACCTATTCTCCATCATCCTTGCTGAAAATAGTAATCTTTTCCAAGTATAAAACCCGACTCTTCTTTGAAGTCATGTACTTGTTCTTCAAACTTGTCCATAGCACACTAGCCTCAATGGTGTTTCAGAATTTAGGAATCAAATCATCGACACCAAAACTTTAGAAACGACAAGGCCTCCTTATGACGATTATCACACTTCACAAAATCTGCAACAAGTCTTTTGTGCAAAGAATGTTTTATAGTTTTCTTCATATTTTTTTATCATCAAAATCTTATGACTCCAGAAATTGTGATTTTGGCCAATCAATTTTTGCACCTCCAGCAGAACAAGATTTTGAATATTGGCCATTTTTCACACAATACTTAATTTCCCACACTAAAAATCAATGTAACAAGAAAAATTACAATCTAAAATTTGATTTTATTTATTTATGACCCGTAAATCGATGTAATAAATGAAAGCACATTCTATATTCTCACTTCACGACCCATAAATTGAGGCAAGCGAAATGATTTATCACAACACAAATATTAAAAAATAAAATAAAACTTACCATTTGAAATATTTTTATGACTTGACTTGGGCATTTTGGCGTCTCACAAAACACAGCAAATTACTTTGAAAATTCAATTTATTTTCCAAAGACAAATTTTCATGCCCTAACAGAAATTCTTTGTAAAAAGCATCTTAAAATCAAGATCCTCTAATATGTTCCCATCAACTCATAGTCTTGGATGTAGACTATGTATCCAAATCATGACTATGTTTAACTACTAAAATAATGACCTTGAATTCATAAATTAATGGCATTTTTCCCTCCCCAAATTAAACATGCCAAAACTTGCGACTATAAAAACTTTTGTGCCTAAAACTCATGAATATGAAATCATGATTTCTTCTATTTATGACTTTTGGAGAATCTATCTCTTTAAAACATTTGTAAAAATTTCGTTTACCCTTAAAACTCGCAAATATTCCCTTTTATAACATGTTTAAGTGCTTTAACCTTCTACAAGGTTATGTTTTGCACAAACTAAAAACATGCCCTCGAAAATGCCTATGTGACCCTCAAAATTTTATTTTTCTCGCCATTGACCTCAAAATTTTATTTTGCTCACCATTGACACTTGAATTCTTGTTTTCTCACCATTGACCCTCAAAAATTGTATTTCTCGCCATCTAATAGTCTCATGCCCTCAAATATACATTTTATCAATGGTGACTATAGTCCAAATGTATCTAGAAATCATTGTTCCTTTTGATTATATTTCGACCTCCTCTCTAGTGCTATAGCAATGAGTGCTCTAATTTGTAACCTCTCACTTCTTCAACCTCTTCTTCTTCTCCTCCTCGTCTATACGCTACTCTAAGGGCTTCCTCAAAATTTGAACTTCTTTGTCTTATTTCCCACAATTCGTACCTCCTTCAAATTTCATTGAACTCCAAAATACTTGAGCACCGGTGGCTCTCGATACCAATGTTAGAAGATGTGAAAATAGAAAGAATGAAGAGAAATGAGAAAGGAAAGTGGCACATGTTGAGAGGCGCGTGGTGCTCAATTTTTTTGCTGAAAGAAGTTACAATACAATTAGGGAATTTCATAACCGAACATTAGTTTATAACTAATAGTTCATTAAAAATATAATTTAATAAAGACTCTCCCCTGTAGATACCTAGAATGGTTTCATACAAGCACTTGAAAATAACTATTACCTTTTTGGAAACTATGATGACCAACACATCAAGTTTGTAAAATTGTGTTGGGGTCATGATCAATATGTCCAAGAATACATGCATTTTTCATACTGTGGTTTCAAAATTAAGTATTCAAGAATTTAAGAAAAATTTAATCTTGAAGTATAGGTCAAGCTTGAGACCATACATCCAATTTGACATGGATTTTATATAGATCTTATCTTAGGGAGAAGCCTATAGATTCCCTTGAAAATTCAAAGTAAAAGTCTAACAAAGAAGAATCCAAGTTTTAGGATAAAGTGTAGTCTAAACATTCCAACTCTGGAATAAATCAAAATCCTAAACAAGGGAATTCCCCTTCACGCCATCCATTAAAGAAGACTACACCATCAAATGACCAAAATAAGTAGTTTAATACTAGTAAGTGGCATTCAATTCATAACACTAGCAGTCACCTCTAATAATGAGTTACATGTTAGGAAAATTCTACTTGCACAACTCAAAGCGGTGGTTACTAAGCTCGCAAGCACTTGCAAAAGGTGAATAGAACATAGATTTTGAACCAATTTCTATCGTAGGTACCTAAAAACATCACTTCTTCCTCCAACTAGGATTTGGAGGTAGAAAAAATATTGTTCCATTCTCAAACTGGGTCATGGAAACTATTACCACTTCATCATTGACCACAGAGGTTTAAAGAATCTCATTTCTCCGAAGCAATTTGTAGAATAAATTTTCCACTAATGCCTCAACCACAACCATACTCCATCAAATGGTTCAAATCAATTCTAAGAAATTTTTTATTTAGTAATCTCACCTATTGTACAAAATGAAGCATTTTAAAGATGTCATCCTTTGTGATGTTTCACCATTAGAGGTATGCCACAACTTACTTGGTCAACCATATTTTTACCATTGACATGTAGTCCACAAAGTAAGTTTAAGAAATGTTATCATAGGTGTTGGTGATATGAGAAACTGCATACCAAGAGTAGTTCCTAAGGTATCTCATTAGTGCTAAGGAATGCAAGAAGCTAGTCAACTCTAGCAAGAAATTTGTACTCTTAATGGTAAAATCTGTAGGTAAGAACATCATTGCACTCAACCTTATACCATGGCTCTTTCAGCAAACACACAACATATGCATACAATAATATATTTCAACCACCGAAGAAGTTCCCACACATTGTATGGTAAAGCATACTATTGAGTCAATTCTAGGACCACCTCTACCTAATGCATCTTTGTACCACAAATCATTTCTTGAGAATGAAGAGATCAAGTGGAAAATCTATGAAATCGTGGATAAGGAACACATCACATCCAACTCATCTCCTTGTGGAAACCCAATTGTTCTTGTGCAAAGACGGATGGCACAAGAAGGTTGTACATCAATTACATAGCACTCAACAAGATCACATCGAGGAACCACTATCCTCTTCCCAAGATTGAGGACATTTTAGACTAGCTCCATGGTGCTAAATTCTTCACCCAAGTCAAATTTGGGTATCATCAAATTCCTATTGAATCTTCAGACATCTAAAAGAAAACCTTCAAAGTGAAGAAAGGCTTGTATAAGTGGTTGATTATACCATTTGGTCCACTAACGGACATGCTACATTCATGTAGATAAATATTAACACCCTTCGGACTTTTAAAAATTCATTTGTTAAAGTTTATCTTGATGAAATACTAGTCATAAAAAAACATGGGATGAACATTTGTGCCATATTCAACAAGTGCTCCACACTTTAAGGAAATAGAAGTTGTATGTTAACATAGAGAAATGTTCGCTTGGCATGAGGGGGATACCATATCTGGGATACATAGTAGATACAAAAGGAGTTCTTGTGGACCAAACCAAGATCCCTATCATCCAAGAATGGCCTAGACCAAAGAATATAACAAAGCTTCACAAATTCTTAGGGTTAGAAAATTTCTATAAGAGATTTCTACTTGGTTTTTCTCACATAAGTTTTAGGCTACAAAAGGTGGTTCCAAAACAACCTTTATCTCGGTCGAAGAGTACAACAGAAAGCATTCAAAGGATTGAAATACAAACTTTGTTCCACACCAATACTCACACTACCCAATCTTCAAGTAACCATTGAAGTAGATATCGATGCATCCAATCATGTACTCATAGTTGTCCTCATTTAGGATAGTCACCTAATTACTTACCTTTGAAACATTCATTTGTCCAAATAAGAAAATATCCCACATATGATCAAGAGATTTATGCCATTTTCCAGGCATGTAAGCATTAGAAACCCTACATATTAGGAAAGGAGACTATGATTTACAAAAGATCACAAGCTGCTACATTTCTGCATGAGACACAGGACAACTTGCGCCTAGAACAACATCAGAATGGTCTTCATATTTTCAGCAATTCCATTGAATCATCAAGAATAAGAAGAGAAGTGCCAATTCAATAGCATATTATTTACTCAATCTCTCCTCACTTTTCTCAACACATGGAAATAAAGTAAACCATCTAATTCAGACTTTGCATAAATATGTTGTGATTTTCTTAGTGGTAAATGAGTTCCAAATTCTTTGAGGCAAAGGCCATGAGAGAAGTCCTCCTCCAGCTTTACAATTTGGTTGATCATCTCCATCACCCCCATTGCATTATCTCCATGGGATGCTCCAATAATAATAATCCCACCTATAGCCAATGTAAATTTTGATGGGATATAATCGGTGGGTTTCCCAAAGTAGTAGTAGCAGACTTAGACACCGAATGTGTAGCCAATGTTTCACCATCACCATCTTCCGTAGTCACCAATGGAGGGATTTTTGAGGCAGAGAGGTGGGCTTGTACAAGGCATGTCCAGCTACATTCAGGTTATTCTTCACACCTTTCAAAACCAAAGTCTAAGTATTCTATCTAATTTCAAATACATTATGATATCACCCAAGCCTTTAATGGTTGATTGTGTGAAGTGATGATTGACACAAGATTTTTCAAGAAAGGTTCTCTCCACACCCAAGGTATCATCTTTATGGCTAAATTATTGCCTTGTGAAGAACATTATTTCTTCTCTAGTCATTCTAGGGTTCTCATAATTCTTCTAATGGAGATCTGAGTCACTCTTCATCAGCCTCAAAATCTACAACCTTAATGGTTTCCCTATTTTCTTGATTTTTGTAGAAATTTCAATTCATGGGCATCTAATTATACCACATGGTCCTCCTACCACTGCTACAACATGCTCATTCACTCTTCATCGATCAAGTAGAGATGGTAGATTGTAGCTTGGTGGATACACCCACCATATGGGCCTTGATTCTAGATAAAATATCCCCTCCAAAATAGTCAAAGATACCTTCAATGCCGAAAATAGAGTGAAAGTGATGGGAAAACGCCAAAAGATGGGTGAGTAATAATTTTAATACATTTTCTAACTCCAAAGCTATATATAAATTTTATCATTCCATCACAAATGCCACCAATCATGAGACAAAGGAAAGTGAGCAAAGAAAGGATAACGGGAAGGAACGCAAGCTCAAGCCCCCATTCTATCTCATCACCTCAAGCTCCCCATTCTAGTCGGAAAATAATCACATAGATTCCTAGATATTGGTAGCTTATGTTAGAAGTTATGGCCTAATTTTTATACAAATATTCTGACCCCTTGCCTTCTCCCTCTCCATTTTGGTGTGTTAAAGGAAGTAAATTGCTATTTTTTAGAGAGAAGGAAAAGAGTGCAATATATCCTTCGAATTATGCATGCATTTTCCTTGTAGTTGAGTATTAGTTACAAAATAACCCATGGAAGAATGAACAAGTAACTTCAAAACATATTAGAACACATGATTAGGTTTGTTATTGCTTCTTGTCAAAAGGGGCTACATTGTAGTGATTTCAAGTTTAAAATGTTTATTTTGCTATAACAACTTATGTATTTGAATGTCGTTATTTCCATTCAACACAAATTCAAATTCAGAAAAATATCAATTTCAATTGTCTTTTTCTTTGATCCACATGAAACCAAACCTCTATGTATCAATACCTTTTTGTATGCAAGTAAATATAGGTCAAAGATGAATGACCAAAACAATTAAAGACTAAGGTTTTGCAATCTAAAACAACAACAAAAATGCGAACTAACTGTCATCCTTGGAATCCATATTTGATTACATAAGCTTCCTTGAAACCATTCTTTTTAAGCAATATGGCTACATTTAATGAACTCCCATTACACTCACAAATCAGAGAACCACAACATAGTAGGATTTTTATGGGTTATTTTTCCCGAATTGAATAAATTTTCACAAAATTTGTAAAAGGTAGACTCCCTAATCATCGCAAAAATTATTTTAAAAAAGCACTTGACAATTTTCTATGTAAAACCCCAACTACCAAAAACATTATACAAACATTAGCCAATTTTTAATACAATATGTAGATACAATTAGATTTTGAGATTCTTTTCATGGGTTTTATTTTTCAAAATATATATCTACAAAGTTAGAAACAACTATCCACTTTTCCTTACCAAATTTTTGGATCTAATTATAGATCCCCTTCCGACACAATTGGATAATGCAAGTAATTAGGTTTTTTAATAAGAATGGTAAAGAATTATAATAAAAAGGGGGAAAATATCCACAGATTAACACATATTTGGTGCTTATTGAATAGGAAAGATTTAACAACCATTGTATACTTCTATAAAATAGTTTCCACCAAAAATATTTCCCTAAATTACATGATAATAGAAACTTTTCCTTATAAGGGGCTCGAGAATATTGGATAATAGGACTCACCATTCCCAATTTTTTTGGATTCCTCTAAAGCTTGGGGTGATGAAAATAAACTTCAATGGAGCATCAAAAGGTAATTCGGGGCTAGCTGAAGGTGGAGGGATGTTTGAGGACCACATGGACCAACCCATCCTGATTTACTCTTTTGACATCGGGCACGATACTAACAATATGGTGGAGGAAAAGGATCTCCTCAAAGGATGGAAAATTGGCATCTCAAAAGGATGGATGTAAATGGAACTAAAGGAGACTCACAAACCATCATTAATGTGGAAAAAGAAGGTAACATCAACGCTTGGAAAAACAAACCCATCATAGGAGAGATCAAATGGATGAAACCAAAATTTGAACTGTTAACCCTCTCCCATATAAAAATACTACGTAAATGGGTTGTAGATTGGGAAGCCAAGAACAAGGTGGGCCTGTGTATTTCTAACCATAGGCCATTTCACATTTGGGGAAAACCCCTCCCACTGGCACTCCAAGGTCTATTATTTGGAAATGTTGCTGACATTAGAGAATAACATCTATAGTTATTCAAATGGCAATAAAATCAAAAGAAAAGGGATCTTAGCACACACTACCTTCTCTCATATCAAGTGACGGGAAGGATTTATAGGTATTAGTGATCGAATGCCACCACTCCTAGTTATAATGTTACTAGCATGTGTGGTAGCACTTAAATCCTATATTGAGTCATTACCCTCTAGCATGGTGCATGGGATAAAACATCCCAAAGTGAAATTTTTCTTGCATAAATGACATTCACCTTCCAAGTAAAGGTCAAACCGGCTCTAACCAACATGTGACTAGTGAAAATGGAGCCTGGATCATCCTCAAAGATACAACCAGAGAAGGGAAAGGTGAGGGTGGTGCACTTTTCTCGGGGAAGGTTTGAAGACAAATTTCTTGAGGAGATTGCTAAGAATGGTAGAAACCCCTTTGTGAAAGTCTGGGTTCGAAGAATGAGCTCATTAGCCTCCAAAATTGATGAAGTGGAGGATAGAGAGATAGCCAAGTTAATGAAGTCTCTACTATTGGATCCCAAACACACAATTGGTCGAAGGAATGTGTTTGATATTGCCCAATATTTGGGCACAACTAGCATGTTTTTGAACATAGTTGGGTCCTTCTCTCTTCATGACAACCATGTGGACCTAGAAATGTTGTTGTAGGTTGTAATTATGGAGGGTCACAAGCACCAACATATAATTATTAGTAATATGAGAAAAGTGAGAAGGGGAATTAAGTTCATAGCTTCATCAATCGAGCACAAAGCTCCCTGAAAAATGCATTTCCAACCCCGGCCATGGTGTGACAGAGGAGGAAACAACTAACAGTGAATTCAACCCAGGATGACATTCTACCCAAATATTTCGTATGCATTGACTAGAATAGCATAAAATCTAGCCTTAATATTGTATGTAGTTATAATATGGGAATTTGGAGGCTCTGTGTAATTTTCCTACCCCATTGCTAGTAAACTAATATCAATGGCTATTATGGCTTTACATTATGTGAATTAAACTCGAAATGCTCAAAATATATATATATATATATATATATATATATATATATATATATATAGAATTTTATGGATAAGATATATGTTGATGAGTGCATGGATTTGCTAGTTTCCATTGCATCACAAAGGCACACATGAGATGATCACACACAACTAGTACTAAGGATCGGGATAGGCACATGATACAAAACACGTGATGATTATTGTGCTTGTGAGACTGTAATTTTTTTCACTATACTCACACATGTTAGCACAAGAGGAAGAATGGATTGACTTCTCAAGTTGAAAAATCCTTATTGTCTTATTTGGAGTCTTAATTGATTCCTCTATATTATTGACATTTTTCATGCCCCCTCACTTTCTGCCTATTGTGGATGCTCCCCGTGCCTATTTTTTCTTTGAATTTTTTTGTGGTCTAGGAGCTATCCCTAGTCATCATAAGAATAAATAAATAAATATATAACTTAGTGTTTGTAAGTAAGTTTGAACTTGTTTTTTGGCTTGAGAAAACTAATGGGAGTAAGTTCATGCTTATGTATCCATAATGTACAAGGTTGTATTAGTAGGGTCTTTGAATTTCTTCGACACCGCCTCCAAAATGAGTGATCATCTGGTCCATAGGGAACTTGCACACCCATAACCCTTTCACCAACCTCGCTTACATTTTTGATATCTAAAAACTCTAATTCATTCTCCTCCCTCGCCTTAAAGTAAGCATTTTTGGCATTACAACTCTCTTGTATACATCAATTAATCTTACTAGCATAGGGAATAGAAGAAGCCAAACTACTAAAATTCTAAATGTAGATACAAGTTTCTGATGAAAGAATGGAGACATGTTATTCGTGCATTCGGAGGAATTCATTATTAGAGGGAGGAGTTACAACTACTTCTAATAAGCGAGGTGCTTGTAAAAAACATGGCCTCTTGTTGAACTTGAAGTGTACAAGTAAGTGCAGCCATGGAATGCATAACAAATTGTGTAGATTTTTAATTTTCTCAGTCCTTCCTGTCATCTTATGAGGCCAAGCTAACAAAGAGACAACAACTACTGTTCTACTTGCATAAAGGGCATCCATTGTCATTAGCATTATCATAAGCATATGGCTCCAAAATCTCACCTACCGAAAGTGTTTATAAATTATATGTGAAAAATATTCATTTCGACTCAAGACTAATTTTGTTATACTCGAATTGATGTCATTTATTTGACTGATTTCATAAATGTAAATCAATCTTACCACAATTCATGACGGCTGACGGTAAAAACAAATTAATTTATAAATAGACTTTTATCTTGAAGAGAAATTTTAAAGAACAAGAATAAGATATTTTAACATTTAGGAGGCTACCAAAGATAGCCTATGGGACATGAGAGTTACCTATGGTGAGTTTATGATTAGATCCCCTTTTTTTCAACCATATTCTCACTAAAAATATTTTGAAAGGATTCAACAGCCACTGTGCTAGAAAACTGGGCCCTAATTCCATTATAAGATTTACATTCAAACATGAAATGTTTCTCTAACTCCACTACACCAGATGTGCAAAAGACACAAATTCTCTCTTCCCATGCCTCTTTAGGTCTTTTCCATCTTCCAGACGATGTGAATTAGATCACAATCGAGCTATGAATATCTTTTCTTTTCACATGATATTAGCCCTAAAAAATCCTTTTGTTGATGATCACATGTAGGTCCAAATAATACCTCTTCTTTATCCCTAATGGATTTCCCCACATAACTTGGTGGAATTTATCTATAACAAAAGTTTTTATCTCTTGGCTATTATTAGGACATGCATTCAAGTAAATGTTCCATTTTTAAATCCATTTGTTGTTTTGATTCATCCATGACTTCTTTCTTTTTTTTTTCAAAAACAAATTGAGTACAACCTTAGGCCATCTGTTGCCATCCATTTGTTCGATCCTTTTTAAATATGTTATGAGATGAACCATAGCAATAGCTTCTAAAGGTATAACCCCCATTTCAGCTAGAAGAATCTCATATGGGACCGAGATCTTTAATTTGAACTTGCTAGTAATCATGATTTTTTTAATCCTCTCAAATTGTTTCCACCTTGAGTTTGAAATGTTGCTAGCCCAAATCTCACACCCATAAAGCACCACTTGTGTTACAAATCTGCATACTTTTAAATCTCATAGTTTTGTCTCTCTACATTTGTTTTGGAAAGCATAAGCATCTCTCCACCCCCTAATTCTCTCTTTGCTAAAACTCTCCCAACTAAGCTTGTTATTAAAGTCCAACCCAAGATATTTATATTTCGTTACTTCATCTAAAATTTCTCCATCGAAATAGATTTCATACTAAGTTCTTTTCTTTCTATTGGAGAAGATTATAATATTGGTCTTATTGGTGTTGGATTGCATCCCCACTTATTTACAAAAGCATCCTCTATTAAATTGGTTTTAGATACACACACACCAAAGGAACCAAACCTAAGATTTAATTAGGGTTAATTTAAACCAAATGCAATTAGTCCCCATCATAGTTTGAATAAAAGTTAATTGAATTGCAATGTAGTAGATATCTTTGAGCATCAAAAAATTAAATTGCATGGTCGATATAATTTAAAATGTTTTATTATGAAGAATTATGTTATAGTTGTATTATAATATATGATGTTACTCTAGAAACCTAAATTTGATACTTAGGTAATCTTGATTTGGCTTAATTTCCTTAATCATGACTTGCACGCACAAACAAAGCTTAAATCTTTTATTCCATTCTCTCCTAAGTCTTACAAGTACTTCATATTCTCCACTCTATTGTTTAGGAACCTACATGATCAGTCTCATTTCTCATTCACATCATATATATCTTGTCACAATTCTTCAAATTTTCATTTATAACATTCTACCTCCCTGACACTACCATCCAAGTTTGAAAATTTTATTTACGGTGGGCTAACAGCAATTTTTTTATGTTCATATTATTTCCACTTCCTAATTAATCTCAGTGTGAATTCACATCCCGTAGAATGGTATAAAATAAAGTTACATGAACTTATTTACTCACTTGGTATTCACCAAATCTCCTTGAACAAACACTTATCAAGTCTTAAGCAAACTTGTCATAATCTTCACCGAATAAAAACAGACATTAGGGTGACTTATATATAAGTATGAATCACTCTAAACAAAGTTGAGAGAAGACCAAGCCAATTAAAAATCATTCTCAAGGTCAAATACAGCACTATCGGTATGTATACTCCAAAGGTCACTTCAAGGTGGTTTTACTCTAGCAAATATAAATCTACAAGCACTATATTCTTACACTTTATTATGGACACTATTCAACACTCACAAAGATTACATATGAAATATACCTAGTTAGCATGTTATTAGTGTTTAGGAATGAGGAAAACATAGGGAAAAAAACCCTAGACTTGCATTTACTCTTGCATTAGTACTATGAGAACTACATGGAGTTTGAGCATCTCATTTGAGAAATGTAGTATAACACTTGGTGAGAATCAACAAGGGATTAACCACTAAGGGGTTGGCCACTAAGGGCAATCCAACTCAACCACACCATAAAATATATTTGAGTTATGGTAAAAACTAGGATTTGATCATCACGGGAGTAGGCGTGATTATTTTAGAGCCAACAAAGTTTAAAAAGTCATTAAATATGACATGATGAAATGGATCAAATTGACATAGATGTGAAAAAAATGTCAAACACTAATATAAAATTGGACACTAGTTTTTCCTTTAGCGTTCAAACTTGGCACTAATGTCTTATAGGGTTTTAGCACTTTATTGAAAAGGTGAGGTAGATTTAGCCTTGGCGTAGCTTGTTTGACCTAATTTCAAATCCAAAAATCTTGTGAAGTGGCAATAAATCTAAGTACACTCATCTTCTTGTGTTTTACTATATTTAACATGTGTCATAATTGAATGTAACTTCTTAATATCATTTTACATGTACTATTATATATGAATGGTTACCGTAGATGCCTAAATTTGGGACAAAACATTATTACACAACACTTTTAGCAAATTATACATATATGAGTCTTAAGCAATAAATCAAATGTTTAGTGGCGTAAGTCTTGATTTGGTATTTGTTAGTTTAGCTTTCTTGTAACTATTTTCTATAATATTAATGTGGTCTTATACTCTTTTTTATGTCATGTAAAAAGATCTCTAGTTCTTTCCTTTTATTGTTTGACTATTTTATATCCCGATATGGAACCATTAGTTTCAAACAAAACTATCCAACATTTTTTTTTGTGAATAAAAATATTTTCCCCTTTTGGTTTTTGGTTCTTTCTAACAATTGGTCTTGTTGTTACTCTTTTTCACTTCACTTATTATGTTTTGGGTAAGAATTTCCCACCACTAGATTCAGATTTCAAAGTGAGATGCTCCTATATATATAAGTTTTCTAAGACCATGTATCATCTAAGTACCATTTGCACAATATCTAGCAATGATCAAGGAGCTATTATATCACATCTCATGAGCACATCTTAAGGTGTCAATTATTATTTTTTAATTATTCTACATTTTCATACAAGGGTTACAATTGGGACATAATATCCCTATATCAGTTTTGAGGCACGAGGGAAAGCTCATGATAAGGGAGCTAGTTTTCATACACACATGTACCACACACTCAAAGAACTACATGAAGTTTGAAATGTAGTGCATTTCTTAGTAAAATTCAACTAGGATTGACTATCGAGGTCAATCCAAATCAAGCACCTAACCTTGTTTTTATTATATAATGTTTTCTTGAGTGTGTTTGTGGGAAGCTAGGGTTTTGCAGATGCAAGCACAAGTGTAAGGATTACAAGAAATATAAATATGCCAAGAAGCAGAGAAGGAAAATGTAAAGCAAACCAAAAAACCAAAGGTACATCAATAGTTTTCTGTAGACACTAAATTTTTCTCAAAATCATTATTGCTTCGTGATTTTGGCAAACATTATATATGTGGACCTAGAATGATGAAACTAAGTCTTAGTTGTGTAAGCCCTTGTTGTTTTACTTTTACATCACTTGACTTATCTTCTTATTTTTGACTTAATTGATGTTTCTTCATGTTTTTATGTTATGTCACAAATATTTCTATCCTTTACAATTGTCTATTTTTCTTTTAGTGACTTTGGTCCAAGACCATACAAATTGGTCATGACTATGGTACGGTCATGACCTGAGATGTACTGAGACTTAAATATTTTGACTTTTTGGTCATTTTTTCCTATTGGATATGTTTGTTAGTCTTTTCTTTTTCACATCTTATGTTTTTGGTTAGCTTTGCATGCCACTAAGATTCAAATTTCAATATACATACATACATACATAAGTTTTCCTTAAGCATTTAATTTCTAACAAACACCTATCTAAGTACCAATTATTGAGCTAAGAAAATAAGAGTACTATCTTAATATTGCATATCACAACAAAGGAGGTCATAAATTTGTTTTGCACATCTACATATAAGGGATTTAATGGGAGAAAATTAGCATAACCCACTATAAATGTAGAAGCATAGGGTCAAAGTTAGGTCAAGGGATTTAGTTGTATGCACACTCATACAACACACTAGGAAAGCTACGTTTAGTATGAAATGTAGTGTAAAACTCAATGAATTACAAATGGGGTGACCTTTAAGGTCAATATAACTTAAGTATTTTCATATTTCATTTTTTTATCTAAGGATTTCTTGAGGTTATTGCATGAAGTTAGGTTTGTTTTGCATGTATAGGTACAAATAATAGGGTTACAAGTGAATCTAAATATATCAAAGTGTGGCACAAGTGGTAATGAAACAACATAGGAAAAATTAGATTTATGCCATCTATAAGTACAAGATAATAGAATAAGGTTGGTTTATAGAATTCAATCTTGACCTTTTTGTATGGTCCTACCCCCTGCATGATTTGAGATAGAAATGATCAATTTGAGCACATTCAAAATTATATGTGTACTTCCATATGTAGAAATGACACAATTAGAAATCAGCCTCAACTAGCTAAGTCACCTTCCTAACCCTATTATTACTTCTAATTGATTTATAAGTTTGACATTCTTGCAAATAAATTAGTTTCCATTGTGTAATTGAAATGGTTGCATTATTATTTTCCCTATTATATATTGTTCATTTAAATTAATTAGATTTAATCTCATGTTACTAATTTAGGGTTGATACATTTTGGTGAACTTGATATTGATTGAACCCTTTACCTAGCTTAGGGTTTAGATCATTTATACATTAGCTAGGAATTATGATCTCCAAACCCCTTATGACTTTAAGGTTTCTTCCTTGATTTGGGAAAGATATGGCTTGTAATCTTGCTTTGCAAAACCAAAATGGCTACCATCCCCTAAGTAGGTCCATGTTGCTTAAGGGTTTAATAAATAGGTTTTGTATGCATCATACCTAGTGTTTATGATTACATTACTTGTTTTTTAACTGATTTGGTTTATGGTTATGATGATACATCATCTTATATTGTTCCTTGGTTTCAGCATCCACCTCTCTTTGCCACTCCTAGTGTAACACCTACTATGAGTAAAAAAAATTTCGATGTCTCCCTAGCAAGTTATCTATCTATCCTAGAGGCACCTCGTGAGACCTTTGACTTATGTACTGTTACTTCCTAGCTTCCCTAACAATAATAACTTATTAGAACATTGTTTTGATGATGACCTTAGTTCTGAATATGCATCTAGTGATAGTGGTTAGCTTAGTGAGGATTGAATTATTTCCTTGTGTATTCATGCCAAGTTTCCTAGTCATGCATCGCTTCATAACATAGAATCCATTAAGTGTGCAGATGAATCTTCTTCAAATGATGATGTATTCTCTTTTAGTTGGACTATCCTACCCATATTTCAAGAATTAATAATGTTATTTTCTTTCTCGATACTGACATGGATAATGATAGTGATGATGAATATTCTTCTACTTCTATAGATGGTGATGTACATAGTGATTTTGCTAATAATGTTCCTAGTTTTGAGGGTTTTCCCATTCATGATGCTCTTTGCTAATGATATTTTCCATTTCTACAATGTTGTTATTCTTTATGATGATTCCATGCTTAATGATATTCTTGACAATGTTGGTATTTTTCATTGTTGATTTCTCTGATATCATAAGCACATAATATTTAGCATGTAATGACAATAAAGTGCAAGTAATGAGAGGATGGGACTGAATGTCTAGGATGCTTATGGGCTAGATAGTGTTCGAACAAGTTGGATCTAGATTGTATATTCTTTGTCTAGAAAATAGAGATTTGCAAGTTGTCTAGATAGAAACACCCGAGAAGGGTATAGAACTACCTAGGCACTAGTGTCTATACTTGGTGTCGTATCTTGGCTATGATTATGGATTTTATATTTTTAAGGTTTGACAATCTTGCTTTCACTTCACTCTTTATGACTCCAAATTTTTTGTAGGGTTTCATTGTCACACATGTACTTGCAAAACAAACCCTAGCCATATACACAAGGCTCAAGGACATATTAGATTTAATAAAATATGAATATGTTTGATTTATACTGACATCGGTAGTCACCCAAATGTGATTATCACCAAGAGTTTCATGACATTTCAGACTCAATGTAGTTTTTGTGAGTGTGAGATAGAATTGTATCCCTTGAAGCTAGATTTACCTTGTTTTAGTCGCACCAAGATAATAGGATACAACTACTTTTCCCCAAGATGAATGTATGAGATGGAATTCATAAATTTCCCTTCTTATGTAGTGAATGATAACACCTAAATGTATTCCTTAAATATTGTTCTTTTCTCAAATAGTATATTAGAAGTAATATCCCAAATTTCCCAAACCCCTTAGAATAGTTAGTAGGTTGTGTATATATATGATTCCTTTGTTTGAATTTTGACACTTAGTGAAACCAAAGGTCTACCCAATTTACAAAATAAGAATTATAAAAGACCCAAATTCAAGAACCAAGTGGAAAATTTAAAAATAAGACATGATGAAATAAAGTGTGTAAAAGGGAAATTGAAATCCATGAGCTAGTTTCCTTATTGAGTGTGCTTTCATGCAATTTGACTAGTCCAAAATTCAAAACATGAACCATGACAACCAAGCTATAATGTAAAAATTATTACAAAACCTTCCGAACCCCTCTCCTGGTCAGTTTGTATTCCATGTGATGATCATATTGACCTTTTAATTTCTTCAAATGCATTGAATAAACATGTATAAGGTTAAAAAATGGTGTAATAAATTCCATTCATGAAGTGCAAGTAGAAGACTAGTTCTCAAATAAGCCTTAAAAGGCCAATTTCAAAATTTTCAAGATCATGTGTGCATTTCTTGGGATGGTTATGAAAAAATCATAAACATCTGGATGTGGTATTAGATATCCTTTAATGTGTTGGAAGTAGTTTAGGAAGATTTAGGAAATATTCGGTGATTTGGAGTAGTCTGTATAAAAGTGGGGTTTTTGGGTGTAAGGAATGAATAGTCAAAATATGAACTTGAACTTCTCCAAATGATTCTATGAGCTCTATAATGAGTTAAGAGGAAAACAAGTAGGCAATGTAAATTTTAATAATCCTCTACAAAGTGGTAGCATCAAATTTGATCCAAGGTCTGATGGATTTTTGAGACAGTTCATAATTTACAAGTGTACCTCATTATCTTGATAGAAAGGGGCCATTTTTTGGATTTGAAGGAATAATTAATGTTTGAAACCTATGTCATTGGTCTTATAATATTCTTTGGATTCATATTCATATAAAAATTCACCTCAAAATTCCATCTTGAAGCCATGGATGAAGATTTCGCGCTCTCATGCTATTTTAGGTAAGCTAGTGCAAAAATTGATTTCCAAATGATGTAAGGAACATTTTGTTGAACCTCTCATCCATTTTTACCCAATAGGACAAGGTGGAAAAAATTCTCCCTACTATATTCTTACAACTCTTCCCAACATCCATGTGTAGTCGAGTCATCCTGGGTTGAGTCAAAGCTTGAGTTAGGGAGAAGTGTGAGTGAGATCCCATTCTTACCCAATTTTCCTCAGTGCCACATGTCACCACCTTTCTCCAAGGCACCATTTTCTATCCCCTATGTCCATTTTTCTCCAAGGGGAAAATGAGG
This sequence comes from Taxus wallichiana var. yunnanensis, assembly GCA_018340775.1. NCBI lineage: Eukaryota > Viridiplantae > Streptophyta > Pinopsida > Cupressales > Taxaceae > Taxus > Taxus wallichiana. Next base: position 178,180,651 of record CM031234.1, read on the forward strand.
AAATAAAAGTGTTCCTATGAGCAAGCTTCAGCTCCTGGTTTTTCATGTGACCTCTCCCGATTTAGTGGGGTGCTTGTTTGGCTCCTCCATCTCACTCATCTTCACTACAGGGTTTCAAATTGTCTCAATATTTCTCCAAGGTTCCCTTTTATATCCCTTTAGTACCTTTTCACCATTAAAAAAATATTTTAATTCCACAAAAACTCATATTTATCACGAGGGTCAAACCATGGTCAACAAGACATCACAAACGTGAAATAAAATACATTATAACTCTTTTTTAAACCATTTCTTCAACATAGTTTTCTATTCCTCAATTATTTATTTTTTCACACATTTCAACCTCTATTAATGGTTTCCATACCACAATAACTAAAGGACAACGAGATCCTTCTCCATTTCTTGAAGATCTAGTAGGCAAAATCACCCAAAAATTAGAGAAAATAATAATCAACAATTCTTCTCTCACACAAAGCCACTTTTCAAAACATGAAGAAGCTGATTTTTAGGGCTATTGAGGAATTTTTTTGTCATAATTCTTCCCTCCTCAAAGAATTTTCACTTTCCCAAAGATTCTACTAGCGAAAAGCTCAAATTTAGAGAGAAGGATCCTAAAAATCTAGTTTCATCTAAGACATATCTTGCATGATGGGGTTACTAATTTTTCAAGATATGGAGGACTGAATTTTTCTCAGTATTCTTCCCATTTTAATGAAAAAATCATTTTATCACTCATCCAAATGAAGTAATCATCTGAAATTTAGAGCAAGGAATATTCTAATAAAACCCATAATTTCAAGATTGTTTTCATTGCAATCTGACACATGCAATACACTCACTAAAAATAGCATGTGGTCATGATAAGGCATGCATAAAAATAGTATGTTTTCAAATTAGGTGAATTATTGGCATCCACAGTCCCCAAGATAGGAAAGAAACATCAGGAAGTGAAAATAATGCAAAATTGCTAAAAATAGAAAGTTTTTATTTGAGCCTAGAAAGTTATGGGTTCCTCATTTTTCACTCATATTATTTCTTTTTACCATCATTGTGAGGTCAAGAATATGTTTCATGGATCAATAAATAAAATTAACTCTCCACAATATTTCAAATGATCTTAAAGCATCATTTTGATCACATTTGTGTCAAGGAGCATATTAGAGCACATCAAGGTGTAGTAGGTGAAACCAGGAACATTATGAGGTCAGAAAAGAGTTTGAAAAGAGTCAAGAGCTCCATTGAAATCCAAATTCATCAAGAGGATGATTATCATAAGCATGATGAGAAAATATCATTATGAGTGAGAATGGAACTCATATCGAGTAATGCATACCCAAAGAAGTGTTTCTAAACACTTGATCTATGCTCGATAATGAGCCTGCATATTACAAGATAAAGCAAGTAGAATTTGAAATGAAGAGGGGAAAACATGGAACTCATTCTCATTCACTCCTTCAAGTACCATTCAAGGATTATTCTTGTTATTAGGAAGAGATCCTATCTACACGAGGAGCAATCGAGCATAATAATGTCTAAAAACCATAGGGATGTTTCCACTCATGGTCAAGAAAGTGAGTGGTGAAGAGTTCATCATGTTCATAGGTGAAGTGTGAGACTCAAGGAGTGAGGCAGTGATCACCACATCCTAACTCCACCATTATGTTCAAATCTTCTTCAAAGAAAAAAATAGGAAGAGCTATTCCAAGGCATCCAAGACCATTATGTGTGAAGAATTGAGAAATCATCCATTCCCATGAGAAACATGTGAGAAGGAGGTGTATGCGTTGATCTCATTCAAGGAGAATTCTAGAGCTAGGAAAGGTAAGAGGATGATCCTCATATGGATCATAGTGTATGAAAAATGAGAAACCATCTCAATTCCACTTGATGTCATTCACTAGGAAGTGTTCTTAAACATTCATTCAAACCTTGCGGTGTGATCATGCCTCGATAAATAAACACGTTGCAATCACCTGATTTTGGTTTAGTGGATGATTATATGATAATAATCTCATTCAGAAGCAATCCTCTATCTGCAAAGTGATGATCTATTTTAGTGAATGAAATATAAACATCAAGAGATTCAAGCATCATAGAGTTGATTTGTGATCACTAGGGTCAATTGTGAAATCCTAAGAAATAAGAAAGTGATCCTCACTCTCACTATGAGATCAAGAACAAGCCATCATGAGTGATGCCCATATTCATCCTAGACATGCATTGTAATTCCTCATAATGGTTTTCTGAAACACTCATTCAATAATATGAAGTGTTTGTGCATCTTACAGAAGGAGGAATTTGTGAGAGAATGCTTCAAATCAGAAAAGCTTCATCTTTATCCGATCAATCAACCCCTTATCTTTATCTTTATCTCCTCCTCTCTCCCCATATTCTAATTTTCTCGTTAATAATGCACTTTTTTATTTTTTCCTATTCACTTAAATGACCCTTAACATTAACATTGTAAGATTACTTTTTCACTAATAAGAAAAAGACTCACCTTTCAGGAATATGAAAGGTCACAAGTGATGAGGATAGGTGAAAAGTCATGTGGGGGGTAGATGAAGAGACAATTTTTAATTCTATAAATTGGAATGGCTTCTCCATTCCAAAGGGTTGGAAATTGTTGATTGAATGTATGTTGTTGAGATTACCACTTCTACATCAAAAATAAAAGTAATGATTATTTGATTTTGTGTCTTATGTTCTTCTACTCTCTCTTTCCAACTTTGTATACATGATAATCTTGTAAAACCAAGAAAGGTGTTTGCACCTTTGATAAATGAATCAATGAAATTATGTGTCTATGATTTGTTGGTCTTATTTTTATTTTCATTGGTGTGTTCTTCTAATTGAATGTGGACCTAATCTGTTTACCGTATGTGAATTTTGTAAGCCTACTCACAACATTAACCCTCTCTCTCCTTATTCCCTAACTCCCCTTTACCTCTCTTCACTACAAATTCCTCCCTTGTACATTGTACAATTATTTTCCATAGGTTTAGTGGAGTAATCCTATGTGATCCCCATCCCAATGGCCACCAAACAATTTAGGTTAGTTTCCATTCAATAATGGGAGCTTCCCATACACAAGGAGGGGCTTAGCCCCGTGATCATTGGTGAAAAATCAATAATTTGCAACATGAAAAATTATTTAGCCAACAGGTGGTACTGTCCCTAGGACAAGAAACAAAAGCATGACCAATAATGGGAACATGGATCCCGTGGCTCGACCAAAATCATACAAATCTAGAAAATATAAGACAAAGTCACATTCAATGTCAATAAAAAACAATACAAGGACTAGGAGAGGTGTCACTAGTGTCTAATCTTCTCACTTAGGAATCATGCATATAACAACATACTAGAGGCATTATGTAATAGTAATAAGTGCATATTTTTGTGTCTACACTTTACTCATTAAAAATTTAAAGTAAAATCAAGTAAAAATCAACAAACATCCAATAATAAGAATTCATCCATAGATCTTGAAGTGACCAGTGCCCTTTGATCAATTTTCTCACACATAAAATAACATATAATAGTTTAATCATGCTAATATACTTATTATTATACACAAATATCAATAAAAATTAATTATAAAAGACATAAGGTGATATTAAAAATCTCATATATGCAACGTTGAATCAAAACTCGTGTACAATGAGGGGCATGTCCCTTACAATCATATATACATCACCCCTCTTTCTCCTCATATTCCATACTTAATATCTCTACATGACCTAGAGAGCTTAAAGATTCTCCCATGTATCATCAACCTTGATAATGTGATCGCGGCCTATAATGTCATACTTGCTCCCATAAAACTCCTAACTCTATTAAGACTTTTCGGGTTTCTACCTTCATTTTCATTAATATATCTAATATATTATGTGCCAAGTTTTTCCTAAGAGGTGGAATTAACCTCTTGGTTCACTCTACTCAACTCTTGGTCAACTCATTTTCCAAAACTTTTGAAGTCGTTGTCGACACTACAACATGATCAAACAAATAGGTGTACTTTTCTCGTGATATCATCTACACTCTTTAATATCTCTCCAGTCACCACTTTTGTTGGGATGTTCCATGTGAATATGTAGATTGAGTCATTCATGATAGTCATAAAAATATATCATCTATAATCATAATCCCAAAATCATGTATTAGCTATCAATTATCGCTAATTATAATTACAATTCTCAATTATTCAATCAACAAAAAAATAATAATATACTTATACGTAGCTATCATAACCACTACAATATCATTTGTGGGTGTACTTGTTATTGATTCCATGTATCATCCTACAAGTAGAGGCATACACTCCCCCACCTCTTACTAGAATTATACGTAATATTCCTCCACTTTCCTCACCTCTTAGTGCTCCTATGATACTACCCGAACCTTATGTTGGTTACTTACCACAAATAGAAATAGTAATACCCATTGGGTCTTTTTCTACCATTACATATATCTCACCACATATATGGTGTCATCCTTTGCATTCAACGTCATCCTCTTCCCCACCATTATTAGTGGGTCTTCCTTGTATGCGAGTGGTGGTAGGAGATCAATCATTGTATACCTTATATTTTCCCTCTCTCATTATTTTATGGAGGGATATCCTCCATAGGTATGATCTTGGGGCACATCATATACAACCCTAAATTATTGAGTCATATTCTCATGCTAAAAGTGGTCCCCTACACAGGAATTAATCCTATAGCCACATACTCAAGGCTCCTTTTTTTTATTATCTCCATGACATCCTTGGCCTACCTTGGGTACTCTTTATATGGTCCATAAACAATGCACCATAGGGTCAATTTATTTAACATAGCTTGATACTCCATCGTCTTGAGCCCTTACCTCCCTAGTATCACTCGCCTAGCCATGTATATCTCTATATGGGACTATTTTTCCTCTAGTCTTAGGAGCCACACAATTGCAATATACTCATACACCCATATGTGTAAAAAGGCCACCACTGTTACCCCACCACCATGGATCTTGAATACATATCTATAAAAATATCTATATAAATGGGCCAACATACACCAACACCAAACAAATATCATAACTTACTTATATGTAGTATGAGTCACTTCACATAGCTTATAAGAAATGGAAACATCCCCATCATCCACTTTATAGACACCAAAATATACAAAAAGTCATTGTTACATCATACTTTTATTAGCTTGTTATATATATGAGTTTTAAACAATGGAATAAGGTCTTAGTGGTAACAATCTTATTTTGTATTTCTCTTTGTGAATCAATTGAACCCCATTTCTTACTATTTAGTCTCTTTGATTTGATTTTGGGTTTCCTTACAAATATATTTGGTATTCCCCTTTCACTGTTATCTTTTATCTAATCCTGGTCCAAGACCATGCAACAAGGTCAGGATTGTAAATATGATCTTGACCATTGTGTACAGTCTTGGCCTCTTTGGTTTTTCACTTATTTTCTCTTCACGACCCTTTTTCCACTCTTTTTCCTTTTGGATTATATATTTTGGGTTATCCTTTCCCATCATTAAGGTCCTAATTTCACAATATATATATATATATATAAGTTTAACCTAATAATTTATCTTATGGAAATTACCTATCTATCTACCACTTATTGAATTGATAAAACTAGTACTACATCTACATACTACATACACAACATACGAGGTCATAATTATGAAGTTTTCATCTACACATAAGGTTTTTTATTGGTATGAATTAACATTTCCCGCTATCAATGTTAAGACACAAGAGCTAACCTAGGTCAAGGGATATTTGAACGCACATTTGCATAAAACACTAGGAGAGCTACATTAAGTCTAAAATATAAAGCATCACTCAGTGATTCACAAGTGAGGTGATAGTCAAGGTCAGTCTAAATTAAGAATTTTGATCTTTATTGAGTCTGTTGTAGGATAGATAGGGTTTATTTTTCAAGTTTCATGCGTGACATCTAGTGTTTCATGTGAAGTTGAAGATATCAAAGAGTGATAAACAACAACAAACATTAAAACTGACATTTATAGATCCTAGTTGCCTAAAATTCCAAGAATATGTGGTTTGGTTAAGACCATACCATCCAATCTTGACCTATTTTTATGGTCTTGACCTAGTGGTTTTACAACTCCAGATAGTGACTGTTTCAAAATTCAAACTTTTCCTTTAGCCAAATCAGTCATTAACACATCTTGAATATGTTCTTAACTAGTTAAATGCCTATTTCCATCTTGTTTGTGCTTCAAATTATATATGCTTGATTATATTTTATTTTTATGGTCTAAGGTGTAAACTTGAGTGCTTTCAGTAGTGTAATATCTATTACATTATTGCAAGTAAAACCTAATTAAATTGACTTGAAATTTAATTAAGGGCTAAATTTCTTGGTGAACCTACTTTTAATTAAACCTTTCACCTAGTCTAGGATTTTTAGATCCTTGTGTATTAGTCCTATTGATATCAAGACTGTTAGGGAATGTGTGAATCATTTGTAAGAGTATCCCTTCTTCTTTGTGTGGCCATGAATTTCGATAAATCTTTTCTAAACCGTAAGGGTTTCCATACCTCTAACTAAGTCCATTCTAATTTTTGTTTTTAAAACTCTAATGATACTTCTATACCTATTACTCTTCGTCATACTCTAGTTTATGGTTATTTTGAATGTATTACATGTGGAATTCCTAATTACGAGGCTGGACCAGCTTTTAGAAGTTGTCCCTTATGATGGCATCCCTAGTTATGCTATCTCTATTCATATTACTTGTCATGATGCTATTACTGGTCAAATCTTCTATAATACTCCTAATGATGATGACTTTGTACTCAACTATGATCAAGAGTGTCATGCTCTTGTGTTTCGAGATTTTCCACCTTTTTTTCTAGTCCACCTCAAGATCTTCCTCCTACACAATCTTTTATACCACCCAATCTATTATGTATATATTACAAAAACATTCCCCACAATCAATTTCACTAGTAATGCTACTCCTACTCCACCTATTGCACCAACCAAAGATATAGAGAACTCTTGTGAGATGAATTGTACTACTACCCCTAGTCTTGAAGGTAATATAGATGTTTTGGGAAAGTGATATGACCAAAAATATTCCCCACACCTAGTGATGCTCTACTTGAGGCTATAGATCCCATAGATTCTAGTGACGATGAGACTATTTCTAGCTTGCATGAGGAGGATATCCCTTCCATTATTACATTGATTGATGGTATTCCTTGTATTTATGATAGTGATTTAGAATCCACCCATAGTGAATTCCCTAATGATGATATGTATGATGATTATTTTATTGCACATGACATTAATTTTGTTTCTACTCTTCCTACTGAATGCAAAAGTAATGATAATAATTATACTATTCTTATGCATCTTGAATGTGCTCTACTAATGTTTCTACTCCTTCTATTAAATGTGAAAAGAATTATACTATTGATTTTGATATTCCTAATTTTATTCTTGCATACACTAATCATACAATTTATTAGATTCCCATCACACATAGTAATATCGATTCAACTTGTGTTTATACTTCTTCTATTGAAATTAAAATTCATGCTTGTACATTTAATTCAGTTGTAAATACTATTGTACTTGTTGTTCCTAATTCTCTTAGCATAAATGAACATGTTGATGTAAATTTTTTAGCTTTAGCTTCTTCTCCTAGTGTGGATAATGTGCTTATGGATAATATCCCTTTAGATCCCCAACATGAGGCCAAACCCGTAGAACCCCAAGTGTTACCCAAGGTAGTTGCACATGAGACATCACCTCACATTAATTTCAAAAGAAATAATGTCCCTATGGCTACCATTAATGGTAAGGTGCAAACTTTGAACAAAAATTAAGAGACTTATGTCATACCTCCTCAAGAGGTCCTTTCCCTTATGCATGCAGTAGGTGATTTACAATGTAAGGTTCAAAATCTAACCCTTGAGAGAAAATCTTATTATGCTAGCATTGATTCTAATACTATATATGGAATTCATATAGCATGCAAGATCTTCCAATATTCATTCCTAGGAATTTTTTCATGCCTACATTTCCATTTTTTGATGGCATGTCGCATCCTTATTTGCACCTTAAGAATTATAGGGACCTTATAGCCTCATATAGGAATACTTAGTTGCTTCTTTAGGATTTCCATTGCAGCCATATAGGAGATGCTTTGTATTGTTTTACACATATACCTAGTGGGTATTTAAGTGCTTTCTTAGAACTTGAAGATGCTTTCCTAGCTCATTTTAGCTTCAATAAAGGCCATATAGATACATATAGGTTTTTACCCTCTCTCCATCAAAGTGCAAATGAGCATGTATACGATTTTATCTTATAATTTAAAACTAATATACACTTATTGTTATATCAGCCCATTGATTTAGAAATGAAATATATATTTTGTAGAGGCCTCATCTGGACCCTTAAAGAACACTTATTATATGATACTTGTGATTATTTCACTAAGCTATGCCTTCATGTTATGGACTTAGAGTGATATTTTATCCTCCCAAATCACCTCGAGCATATGGATGTAGGCAATAAAATCACTTCTATTTAAAATTATTATTATCCAATGCCAACATCATCATTTATTACCAATCATGTTAAGATTTTGCATCATGGTAACAATTCTTTTCAACCTCCTCATAAAGCTAAAATTTTCATACAATATCCTCCTTGCTCTTATCATAGACTAGTTTATTTTGACGGGCTTGATTGATTGCATGATATTATACTTTCCCTCATGGATAAGAGGTTGATTTGTTTACCACCTAACAATCATCACCCTCCTCACTAGATTACGCAAGAAATAGGTCAGCATTTTTGTATATTTAATCACATTAATGGGCACCATGACAATGACTATTATGCACTAGATCAAAATCTCAAGTTCTTAGAAGAAAAAATCATCATCAATTTTGAGACATGGCATTCTCGATATATCTTCTTCACCTCTTTTACATCATTGGCTTGCAATAAGTTTACCTCTTAATTTTCCTTATATGAATGTAACAAATGGTGATTCTCACAATGAATAAATTCCTCCAAAGGATCCTCTAGAATCCACACAAATATTGCTTGTCATGGAACAAAGGTGGGTACCAAAATTTACACACGTGACTTCCACCTCTTCTTCATCATCATTCACAACATGTATGGTTAAGCTAAATCATAATGTATAGTATGTACTAGTGTTCTCTCGGTAGCTTAGCATGCCCTATTATTTCTTGTTCATCTTGTCTTTACTACACCATGATCCAACCTGATATCTCATTTATACCATACCTATCTCTCTTATCATCATGTGTTAATTTTTCCAAGTCCCACATGGCATATATGAGAATATCCTTCCATTATTACATGAGAATAAGTTTCCTCACCTTATAATACCTTTGGAACTTACATGGAATGCATACAAACCATACTCATAGAGTTTAACCATGTATCATTCATTGCATTTTCATTAACTTCTACATAACTATCTAAGTCAATTCATGCTCTAAACGTACTATAATCCAATCACTCACACTAATCATGTAATAAACTATATCTATCATCTAAATTTCATTCATTCATATATCTTAATTCAATGTAATCAAATAGTCATAATCACATATAAGTATATCAACGCATAATCACGACACGTTTGTACTTATCAAATTAACTACAACTCTTGCAAAATCATGAAATTTATTCTCACACACACACACATGTAAAATTAACAAAAATTCCATATACAATATACCAAGGGTACAACCCTTCGTGCGTATCACTCATCCTTGTCACTACTCTCAATAGGAACTAGTCCTTGTGATTTCAAGGCTCTTCCTATGTCCCCGTACTATCTTAATTGTGGTCTTTCCTAGTAATGTGCTAGCCACTCCCATAGTGTAACATTATCTATCAACACTTATGCATACTCTTCCTTAGACTCTACTAACAACACTATTAAGTCTTGCACTATATTGGTACCAGGATGTGGCTCAAGCTATCAAGATAGCTTTACTCAGCTCTCATCTTGATCACTCTATAAAATGGTACATGTGGCTATGACCACTTCCATTGAATAAAATAAGTAGGCATGATCATTTGCTATATCATCAACACAATCTAACATGTCACCTACCACCACAAGCCTAAGCACATTGTCGAGTAATATATGCACAAATACTTCCATTATCATGATTTAACCCGTATTGGTTAATATATGTATAGGGGTAGTAACCGATGGTAGATTATCCTAATAAATTAGTTTCTAAGTCTAATTACAAAAATATCAGGAATAACCATTAAGAAATGATAAACAATTATGAACATAAAATAGATAAAATACTTAGAGAGAGAGAGAGAGAGAGAGAGAGAGAGAGAAGATGACTTAAATGATATCTTATTGTGTGATGATTTGGGATGGTTTGATGACTAAAATATTTTATATGACCTAACATATCCTCGTTATTAGAACTATGTGCTAAACTATTGCAATGTACTAAAGTGAATGGCATGGGCCAAACCATATCCTTGATATGGCCTTTCCCGTACACTCTTGTCCCTTCATTTTTTTCACTTGATACCTTTTGGTTTTTTCTATTATCTTCTAATATTCTTCTATATGGAATTAAATCCTCTAAAACTATGTGATACTCATTTTGCAACCGATTGATCATTTGAAACCCTATATAGCCTAAAATTCCTACAAAATAAACATCAATTGGGTTGTGGGAAACCCCGTGCACCGCCGATGTTTCTACTAATCCTAAGGGGGCTCAAACCACACATAATTATCAACTAAAATGTGATCTATAGAATGTATGCAAACAAATAGATAACTATGATCTTGCAATAATGATATTATACTTACACATTTTCCCTAAATTGACTTAAAATGATAATATGTTCCTTATATTTGTAAATATAAGTGGATGATTACTTTGGAATGAGTATTCAGAGTATGTGGACCTCAAGGAGATTTGGGGTGGCCTTTTTTATGATTTCTTTTAGTTTACGCTCATTAGGATATTTAGGTGTCAAGTGTGCATGCTCTCCTCCTTGATAATGTATGAATAACTAGCTTATATACGTGTTTTAAAGATGGAAAACTTGGATAAAGATGGATAGAAGTGTCCCAAAGGAAATTTAATTAAGAAAAGTGTTGTTTGAGAGAAAGGGACTAAAATAGATGTGAACGGCCATAGTGTACAAATGATATGGCCTATTCTAGGTGCTTTGGTCTGAGATACATGTGTGAGTGTTTTAAAAAGTGGGACTGTGTTGTATGAGGGTTTAGCCTAATTTTATGGACTAATATGACCATTGTGTGAATAAATGTGTTGTATATAGCTAGGGATAACATGATTGACCAAGTTGGAAAAGTGTGGACTAGTGTAAAAGCATGTAAAATTTGTGTTGTTATAAGACATGAATTACAAAAATGAGTGTCTACATTTTCCCCCATTTAAGTATAGAACTAAAAACTGCGTGCTTAAAGGAAGGTTACTTGAGTGTTTAGATACACTTTGTCTTTGCTCAAAGCACCTTATACTTGTGTTAGGACATTTTCTTTGTTCTCGATTGTGCCTATTTTTCCAAGATGAGTATGCGTAAAGAAAAATGTAGTCAATGTCCATATTATATGAAATAAACTTTAACTTGAAACCTTTGGACTTAGTATGAAAATAGAAAATAAAAAAAAGGAAAGAGTACACCTGATTATTTTGTGAGAGAGGGTGAGAGAGTACTCCCATTATCATTGCTGAGATGTTCTAATATTTGTATTGGAGGTGGTTGGAAGGACTTAAGTGTGATCAATTCCCAAGTGGAATGTGCCAAGGATAATAGAAAGAAGTGTAAATGCACCCTATATGGTGAAGAGAACTATATGGGGATTGTTTTAGTTTCTCTACATCCCTCCACAAAAATATGAGCAATGAGAAGTCTAGCCTACAAGGATAATAATCACCTTGATACTTCCCAAGACCCATGGATAAGTTCCACTGTAGATGAACACGAACCCAAATGATTTGTAAATGATGACATAATGTACCAGAGTAATGCTAGCTTACACGTACCCTTGGTGCCACCATAACTTGACCTGTACCATGAATTATGTGATTGAACCTAAGTAAAAACTTGTAAATGTTATGAGAAACTGTACCAATAAATACCCCCATGATGGAAGAGTATGGATTGGGACATAATTTCCGTACGCTATGGTCCATTCTATAAGATTTGGTCCTGTGTATTTCTTGACCCAAGCCTATGTTTGAGCTATTGTTTGGACCTTTGTATCTTTGTATGATTTTTTACCTATTATTTTGTTTCCTAGTTTTGAGCTACCGTGAGGATGAAATATCATCTAAAGGTTTTCCCCTTACATGGGGCATGCTAGATAGAGAAATGTGAATGCGGCCCAAACAAGAGGAAATGTGTGTTGTAAGATTCTTGCATGGGAATAAATGGGAGTGTACATGATGTATACCATGGGACACACATAAAAGTAAAGATAACAAAGTGTTAATGACAAGTAGTAAAAACACAGTAGATGTAAGAAAAACATGCAAAGACACACAAGTAGAACAATCATGGAAAATAATATGCCACATACATGGGATGCCACTTAGTATTTTTCAAGACAACCAAGGAACTCGATGCCAATAATCAAGTAACATAGTGCATTGCCCACAAACAAGTGAAAGCATAGATTAAGCATGTAAAACAAGAGATAGACCATAGAATAAAAATGAGTCTTAGTTTGTAAGTGAGCTGCAAATAGATACTACACATGAAGCACCCATTAGCATATTAGGGTAATAAAGAGTATGCCATGATGTATGTATTGAGGAAATGAGGTATGAGAAATTAATGTACTAAATATTGGAATGATAACACTTATATGTAAGAAATTTTAAAGTGGATTCCCCTAGTTGGCACAGAAAAAATGGTAAAGAATAGTGTCAAGCATCTTAAATCATGTAGCAATTTGTGTATATCCTGCATTCAACTCAATGTACCACGTAAATGCACATGTGTATATAAAAAGGATATAACATATTATGTATCAATATAACATGATAAGTAAAGTGCAACATGAAAAGTATAAGCATGCAATAGAAAAAACCAAACAAGAGAAATAAAACCATTTTTGAATTTTTAGCATATTTGAATTTTTTTGAATGTTTATGATATTTGAATGTTTTTTAGCTTTTAGGCTTTTGAGGGCATAAATGAAATCCTATTCTCTAAAAAGAAGGAAGTTTGATCTAGGAATGCCCCAAGGAGTGGTATATATAATTTTTAGTGCTTTTGATGAATTATAAAGTATGTAAAAAAGGTGAGAAAGAAAGGTTTCCCCCACTGTGTGTGTGCAAAGTGAGTTTTGGATGTGTAACCATTGCCTCAATAGTCAATTTGAAACTATACACACAATGTTTCCTTAGAAATGAATGGGGAAGTTAGATTCCCCCAGTGTGAGTAGCATAGGAACTAACCAATGAGTATTTTGGGTGATGGCCCACTATCCACCATTATGACAAAGGAAGCATGTGATCATGCATTAAGAGAAAATTGTCATGTGAAATCGACTACATGAGTGTGTGAATAAGGAATATTTCTCCTAAGGAACTATGTTGTGTATGAGGTGAAACTAACCTATTAGAAGAACTATATGTGCGTTGTATATTATGAACCTTGTTTGATGGCCTAGTAATATGTGGCATACTATGAGACCTAGAGATATGCTGAGAACCTATTCTCCAAATAAGAGTGGGTGATGGGAAGGCGAATGTTGAAAAGACCTATGCATGCTAGTAGATGGTAGTGAAAGTGTGGGACTATCACTAGGAGTGTGTGAGAAAATTATAAGAGTAACATCACTCATTGTAGAGACTAGGATTAATGCTAACTAGAGAAAGAGCTGCACTAATGCCATGGACCTATGAATATTGAGAGATAATAGATAACATGGTTCAAGGTTGGATACCATAAATAGTGATGAATTAACACTCATGTATGAATTGGACACATTGGTGTATAATATATGGAACAACCCTAGTGTCCTTAAGCCAAGGAAGACCTAAGATCATGTCAAAATGCTTGATTCTAAATGCTATAATAAATGGAAGATATATAGTAAAAGGCCCAACTATGATGGGAAGAGTGATACACCCATAGGAAGTAGGAGACTTGTGCTTGATTTGAGATAATGGAAATCCAATAGCACGTAAGAGGGGAAGTGAATATGCATTATGTTTGAAAGTAGGATTGATCATGACATTATTGAGATATTGATTATCAATGGATGTAATAATGTCAAATGTTTTATTGAAAACCCTCCCAAGCATCACTCTGGATCAATCTACCCTCTATTCCATTTTCATCATGACCCTTTAAATCCCTCATATATGTTGTATACACTTTCCCTAATTTTGGAAATGTTGAGACATGGTGACTCACTTCTTTCAGTGTAATGCTTTCAAAGGAGAATTCTTCAGTAAGCCTAGAAAGGCTATTTTTGGCCTTTTTGGGATAGGTGTGCATCCTCTGGGATAGAGTTGAAGGATAAAAAATCATTAGGAAGTTTTGTATAAGATTATATAACATTTTTCATTTGATTTAGGAATTTTTAGGGAAGATTTGAAAGTTTAGGAATAAGCACAGTGAAAGTGGATTTTTTAAGGTGAAGGAGCTTGGAGTTTGAAATAGTTCATGGGATTTGGAAGATGATACCTAGAGATTCATAAGGATTTAGAGGTAAAAATACCATTGGAAATATAATTCAATTATCTAAATGATGGTACTTTCAAAATTTTCACAATACTCAAGAGATTTTTTTCTACGACTCATTTTCAACAGATTCACCTTGTTATCCTAAGAAAAATGCTATTTTAGAGGGGGTTTTAGGAATAATTAGATATTAGGACCCATACATTATCTTCAAAAGGCTCTTAGAATTCAAAATAATATATTGTTTCATCAAAAATGACCTCTTGGAGCTTCGAAAATGTCATCTTCAAGGTCTCTCTTAAGGTATGCTTTCGTAGTTAGATTTTTTTGAAGAGGACCCATGTCACCTCATGGTGCATGGCAGAATTTTGTGTTCCTTTTGTTCCTATACCTTGGGGAGATATGGGAAAATAAATTACACCTAACCCTGGTTATGCCCTTTGGTTCATCATATGACCTTGTTGAAGATCGATGATGCATTTTAAGCCCTTTTCACCTCATTTCAATTAACTAATGCAACAATGACACTTGTTAACCCAGGGTAAGAAAGAATTTTTATGTCTCTCCTATCCTTATCCATTAGGGAAATACGGGAAAATAAAATGTGCACCATGCTTTTCCTGGCCCATGGTTCTTCACGTGACTTGAAACTATCTTCGCAAGGCATTTTTAAGTCCCTCCTCCTCTCCGCCTTGTCAAATCATAGCTTGCCACTTCTCACCTTCATATCATGGAAAAATTTTCTTCCCCTTCTATCCCTATTCCATGGGGACATATGGGAAAATAAAATATTCCCCATCTCTTCCCCTTCCATGGTTTCTCATATGACCCGGTCTTAGCCCTTAGGTTTCTAAGGTATAAGGAGAAGAGAGTCATAATAGGTACCTGATCTTCTAGAGATGATTGTAAGAGCTCTATAAGGAGTTAAGAGGTAAAAAGTATTCATTATAAATATTGTAGAATTATATACAAGATGAAATTTTCAAATCCTTCACTGGATATAGGTGTTCTTTCCATAACTCAATTTTGGTAGGCACACCCTACTTTCCAGAGAAAGAAGGAGAAATTTGAGGGGTTTTAGGAATAATTGGATGTTTATACCGATCCCATTTTCTTCGAAAGGCTATTGGAATTCAAAATGATATATGGTTTCATTAAAAATGACCTTGAGATCTCTAGAAACTTCATTGACAACTCTCTCTCTCTCTCTCTCTCTCTCTCTCGTGAGGTATGTTCTTCATACTTAGTCAATTTTTCACCTCCAAGTGCATGACACATTTTACTGTCCTCATGTCCTTGTCCCTTAAGGACATAAGGGACAAGAAATTGTGCCCAACCCTAGTTGTGCCTTCTGGTTGATCATATGACCTTGTTGAAGCTTCGTGATGCATTTTAAGCCCTTTTCACCTCATTCCAACCCTTCCCATTGACCAATCACATTGCACCACTTGTCACAACCAAGTGAGGATGAATTTTTCTATCCCTCATGTCATTTTCCCTTGGGATAGAGGATAAAAAATGTTCCCCATACCAAGGAGTTAAAAAGACCAAAGAAAAACTAACTACTATTTCTCTACCTATCTCTCAAAAGCACTGTCAGAGGCTTTAAAGCTCAAAATTGAAGATTTTCACCTCATTCTTCCTCCCATTAAGAAATTCCATCCATATTTGAGACACCCATGGTTGCAAGGAACAAATCTTTTCTCATCATTCTTCATCCAAAAATCAAGGCACGAGATCCATGTATGAGACAACAAAACTAGAATTCATTGTTGGCACTTGGATGATATTTTTAATGTTTCAAATATTAAATGCACCATTAATATATGCCATGATGTAGTAGTAAAAGGGAAGAGAGGATAACTTTCACTTCCCAAGTATCTAGTGGGTGGAATCATTTGAAAACTAGATGAAATAATCCTTGAAAAATCTAGTTTCACATGAACTAGTTTTCGTGCCATGAATTTGTTGAGTTGTGGAGCTCAATTACTTCAGATTAACATGTAATGAGAAACTTATTGAAACACACAATAACCGTCATTAGTTATGATAGATCGTCATCAGTCACCTATGACCAACATTGGTTAGGAAAGGAGGAACCGACATCGGTTAGGCAAACCGACATCAGTTACCTATGCGAGGATGTTTTAATTAACTCTCGGGAATTAGATCTATTTTTAGTATTAAAGTATATCTATTGATTTTAATTGCATGGCTAAGTGCCCTAAGTCTATAAATGACTATATAAGCATAAAAGCTAGGGTTTAGAAGTAAGTATTAACAATAATTAAGAAGAACTTGCAAAGGTTGGTGAGAGAGAGAATTCTTGGTGATGAAGCAAAAACTTGAGAGAAAGAAAGTATTATACATCTGAGAGGTGTGGAAGATTGTAAATCTTCAATTGTATATCTTGTCAAAGATTTGGATAATAGATTGGATTGTTTCTTGGTGGATGTAGCCCACATTGGGTGAACCACATTAAATCTGGTGTTGATTTATTTCTCTTGTTTTTTGTATTTATTCTGGTAGAATATCCGCTTTTATTTGCATGTATGCTTAGATATGATATATTATCTGTAAAACCGGTGTGCTAACCCTAACAATTGGTATCATAGCTTTGTTTGAGATTTTTGTGTGTTGATGATTTACTCACAGAGGGATTTCTTATTGAGTGGGAGCTACAACAATGGTAGAAGAAAACAAATACAAGGTAGAAAAATTTGTCGATTGAAATTATCAATTATAGAAGATGCAGATTGAGGATTATCTATATCAAAGAGATTTATATTTACCATTAGATGAGAAGTATAGACATACAAAGATGAATGATGAAGAATGGAATATTGTTGAAAAAAGGCTTTGGGGTCTATAAGATTGAGCCTGACAAAGCATCCGTGGCTTCCAATATTATGAAGTGAATTCTATGGTAGGGTTAATGAAATCTCTTGCTAATTTATATGAAAATCCTAGTGCTTCAAATAAAGTTTTTTGATGAAGAAACTATTTATCTCTAAGATGCATGAAGGTGGATTTGTATCTAGTCATTTGAATGATTTTTGATCTATTGTAAATTAGTTAAAATTGGTTGATATACCGTTTGGTGATGAAGTGAAAGAAATTTTATTGTTATGTTCTTTACCTGATAATTGGGATAAATTGGTAATGGTTATTAGTAATATAGCACCTGATTATAATATTTTAAATTTTGATGATGTGGTTAGTATAATCTTGAATGAAGAAATTAGCAAGAAGAGTATAGAGGAATAATCATCTAGGAATGTTTTGAATGTAGAAATCAGGGGTAGGCGAGAAGGAGAGATCCAAGAGTAAGAGTAATAAGAAATCAAAGTCAAGGGATAACAGATCTAAAGCCAAAAGTAAGGGAATTACTTGTTGGAAATGTGGAAAGAAAGGACATGCAAAGAAATATTGTTGGTAAACGGAAATAGAGAACCAAAACCGTAAAAGGTAAAGAAACAAATCTTGCTACATTAGAGGGAATGCAAGATGCTTTTATTATTTATTTAGATAATATAATTGAATCATGGTTTTTAGATTTAGGAGATTCTTTCCATACAACCCCTAATAAGGGTTATTTCAGAAATTATGTCTAGGGAAACTTTTGGGCATGTTTATTTGGGTGATGATGAACCTTGTAGTATTACTGGTAAAGGGGAAGTTCATCTAAAATTGCATAATATAAATACATGGGTATTGAAAGATGTGTTTAATGTGCCAATCCTTAGGAGGAATCTTATTTCTGTAGGGAAACTAGGTGAATCTAGTTACATGGTTACTTTTACAGGAGACTCTTGGAAATTCACCAAGGGTGCTTTTGTTGTGGCAAGAGGTAAGAAGGTAGGAACGTTATATTTATCTACCTGTGTTATTAATTCCTTTTATGCATTATCTACTTTAGATTCAGATGCATGTATGTGGCATAATCAGTTGGGCCATATGAGTCAAAAATGAATGTAGATATTAAAGGCTAAGGGTAAGGTATCATATTTGAAAGATTTAGATCTTGATTTTTGTGAGAATTGTGTCTTTGGAAAGTAAAAGAGTGAGATTTCTTAAATTTGAGGAAACAAAGAAGGAACAAAAATCGGAGCTTGTACACTTAGATGTGTGGGGACCATCTTAGGTAGATTCTCATGGAGGATCCCAATATTATGTTACTTTCATTGATGATGCTACAAGAAAGGTACAAGTTTATTGTATTAAATGTAAATCGATGTTTTTCATACTTTTAAAAGATAGAAATCCCTTATTGAGAATGAATCAATTTCAAAGTTAAAGTGACTTAGATCTAACAATGGTGGTGAATACTATAGCAAGGATTTCAATGATTATTATTCATTGAATGATATACATAGAGAAAGAACAGTTCAAGAACACCACGAGAGAATGGTGTTGCATAGAAAGAATGAACATAAAAATCATGGAACGTGATAGAAGTATGAGGATACATTATGGATTTCCTTTCCGAGTTTTGGGAAGAAGTTGATATGGTAGTATATTTGATTAATGTGGGCCTTCAAGTTCACTAGATGGAGGAATACCGAGAGGAAGCTTGGACGAGAAAAGAGGTAGATTTTATTTTCTTAAAATTTTTGGTTTAGAAGATTTTGTGCATGTTGATAAGGAAAATAGAAAAAAGTTGGATGCAAAATCTAAGAGATGTATTTTCATTGGTTATTAATCAGGTGATTTCAGTTTCCATTTTTGGGATTTAGAGAATTCCAAAATTATTAGGATTCATGATGTTGAATGGAATGAAAAGATAATGTACAAGGATAAAATTTTGGTACCAAAGGATGAACCAGTTGATAATTTTGTGAATGAAAATGAGCTTTGGATTTAAAAGTATTACCTACAGGGTGACATAGTAACCAAAGTCGGTTTACCCTAACCAAAATTAGTTATCGAGAATCGGTATCGATATGAAGATCCAAACCAACATCGGTTAGCTGAATTGATGGTGGTTAGAGGTGACCAATGTCACTCACTGACAGATTTGGATACAAATGTCCAGGAGGTCTAGGTTGAGCCTCCGATACCCCAAAATCCTATGAGAAGGTCACAAAGGGTAAGTAAACCTCTAGAAATATTTACACCTTCTCTATTTTATTTATTATTGACTGATAATGGTGAACCAGAGAGCTTTGAATAAGTAATGCATGATAAGACCCATGTCTAGTGGGATCATGGCATGGATGAGGAGATGGACTCCTTGAAACAAAACCAGACTTGGGATTTTTTAAGTTACAAAGTAGGTAAGAGAACATTGAAAAAAAGTGGGTTTACATGATTAAGGAAGAAGAGGGTGGATAGAAAATGTGCAAGGCAAGGCTTGTAGTAAAAGGATTGCAAAAAAATAAGGTATTGACTTTGGTGAAGTATTTTTTCCTTTTGTTAAGATGACTTCTACTTATAATGCATTGAATTTAGTTACAAGTAGAGGATTTTCATTTAGATTAACTAGATGTGAAGACAACTTTCCTTCATGGTGATTTGGATGAAGAGATTTATATACAACAATCATTGGGTATGGAGTCAAGGGTAAGGAGAAATTAGTGTGCGAAGAGTTGAAAAAGAGCCTATATGGGCTCAAGCAAGCTCCAAGGCAATGGTACATGAGATTTGATAGTTTTATGCATGAGCATGGTTATATGATATGTGAATCTGACCATTGTGTTTATTTTAAAAATATTGAAAATGGGAGCTATGTTATTTTTTTACTGTATGTGGATGATATGCTTATTGCAGGATCTAGTATGCAAGACATTGGTGAGCTTAAGGGAAAGCTAGCTCACACATTTGCTATGAAGGATTTAGGAGCTGCAAAAAGAATCCTTGACATGCAAATACATAAAGACATGAAAAACAAGAAATTGTATTTGTCTCAGGAAGATTATATCTACAAGGTGTTAGAAAAGTTCAAGATGCAAAATGCAAAACCTATTAGTACACCTATGGCTGGAAACTTCAAATTGAGCAAAGATCAATGTCCATCATCACATGAGGAGGTCAAATACATGACACAAGTACCATATGCTTCAGTAGTTGGGAGTCTCATGTATGTTATGGTTTGTAATCAGACCAGAAATTACACAAGAAGTGGGAGTTGTGAGTAGATATATGGCCAATCCAGGTAAAGAGCATTGGAAAGTAGTCCAATGGATACTCATATTTTTGAAAGGGACATCTAGCATGTAGTTAAGCTATGGAGGTTTGGATATTTCATTATTTGGCTATGTTTATTTGGATATGACTGGAGATCTGGATGGTAGAAGTACTACTAGATATATTTTCATAGTAGGTGGGATGACAATTAGTTGGATTTCAAGATTGCAGAAGGTTGTGGATTTGTCTACTACAAAGGAAAAGTATGTTGCAGCTACAAAGGCTAGAAAGGACATGATATGGATGAGTAGGTTCATGGAAGAGTTAGGAAAGGAGAAATATGATTGTAAACTGTTTAGTGACAGTCAAGATGCAATTCATTTGGAAAATAACTAAAATTTTCATTCAAGAATGAAACACATTCAGTTGAGGTATCACTTCATACAATTGGTATTGGAGGATGGACAATTGAAACTGGAAAATATTCATACAAGCAAGAACCCTGTGGATATGCTAATGAAGCCATTAGTAAGGAAAAGTTGGATCTATACTCCACTTCTGTTGGTCTTTGAGTTTGATGCTTGAAGAGGAAGAAAAAAAGCTAAGGAAGGATCCAAGAATGACGTTGTATAGGTATGGTGCAATAATTAATCTCCAAGTGGGATATTGTTGAGTTGTGGAGCTCAATTACTTCAGATTAACATGTAATAAGAAACTTGCTGGTAAACACAGAACCTTCATCGTTAGGAGGTACCGGCATCAGTCACCTAGGACCAACATCGGTCAGGAAAGGAGGAACCGACATTGGTTAGGGAGAACTCGAGTCGGTTACTTGTGCGAGGATGTTTTAATTAACTCTCAGGAATTAGATCTATTTTTAGTATTAAAGTATATCTATTGATTGTAATTGCATGGCTAAGCTCCCTAAGTCTATAAATGACTATATAAGAATAAAACCTAGGGTTTAGAAGTAAGTATTAACAATAATTAAGAAGAACTTACAAAGGTTAGTGAGAGAGAGAATTTTTGGTGATGAAGCAAAAGCTTGAGTGAAAGAAAGTATTGTACATCTAAGAGGTGTGGAAGATTGTAAATATTCAATTGTATATCTTGTCAAAGCTTTGGATAATATATTGGCTTGTTTCTTGGTGGACGTAACCCATATTGGGTGAACCACGTTAAATATGGTGTTGATTTATGTCTCTTGTTTTGTGTATTTCTTCTAGTAGAATATCCACTTTTATTTGCATGTATTCTTAGATATGATATATTGTCTGTACAACCGGTGTGCTAATCCCAATAGAATTCCCATATTTTTTAGAGATATTGAGGACTAATTTTTTCATCATCATTATTTTCTCCTTGAATAAAATTTTAATTTCCCAAATATCATGTAAGTGAAATCATCCGAAAATTGAAGGGAAGGGTCTTTGAAAAATCTAGTTTCTTTTATACTTGTTTTTGCACGATGAAGTTGCTGATTTTTTGAGATATAGAGGACTAAATTTTTCTTAGTATTATTCCCAACTGATGAAAAATTTATTTTCCTACTTGTTTGGATGAAGGAATCATCCAAAATTTGGAACATGGAATCTTGGAATAAAACCCATAATTTCAAGACCTTTTTCATTGCAATCGACACATGCAGTGTAATTACTAAAAATAAAATGTATCATAGTGAGGCATGGGTAAAAATATTAAGTGGTTGAATAATGTGAATTCATGAAATCTGTGATCCTCCAGTTAGGAAATAAACATCAAATCGAATGAAAATAGGTAGAAGTTTCCAAAAATAGCATCTCGCAGCCCACTTGCTAAAAATATAAAGTCTCATTTCTGGGTACAAAAGTTGCCATTGAATCTGATTTCAATCATCTCACTGATTTTTTCCATCCTCAAATAGTCATAAATTTGTCTCACATCTTGAATCATATGTTTAACCTTCCTCAAGGATCTCAAATCCATCATCATCTTTGGAATGAGATGAGCTAGGTGAGTTGGTTGTAGTGAGTTGGTTGCAATGAGTTAAGATGACTAATTGAGTCGAGTTGAAGTGAGATCATTGATTTGGTTAGCTAAGTGAGTTTGAGTTGGGATGGTTGCAGTAGTGAACTAGTCAAGAACTCATCCTTTTTCATGAAGAGCCTATGTAAGTGATCCAAGTCAAGCAAGTTGGGTGAGCTAGTCGAGTTGTAGTGAGATGAGTTGGTAAACCAAATGAGCTTTGGAAAGCTCAATGAGCTGGTTGGAGTGAGCTCAATGAGCTCAATGAGCTCAATGAGCTAAGGGAGTTGATCAATCAAGCATCAAGAGGATCATCATGAGAAATGCATGCAGTCATCTTGAGCTCACATCAGGAGATCTCTCAACAATGTTTTTAAACACTTATTGCAACCCGAGGTGTCTGCACATCAT
Organism: Taxus wallichiana var. yunnanensis; assembly: GCA_018340775.1. Taxonomy (NCBI): domain Eukaryota; kingdom Viridiplantae; phylum Streptophyta; class Pinopsida; order Cupressales; family Taxaceae; genus Taxus; species Taxus wallichiana. The sequence continues at coordinate 178,203,937 of CM031234.1, forward strand.
GCAAAAGGAGGAGATTGTGATCATCATCAACAATATCAATCAATCCCATTCCCTTCTCCTCTTCTCTCCCTTTCTTCTAATTCTTTGTTGTGCAATCATGGTATTTTGTCCTATTCACTTAAGTGACAATATTTGTAATTTATAAAAGTATTCTCTCAAAATTATAAGAGATATACTAAATTTTTCTCTTCTCATGGAAATTGAAAGGTAAAAATTAGAATAGGAACATGAAGAGTCATTTGGGGGGAAGAAAAAGGTCAATTCACTAGGCTATAAATTAGGATGGCTTCTCCATTCCACAACATCAAATTTTTTTATAGTTTATATGTTGTAGTAATTGTGGATTGTGGTTTTGGGTGTTGAGATTTGTATCACCAATGCACAAGAAATAAAATCTACATTTCTTCCATTTCCCTTTTCCTATGTGTTCCTCTATTTTCTCTCTTATATGCACTTTGTAAGTATAGTGATCAAGAAAGATCTTTGTATCTTTGATGAATGAATCCAAAGAATTGTGTGTCTAGGTTTGTTTGTCTCACTAAATGGATTCATTGTTTCTTTCCTCTAATTTAATGTTGAACTACTTTGGTTATTGGGTGTGAATTCTACTTGTGTATATTACCAAAAATAACCTTCCTTCATCCCTCACCGCTGCAATTTCCTCCCTTGTACCTTGTATAAGAACTTTTTATAGGTTTAGTGAAGCATTCGTGTGTGATCCTTGACCTATTTGGCCACCCCACAACAATATATAGAATTATATTAGTTTACATTCAATAATGGGAGCCTCCTATACAAAATAAGGAGGGCATAACCCTGTGAGCATTGGTGGAAATCAACTAATTTGTCATACGAAAAATTATTTCACCAACACCTTCATGATCTTTGAGTATATGACTAAGTGATCAAAGGAATGAAAGGTATCACAGATGAATGACTCCTAGATAGGAGGCAAAATGCTTTTTAGAAATATATCTTACAATTCAAAATCAGCTAGGATATTTTTGTGTTAGTAAAATTAGTCTTATAACACAAAACCTAGTCACTAAAATGCTCATTGGGGCCTTGTTTCAATTTATCCATTTAGGTGTAAGAAGTTTTAGGTCCAAGATTAGTAGAAAATGTGATAAAAATGATTTTCTTATGGAGTAAAAGATCATACATAATGAATAGGAAAATCATAAAACATTGCAATGCATAATCTTGTAAACTTCTAGGAAACAATTTCGTTAATAATGTATCATCAAAATAATAATCAAAGAAAGCAACATGAAATGATCTAAGATGATCTTTTGGATCTTATTTACCAGTGAAAAGAGGAATCTTAGGTGAAAAAAATTAGGAGGAAGGGGATAAGAGCTAACATTGGGTATAAAAGGACTATGTAAAATAAGTGAAGAATCCATAGAAGAAGAATTGATTGCGGTACCTTGTTGTAATTAAATAACTTAGGCTTGTAGATTTCACACCAAGGACTCTAAGGAACGAGTGACATAAGAAGAAATAGGTTGAATATGAGAGATAAGAGGATAATAAAAGTGAGTGGTAGACGTAAGAATGGAAACATTGATACTAGATTACCCCATGGAGGTGTGGGGAGAAGAAATAAGAATGGAAGATGTAGGTACCATGGAGGTGACAAGATTAGAAATGGGAGAAGTAAAATCATGGAGTCATTGTGATTCCTCATGAGTGGCATATAAGAAGAGATATATATTTTGAGGGTTAGTAGCTATGTATTCATTTAGATCATTTGAATTCTTAGTAGTAAATGTCTCAGGAGGAGCTTCATCCATGATGTGAAATAAAAAATAATCTTGAAAAACCCTAGGGCTTGAATATTTTGTAAAATAACTCAAGCACGTTCAATATAGGTTAGGTTGACCAAATGATTTAACCTAAATTGGTTAATATATCTATAGGGGTAGTAACCGATAGTAGATTATCCTAATAAATTAGTTTCCAAAGCTAATTGATGCAATATAAAGAAAAAACACTTAGCAATAAAAAATAATGGTGAACAACAAATAAATAAAACACTTGCAATGAGAGAGAAAATGAATTACCTAATATCCCACTTTGTGTGATGACTTGGGCTGGTTTGATGACTAAAATTAGCTAGAAATGACCTAACGAAGCCTCCTTGTTGGAAATATGTCTTGAATTTCTGCACAGACCAAAGAAGATGGCACATGCAAAAGCATAACCCTACTATGGACCTTACCATATACTCATGTCCTTTAAATTGTTTTGCTTTTGATAATTTATGAGTCTATATATTACCTTCTGATCTTCTTTTGTCTAGAATTTGGACGTCCAAAATGATGTGATGCTCACTATGTAATTGATTGATCTTTTGAAACCCTAGATAGCCAAGAATTCTTGCAAAATAAACATTAGGTGGGTTGTAGGAACCCTTGTGCATGACGATGTTTCCACTACTCTAAAGAGGGCTCTAACCATGACATTCTCACCTAGAATGTGATCTCTAGAATATAGATAACCATGATCTTGGAATTATAATATGCTCCTTATATTTTCATATCTAATTCGATGATTGTTATAGAATTAGTATGCATAGTACATGGAATTTAAGGGAGAATTGGAGTGGTATTATTGATTATTTATCTTAGTGTATGCTTAGTAGGATCTTTGGATGTCAAGTGTGCATCATATCCTCTTTGATTCTATATGAATAACTATCTTATCTATGTCTTTTGGATATGGAAATCTCAAATAAGGCCAAATAAAAGTGTCCCAAAGGAATTTGAATTAAGAAAAGTGTTATTAGAGGGAAAGGAACCAAATTGGATGGGAAGGGCCATAATGTACAAACACTATGGCCCATTCTCGGGAACTTTAGTTTGGGATACATGTGTAAGTACTTTGATGACTAGGATTATATTGTGCAAGGGTTTAACCTGATTTTATGGACTAATATGACCATTATGTGAATAAATGAGTTGTGTATGCAAGAAATAATGAATGAGATATAGCTAGGGATAACATGATTGACCAATTTAGATAAGTGTGGACTAGTGTAAAATCATTGTACATTTTTTTTGTTGCAAGACATGAATTACCAAAATGAGTGTCTACAAGTCATCATCAAATAAGCATCCCATATAATCAAAACAAGATATCTATATCAACAACCATACACTCAACATTATCATATTTTACCACTCATTACAAATAAAAATATCATATAATACTTACATTGTGCCAAAATAATCACCACTACATCTCCACCGTGGTCATCTCCCCTCTCCCCACTTCTCCACCTACATGTGGAGGTATGCTTGTACCACCTACAACACCAAGTACCACACCATCCTCTAGATATCCCACCATAACTAGGAACAACAATACCAATTAGGTCTCATCTCACTACCCCGCATATGATGTGGTACACCTTACATCATCATGGTCACTCAACACAATCAATGGATCCACCTCATTAGCTAGTGATGACAAAAATACACTAGGGTTGGCCCTTGTCGGCCCCATCTCTATATGTTGCATGTGTTGATATCCTCCATGGGTATGGTGTTGGGGGCACCTTTTTCATAATGCCAAACTATCGTGTAACACACTTATATTGAAATAACCACCCTTGGAGGGAAAATTGGTCCTCTAGACATATGGTCTAGCGTATCCACTACATCTCCACACCATCCTCATGATACCCTCTATACTCCCCATACAACCTTTAAATAATATCTCATGGCCCCAATTTATCTATTAATGATATGTATGTTATAATATTCATTCATTGTCGCCTTGAAATGCTCCATCTCACTATAAATATCTCTAGGTGATCCCAACCCACACATGACCACCAATGGACCACATAACTACAATGTGCTCATATTCCCAATCATTCAATAATGTCATTCTTGGTATACCACCACCACGGTTCTCCAATTTAAACTGTATATATCCTTGTATAAATGCGCAAGTACACACCGACCCCATGTGTATCATCACCCATGATCCTCTATGGCCGACATATCTATCACATTCTATAGGATATGGACACTCTTTTATAATTAATGAGAATGAATGATGCTAACAATACAACAATATACTTATGCAATTGTTGAAGACTAGAAGTCATAATGGAGCTCAATCTAATAGTCGACTCCTTGAGGCCACTACGACTCACCTAGAAACTTAATAATAGGAATATGAATATTTGATATATATCCTCTAATATCACTATCATCTCCCCTATTGGGAGCTAAAATGTCCAAGTATTAACACTCTAATGTTCACAAAAAGTTGTCATCAAATGATTATTTGGGGGTACTTCCCCAATTGATACACATGCCTTAATTTTTCCCTATCAAGAACATCCCAACTTACATCATCTAGACCCAAAGAAAATAGGGTTGTCATTTGTTGACTATTGTGAAATCTCGTGCATGGATGTCTCTCTCTAAACACAAAAGGTGCAACAAACATCATGTTAGAACATACATAATATTACCAAAATCTCATCATATATCAATGCCAAATATACAAGTCATAATCACCTATAGTATTGAACACTCCCATTTCATCCATTTTAGGAAATTTAGGTTTGGACCATATAGATCCTAATCAGGACCATCTGATTCGGGGTTGAAATAGTATGGTTCCAATCCAAGGGAAAAAATGTACCATTCGACCCGATCTCATCCATATATGCAAAAATTCAACACAAATTTACAAATTTTAAAGATTTAGGGATATCTATTCTATTTTACAAAAATTTAACATCATTAAATGCAGTTGCTAACTTATCCATTGTCTACAATTGAATCACATCTCCCATGTGCTCAAATTGTGTCTACATGACCCATGTAGCTCTTGAAATCCTCACGATCTCATAGCTCATATCACACTCAATCGTAATCACAAAATGAAAAGTACCTTTTAATTTTTCAACTTACTATTTATAACACCTTTTAATGGTAACATTTACACATCCTACTTTATTATATACTTGATTTATCCGATTAGGGATCTGCAAATTGTGTGTGTGTCATATCTTTAGCTTTTTTTTCCCTTTTTCACGCTGTCTCTCTTGCATTGTGATCATGCTTCTCATCATTTACATGTTGATACACCATTACCCTACTTTGCACTTATTATTTATCTCTACACATGATTTTCTCTTATCACCTAAGTTATTAACACTATTTTCTCACTTACACTTGTATCACCTATCATTGGCTATTTTCCATAAAGATCAAATATTCCCATTACACACTCTTCAATTCCTATATATTATACTAAAATATCTCTCAATATTGTGCATTTTCTTTACTGCTACCTCAACCAATTGTGTTTTACAATATCCCTTTCATCAAAGGGGTAAAAATATATGGGGATTACTATTCAAGGTAACCCAATGTATCGATGAATAACAAATCACTAAACAAGTACAATGGGTTAGCTATGCAAGGCTATCCTCTCTCGCACAAACTTCATTCGAATTTAGCAAGTTGGTTATGCAAGGCCAATTTTTCTCACCCAATGCAATGTAATCTCAACACCTAAGTGGTCACTCGTGATTACCCAAACACACTAAGCACCAAATGCCACTATATTTATTATAAATATAGGGGAAATATGTAAATATTCAAATACAATATAAGCACCCATATCACAATATGCACTTATATAATGCATGGTAGGGGAAATGATATGTCATTCCCTTGCTCCTTATAGAGTTTTTGAAAAATAATAAAGACCTAAATCCATTTGCAATGGTGTGGTACCATTGTTAGGAAGTGTTATTAGGGGATGACTAAGTATCCATATGGTACTCTTAGCTTATTTTCAGGAACACTCAAGTTCCACATCATTAAAAATAAAGCACTTTGTTGGGGATTTAATCACCCCCAACTCTATAGATCCTCCAAGTTTGAATCTCCGTATTTGTAAAAATTCTCTCTGTAAATATGATATTCCCTCTTGTTACCTATGACACAATTCTCCATCATCTTTACAAGGGTCAACTAATGACTCACATTATTTTTCCATGATTGGTTATTTTCTCTTAACATGCTTGTATGTTTCTTGCTTTAGCACTCTCACAAGTACTACTCTCTTTTCCTTTATACTAGTAAATTTCATTCACTAGCATAAGCGTGTGGGGGGCATAGACACCAAAAATATAAAAATATAATTATTACATCATGCTTTTGTTAGGTTGTTATATACATGAGTTTTAAACAATGGAACAAGATATTGGTGGTAACAATCTTATTTTCTATTTCTCTTCGTGACTTGATTAAACCCTATTTATTAATATATTTTTTCTTTCATTTGATTTTGAGTTACCTTAAAAAGGTATCTAGTAGTCCCCTTTCACTGTTATCTTTTATCTAATCTTGGTCCAAGACTCGTATAACAAGTTCGAGTGTATTGGCCCCTTTGATTTGTCACTTATTTTCTCTTCATAACCCTATTGTCACACTTTTTCATTTTGGATTATATCTTTTGGGTTTTTCATTCCTACCACTAAGGTCATAATTCAAAATTAAGAAATCATATATATAAAATTATAACCTAAGCATTTATCATCTGAAAATCACCTATCTATCTACCACTTATTGAACTAAGAAAGCAAGGACTACATCTGCATACTACATACACATCATAGGAGGGCATAATTATGAAGTTTTCATCTACACACAAGGGTTTCTATTGGGATGAAGTATCATAGCCCACTATTGGTGTTGAGGCACAAGGTCCAAGATAGTTGCATACACCTTTTCACAAAGCACTAGGAGAACTACATTGAATCTAAAATCTAGTGCAACACTCGGTGATTCACAAATGGGGTGACCATCGAGATCAATCTGAATCAAGAATTTGCATGTTTATTTTTAGAGATAATAATTTCTTGAGTGTGTTGCAAGATAGATAGGGTTTGTTTTGTAGGTTTTAGGTGTGACATCTAGGGTTTCATGTGAAGTTGAAGATATCAAAGAGTGAAAAATAATGACACAAAGTGACATTAAAAGTTAAAAATATCAACTACATAAAGGTCCAAGAACATGTGGTTGGTCAGGACCATACCATATAGTCTTGAAATCTTTGTAAACTCCTAACCTTGTTCTTCTACATCTCTAAATAGTGATTGTTTTAGATATCAAACTCTTCCCTTGCACGTATCACTCATCAACACATCTTGAATATGTTTTGAACCAAGTGCCTCTTTCCATCTTATTTGTGCTTCAAATTGTATGTGCTTGATTTTATGGTTGATTGCTATGATATAAGGTGTAAATATAATTTCTTTCAGTAGTGTAATCTCTATTATTTTATTGCAAGTAAAACCTAATTAAATTTACCTAAAATTTAATCAAGGGTTAAACACACTATTGCAAATGATACAAGTAATACAATGATGATTTTTTACACATGATTTTTTTTTCAATCATAATATCACTAAGTTGTACTATGGATCTTTCCACTCCCTTTCCACTTCAAACTAGCTAAAATATGTGTGCCCTCCTCATATGGTATTTCACATGTACATGGGAAACATGTACTCTCTCGCTCACTATGGGAAACTTCATTATCTTATACACATTGTTTAGTGTCACTCTCATCTCCCCTATTGGAATCCAAAAGGTAAGAATATGTATGTTTTACCTCTTATAAAGTTTGGTGATCAATTACATATCATGGGGTGCATCCCCCAAGTATACCAACATGCTAGAGTTCATACTTGTCCAATAAGTCCTGTGAGACATCATTCATATGTAACTCTAATAACATCCCTATGTGAAATCCACTACAAAAATCATGCCCATGGATATCTCTTTGCAAAAAAAAGACAAGAAAACATGACACATTAGTATGATATCAATAAATAACTTCTTAAAATATAAGATAAAACACTATTCTATATAATATAATTGGCCAATATTCAAATTTTTAGATTAAGGACCAAACTATACCTTACCGATGAAAGTGTTAGATGAAATTATCAAATAGGTATTAAAAAATAAAAAAGAGGATGATATTTTCCACAATTTGATGATTCCATCTCATATGATGAAAAATTATAGATTTCGATTTTGGTCCCATCCTAATAAAAACTCTAAAATTTACAATTTTATGAAATTTAAAATTCTACATCTATTTTAAACCAAAATCATAGTTTCAAGTCACTCACCAACTACCTATACACCTAGGTCTAAATTACATCTACCAACCTATCAAATTGTAGTCTCAAGGCTCCCCAAACATGTGACATCCTATCTAGCTCAAAGCTCAAATCATTATCCGTAAATATACAAATGAATTCATTATTCACTTTTCATCTTACTATTTATAATAAGTTTAACTTGTAATACTATTGTTATACATGTATTCAATACCAATATTATTCAATCAATAAATTAATTAATGCCTAAACTTTTACTAAGTGATATCTCAAGCTCCACTCATTGGATTCTCACATTATTTGTGGCTTTGATACCAATGTTTAACCTACTACCATGATATAATATCACTTTCATCTATTTTTATACATTAGTGGTCATGTCACACATTATTATAACATATTTTATATCAATTTCATAGAACACTTTTATCAATATCTATATTACTTCACACACTAGATGAAATCCTAACAATCATTAAATCAATTTGTCTCAATCAATGCTATCAATTATTTTTGGTTCAAATAATTCCAAGTGCTACATCCCTTTCACTAAAAGGTGACCAAATATATGGGATTTTTATTTAAACCACCCTCATATATAAATTAATACAAGGATACAATCTAATGGCATAATGGTAAAATATGGGCACAAAGATGAACAAAATAATAATTTAATAAATACAAAAGGAAGCATTGTGATGACACACCCACTAGATCTGATACCAAAAATGATGATGCTACTATTATTCTAAACTAAATACTCTTAAAACTCCAAAAAAATAATATGTCTAGCTCTAGACCAAATGTATAAGAATATTTGGACCATTCATAAGTCTAGATGTGGACTAAATATATAGGAAACTTATAAAAATTCACAAGTGTCATACATGAAGATCCTTTTAACAAGAAGTTTGCAATTGAATAAAAAAATCACAAAGTATTGAAATTTAGAATTCATTCAATGTAGTTGGTCCTTAGAGACCTTTGGTTGATGTTTCCAACCAATGACATCACCTATAGTCTCATTCATTGTCTTGTAGAAACATCTTCATACAAAATGTGAAGTACCATATGATTCTTAACTCTTTTCTTCCAATATCTACATCAACTTGTAACAATTCTCTTTACACAATTACTGATCTATAATTTTCTATAATCTATTCCTATGAAATGTCTTCTAATACAATTATATATTTTTTTGAAATGTCCCTATAAAGACCCATTCATCATTCTTGAAATCAACTCTCCTTCATTGATTCTTCGCTATTAATGAATAAGTTTGGACTATATTTCCACACATATGACATAAGAGTTTTCACATTTACCAAATGACACTCTATTCAAGTTATTAGGCATGATACCAATATGATTTTATAGCTTAATACACATGCATTTGTATTCAATTATGATTCCCAATCACTTAATACAATATATGATTCTTGTTCAACTTATGGATGTAACGGTATTATGGAAGGCCAATACACTACAAAACATTGAGACCTCAAATTCCTTGTTTTAGGATAGAACATGAAATATTGTGATTTAGGAGCAAATAAAAATAATACTATCTTATTATATTTATATCACCATGCATCTTCACTTAGAAAACAATTTGGAACCCTCTTAAACAAGATCTTCCTTTTACCTTGTAGTGCTTTGTCATGACTCTATCTATTAGCCATGTTCTAGACAATTTTGGGTATAGATTTCAATCAAATAAGTTTCTAAAATATCTGTAAGACCTTTTGAATACCCTTTATCATGTTTTACAAGGCTATTTATCCTCATACCTTAACCACCAATGGATCATACCCATTTTACCATGGAATGAAAACTAATCGGGTCTCTAAGAGAATATAACTTACTCCATGTAGATCATCATAAATATCTTTCTTCTTTGGTCATGAAACTCCATGAGACATTTGTCATCTTTGAAAGCATCCTCTAAAGGTTATTTGTTGCAAGTTTGAACTTCCAAGTCTTTATAATGGCACAAATATATTAAGATTTTAATCTAAACCCTAGGTCATGGTTTGTAGAAAATCGATAGGGAGAGAGTTTGGTTTATATTTCTTATCTTTTCTTTTAAAGTCCCAAGACTAGTTAAATGAGTTATGATTTACTCCTATATAACTTTCTTATTCAACACTTCAGGCTTGAAAACCTTTTCCTAAGTCTCGTCTTATAGTATTTTGCTTAGGAACATTGATATTTGATGAGAATAGAGTAAGATCTTAAGGTAATTACTTAATATTATAAAAATCATAATTTCAATTTCTGATCCTATAAATAGACCCAACACGGATCAATTGAGCTCAATAAAAGATGTTTTTTCACTAATTCTTATTACTTTCTCCTCTTACAATTTGAATGGGTAGAGAAACTTTTGAATACACTCCACAATAATCAAGAATTGCATTCTTCATACTTGTATCTTAACACAATATTTGTATATTTCATTATATTTTCTTATTCTGTAAATACATGTAATTCACACTCGCATCTGAATCAATTCTCTTCAATGTTAAGAAATTTCATGCAAAACTAATCTATCAAAGGGATATTTATAAAATCAGGAACAAACTCTTATGTATCTCAAAATTAGAATGAAAAGATCAAATAATTATTTGTATTCATGTAATCAACTTGAATTGATATAGATCCGTGTAGCCTTATTAGCTCTTACTTTGTTTTCTTACACTTAATTCCTCCTAATCTACATACATTTACATTATTCTATCTATTTCTCATCCTCCGTATATGTTTTTATAACTTATTTTATTTCCTCCAAATATGATTTGATCCAATCAAACAAAAATTTTCTTTCCATACTTATCTCCCTCAAGGATTTTTCCTAAAATCTTGGATTTAACAAAAGGATAATCTATCTTTATCTACATCTATATTGGAGAGAACTCAAGAAGATTCTATGAGGTGAGTTTGTATTTACATGGAGGTGAAATTACATTCTCAACATAATAATAGTGCCACATGACCCTTTAAACATGTTTAGACTCCTTACATATGCTCATTATTATTATATCTCATACTAAGGAATTACAAATTTCAAACTTACTCATTTTAGAGGGAAAATAAGTTTTGACTCTTCAATGAATCTTAAGACTATTTAGACCCTATTTCATCATTTTAAGACATATTTACAAGTTTTTTTCACAAATTTTTTATGACACTCCTACATCATACTCCCTCGATGGGTTGAAATTTGAGCTCTTGATCAAATGCAATATGTAGTTTCTTCTTACTTATTTTCTAATTTTACTGAATTAATACAATTCTTCTGATTTCATTAGTATTTTCCTCCTTTTCATCTTCTTTTTTCTCCTTCATAGCTCCATCCTAAAAGATGAGGATATATTCTTGTAGCTTCTCCATTTGAAATATCTCAAGATATATTTTCTTTGTTCTTCACTTATATAAATAAAAACCTATACTCATAATAAAATGAACTATCAAACATAAAATATTGAGACTTATGAGTCTCATCAAGTTCTTAATGCAACTAGTTTATTCTTATTCAACATCTTCTTGATTATATTTACCCTTCACTCCTTCAGAACCATCCTCCACATTCTTCTCTTGCCTGCATCTTAATAGAAAATCAAGCTTTCTAAGGATTTCATCTCAGCCTCCAATTTTTGTTCATTCATATAAGTGAATAAACCACTCACTTCTCTTTGTGTCAATTCATCTTCTAAACATGCATTCACACACTCAAAAACAATGTTAGATTCAAAAACTTGAGGCAAAATTTCCCCTCTTGGTGCTTCTTTTGATGACTCCACTTTTTCTTCTCTCGAGAGAGTCTAGAAATGTTTCTATGATCTCTTCATGCTCATTATTGTCCTCTTCTAAGAGCATCTCCTTCACTATCTATTTTTCATTCATGACATTATAGGTATTTTTCCTTCTTGTTTCTTCCTTTACCAAGGTAAATAATCATTGTTATTTATTTCTTTGAACAAGAAGCTCTATATGCCACTTTACTCTTCTTTTAACTTCCATCCATACCACGTATTTTCCCATATTCTCTACTAGGAGATCCAATCTCTTTAACCTTTATTTCAGCTCCATTTTAATTTTCTCAATTTCTAAATCTTCACTCTTCATTTTCTTTCCCTTCAAATTTCTCATCCTCTCTTCTTCTCAATAACTCACCTAGGTATTTTTCACCCTAGTATTTTGGTATTATCTAAAGGATGATCAAACCTTATTCTTGAGATCCAATGATCTCTCATTCAAATAAGATTCAATGAGCTTATCTTATTCTTCTCCTCATCTACTACGAGATTACTTCAGGGAAAATTATCTTTCCGTAACTTCTTAAACTAGGTTTCACACATTTTATCTCATATATTTGGAGTCTTCTAATGAGAAACACATGTATCCAACTTAAACTTATTTTTCTTAGTTCACTATCAAATTTGAAAATAAAGTACCATACTAATTCAAGATAAACATAGTAAAATTCTTCTTACTAATCCGCAAAACAAAATACGGAAATTATTTTCTCATACAATCCTTTACCTAAGATATTTTCTTAGCTCTAATGGCAAAATTATGACACACCCACAAGATATGATACCAAAAATTATGACACTAGTATTTTTATGGACTAAATACTCTTACATCTTCATACCATTACTATATCTAGCTCTGGACCACATGTATGGGAAGATCCGGACCATTCATAAGTCTAGCTCCGGACTTACTACATGGGCAGCTATGGATGATGCATATGTGACATACGTGAGGATCCTTTAATAAAAAGTATGAAATTAAATAAAAAATCACAAAGTACTGAAATTTAGAATGCATTCAATGCATTTTGTCCTTAGAGACCTTTAGCTTATATTTCCAACAATGGCATCACCTATATTCTACTTCACTATTTACTTTCTTGTAAAACATCTTCATACAAAATTTGAAGTGGCATATAATTCTTTACTATTTTCTTTCGATATCTACATCAACTTGTAACAATGCTCTTTACACAATTACTGATCTATAATTATCTATACTATATCTATACGACCCATATTTTAATATAGTTATAAAAAAGTTTAAAATGTACCTATCAAGATCCATTCATCATCCTTGAAACCAAATATCCTTCACTAATTCTTGGTTTTTAATGAATAAAGTTGGACTATGTTTTCACACCTCGACATAAGAGTTTTCACATTTATCAAATGAAACTCTATTCAAGTTATTAGACTTGATATAAATATGAATTTAGAAATTAATGCACATGCATTATTATTCAATTGCGATGCCCATCACTTAATACCATCTACGATTCTTATTCACCTTATGGATGTAACAAGTAATGTGGAAGGCCAATGCCCTACAAAACATTGAGAGCTCAAATTCCTTGTGTTTAGGCTAAAACATGAAATATTTTGATTTACGAACAAATAAAAAAGAAGAGTATCTTATTACAATTATATCACCATCTATATTCAGATAGAAAACAACTGAACTCTCTTTAACAAGATATCCCTTTTACCCTTTAGTACTCTATCACGAATTTTTCTATTAGGCATGTTTTAAGACAATTTTGGGTCTGGATTTCAATCAAATTAGTTTCTAAAAACTTTGCAAGACCTTTTGAATACCCTTTATCATGTTTTACAAGGCTCTTAAATCTCAAACCTTAAACCCTAATGAATCATACCCAATTTACCATGGAATAAAAATTAATTATGTCTCTAAGTGAATATAACTTGCTTCATGTGGAAAGCCATAAATATATTACTTCAGCGGTCAAAACTCCATGCTTGACATTTTTCATATTTTAAAGAATCCTCTACCAATTATTTCTTTCAAGTTTTAACCTCCAACTCTTAACAATGACAGAGATATATAAATATTTTAATCGAAACCCTAGGTCAGTGTTTGTAGAAACCTAATAGGGAGAGAGTTTGGTTTATCTTTCTTAGTTTTCCTTTTCAAGGCCCAAGGCTAGTTAATAAGATATAAGGGACTCCTATACAAAATTTTTATTCAACAATTTAATCTTGAAACCATTTTCCTAAGTCTATACTATAATATTTTTATTAAGAACCCTAAGATTTGATGAGAACAAAGATAAATCTTGAGGAAATTTCTAAATATTATAAACACTCATTACAATTTCATTTTCTTATCTTATAGATAGACCTAACAAGATAAAATGATCTCAAGAAAAGATGTTCTTTACACTAATTCTTATTAATTTCTCGTCATACAATTTTACTAGGAAAAGAAACTTTTGAATACACTCCACAACAATCAAGGCTTGCATTATTCACACCTATAGCTTAACACAACATTTGTATATTTCACTATATATCTACTCATGCTTGTAAATACATGTAATTCACACTACGTCCAAATCAATTCTCTTGAATTTTAGGAACTTTCATGCAAAAATAATCTATCAAAGGGATCTTTATAAAATCGGGAACAAACTCTTATATCTGTTTCAAACATACAATGACAACATCAAAGACTTATATGTATTCACATAATATCCTTGGAGCCTTATTAGATCTTACACACTTTAATTCCTCCTAACTACCTAGATCTTCTTCCTCTATCTATTTCTCATCCTCTTTGCATATTTCTATAACTTATTTTAGCTCCTCCAAGGATGATTCGATCCAATCAAACCCAAATTGTCTTTTCATACTTATATCTCTTAAGGATTTTTCCTAAAATATTGGATTTAACAAGAGAATAATCTATCTTTATCTCCATCTACGTTGGAGACAACTCAAGAAGATTCTATGAGGTGAGTTTGTATTTACATGGAGGTAAAATTACATTTTCAACATAATAATAGTGCCATATGACCATTTCAACATATTTTAGGCTTCTCACATATGCTCATTATCCTTATAACTCATGCTAAGTAATTCAAATTTTCAAACTTACTCATTTTGGAGGGAAAATGAGTTTTGACTCTAAGATAAGACAAAATTTGACACTTCACTAACTCCTAAGACTCTTTAGACCTTATTTCATCACTTTAAGACATATTTAAATTTTTTTCACAAAGTGCTTAGGATGCTTCTACATCACATTGATACATTTATTAAAAATGCATGGGGAAGTTGGTAAATTGATGATTAAAATAATAATTTACAATTAGCACCCACACAATGAATGGTGGGGTCATGAATCATCATTCCTTTCCAATTTTCTCGGGTTTTCATATTGGGGACTAGATGTATTTACAACAGGTGTGGTCCCATGAGTGGAAAGATTTTTGGGTAAATAGAAATATCAATGACAACCTCCCTCTCACTCTTTTTAGAATTCTTTTTCGGTTGACTATTAATCCCTACGACACCCTTCTTTGGTGATGAAATATAGATCCCCTCTTGGTTCTAAATTACTTATTACAAAATTGTGGATTGATCACCCCCAATTCACCATAAGCACAATTTCAATATTCATATATCTCAACACTTTTTAACACATATGACACATTCTCCCTATCTATGCATGGTTCAGTTAATGGCTCATGTTTTATGACACACTGCTCGTTATTGCTCCTTGATGTTCCTTGTGGTTTTCTTTACTTCGACACTATTTGGTACACTTTATTTTCTCTTTTAAACTAGAAAAATTTATTCACTAGATTATATGGAGAAGTGTAGACACCTATATTTTCCATAAAACATTATTACATAACACTTTTAACAAATTATACATATGATTATTGAACAATGAAACAAGATTTTAGTGGTTGTTAACATAAAACCTAACACAATTGTGGCTATTATACGTTCGTATATCCCAACTAGAGCTAACGTCACTAAGAAGGGTATCTCTCTAGTCTAAATAAGTATTTATCCTTTATTAAACATGAATAAACATAATACTTGACACATGAATGGTGAAAAACACTAATGTCACATATATATTGATCTCAATTACATAAAATTTAGAAATATATGTTTGAATTGATTATATTTATATCTCTCACTTCTTATATTGATTCTTCTCATTAATTTTTGTGATATATTGATTCTTCTAATCCATTTTCATGATTATATTGATTCTTCTCATCCATTTTCATGTTATTCTTTTCCCTCCCCTTTTATATCATTACATAACCTTTAAAATGCAAAGGTTGTGTCTTTTCACTCATAATGACTCTTGGTAACCATTGGTTAACACTTATTTACATTTTTAATTACTAATTAGTAGATATTTATGTATATACCATGGTTTTTATGCATTTTCCTTGTGTAAACTATTATATATTCTTCATTATTATCATTTTGATATGTTTTTGACTTCCATGGTATACTATAATGCTCATATAAATCCCACCAACATCATAACACAACTTTATCATAATATGAAGAACCTTGTCAACATCATCCCCGAAATTCAAACATTATATTTTCCTGAAGATAACCAAATGTTGAAGAACCTTGTTAACACTCATTTTGTCCCAAAAACAAGTTTGATGAATAAATCACCATTTCATATTTCCCACTAAAATTATTTCTTCTCATTCACAATAAAGTACTCTTTGTCTCCAAATTTGTAAATTTATCTATAGTATACCAAACCGGTATGGATAAGGTTACCCTATCTTCCCCTGTACTTATGGAATGAGGAATACTTCAAAGATATGGGTGACACATTGGGTAAATTCCTTACTATTGATCCCAAAACCGATTCCTTTGATCACACCACTTATGCCCAAATACGGTGGATATGGACATAACTACTGACTTTCCAGCCACTATGGAACTCTATGTCAAGGACTCAATATGGACACAAAATTTAGATTATGAAGGGTTCCCATTTAGATGCAGAACTTGCTTTTCTCTAGGACATCTAGCTGCTAATTGTCAAATGGTTAAAAAAAATTAAAGGAAGGGTTTCTTGGTGGAAGGATTTTAATCTGGATAATCTTGTTGTCTATGGACTTGAGGACAATGATACTGAAAATGCTTCAGTTAGTCTTAAGGATAAATGTAGTAATTTTTAATCTTACCACAAAGGAAGAACCCCATGCATGCCAGCCTATCACCCAACAGAAGTTGAGTGCTCACCCGAGGCACGCGTGGGTGTTTAGTCTCTCTTTTATGTGAGTCTAGTGGGAAGCATTATCTATGATTAGTGTAAGAGTATTTAGGAAAGAAGTTGAGACATACAAGAACCATAGGGCTCAGAATGGCCTCCAAATCCTTGCAGTCACTTCAAACCGAGTGCTTTAACAGATCTCAGAACATATACTATAACAGAAAGAAAGATACAACCATTCATTCATATCATGAAAGGAAAGAGAACTCATATGAAGGAAATATACCTTAAACCCATTGATATTCATATCTATTTATAACAAGTAACCTTAATATATTCATTGATTCATTATAGAGTGTCATAGAGTGTAGACCATAGTCATGCGCATCACTAGACATATGTAGCTAAGCTAACAAAAAAGAAAAATATAAATCCATGCTTAGTAAACCCTTCCCTAAACCAGAATATCTAATCATAGCAATTCTGTAGAGCTTCTCCCATTTTCTGACCTGCCATTCCCTATGTATATCTCTCGATGATACATATCTCTCTCGTATATCTTTTCCTGTAGCAAGAACTTGTATTTATCACTTTCTCGGGCTACCAACTCGCCTTGCTACGCCCTCAGATCCATCGCTAAGTGTCAAATGTGGTCCTCCATGCGAGCATGTTCCTTCAGGCCTAAGCTCTCCATTCCATCTCATGATGATCTTCTAGAAGATTCCATCTGGGCATACTCTTTCCTGGGCCAACTTGTTGCAGTGGCATCTTATCCACATGCAACCGATCACACTTTTCATGTGTTCTGCCTTGGGTGCTCAAATTGGCTAAGTCCTAGACCTCCTTTCGCATGCCACATGTGCTATTTTTCTCCTTAAGCCTTTCTCTTGCATACTTTTACCTTGCACGCCATTCTATAACTGGAGTCCCACACACCTAAGTGCCTTCATACTTGGCCAATATTCTAGGGGCCCAACATTACCCCACACTATACCTGCATTTTTGTCCTTGAAACATCTTACTTGACCAAGGTGCAAGATATTTTATGGAACCCAGTAGACTTATGCTTTACAAATGAATAAGGAATGAAAGAATAGCACAAATAATGAAGAATGGGGGAACATGAATTCAAAAGGCTAGGAAAGTGCTTTCATAGATCTACCTCAGCTTGTTCCATACTTTGACCTCGCCCTTCGCCTTCCGGCATAGGTTGCCCACCAGGGTGCTTACTTCATCAAAGCTTAGGCTAATTCCCTGGGCACCCAAAGTGTCCACAGTTTGTTCCAAGTCCTTACCTAGGTATGCAAGTTTATCCATTCTCCTAGTAATTTGGGGGTATAGTTCCTTTAACTGGCCTTAATTGAGCTCCTTAAATCCTCAATTGACTCTGATTTCTTTTCTACCTCAGCCAGAACCTTGTCCCTCTCTTCCCTATTCCCTTTGTTCTTTTCCTAGAAATATTTTATCTCTACTTCAAGTGTGGTGACCAAGGAGCTCACCACCTTATCTTTATCTACGCATGTGTCATATGTGGCTTTCAAAGCAAATTAGGTAGTGACCTTAATCTCCATGAGTACTTGGCTGTACTTAGCAATAGTTTCTACTACCTTCAACCGGTCTTCCTCCTTCAAGTGCACGGCCACTTTTTCGTAAATTCTAGTGCCAAGGGTTGCCTCTCCATGGTGAGGATGTGCATTAGTTCTTATAAACATTCCAAGGTTGACGCGCACTCGAGGGATTGGAGTTAGGTCAGGGTGCTTTAATATGATGGTACTCTTGATTGACTCCACCTTCTTATAGACCTCCTGCACCTTTACTTTTTCCTCCTTTAACTCATGCCTTAACTGCACACTAATTAATTCCTCCTATTTTAAACTCTTGGCCTTCTCTTCCAGTTCTTCCTCCTTCCCCAACTTCACCTCCAATGCTCTGATTCTGTCATTTCACGTGAACATCCTAGCCTCGGTCTCGACCATGACTTTGTTCAAGAGCATTACATACTTGCTCATCTGAAAGTTCCTGAGCATTTACTAAGGGGTTGTCTCCCTTAGATTCTGGCAACGAGATGAGCACTTTCTGGTAGACTTCAAAGTCTAGCTCGTCAATGTGTGACTCAAACACCCAAGAGAGCATCTTCCTTGTCTAGGGTACATGCCATCCTTCATAAAAGATGTCATGGCTATAAGCATTTCGGTGGGTATAGTGCCTCGGAATAATGCGTGTAACACCTTCCTTGTGTCACCCACGTAGACCATTATTTGTCTCTATTCTGTATCTAGATTTCTCTTACTCGAGCGCATGCCTTTGGGGAAGCTTACTGTCAGAGTAGGGCCTCCTAGGCTGTCATGATCCTTCTTAATGCTCTCCTCCTTCCCTTCCTTAAGAACTATGTCCGCACTACGCTCCAACTCTTGGTCTATAAGGACTTCAAGCATATTTTTTGATTCTCTCTCTGCTAACTCAGTAATCTTCTCTTTTGTCAGGCTTATGGCTCCCAACTCCTTGGCATCATTCTCCTCTGCCTTTGTGTCTTTTGTGTCCTCCTCATCTTGTGCACCCTTACGCTGTGCAAATAAAAATCTTGCTTCTCCTCTCCACTTTCTTCCTCTCGAGTCATAAACACTAAGCACATGTGGCTCCTTGGCCTTTCAGCTCTTCTTCCTCGTCACCACCTTCTTCGCTCTCATCCTCTCCTTCTCCCAAGTACTTCTCCAAGTCTTCAGTCACCTCCGAGTCGCTTCTTCATCTACACTCGCTTCTTCCCGAGAGGTGGCTTTTGATCGTAGATTTGGCTTCCTCTTCTTCCTTCGAAGATTCTTCCATGGTGGTGGGTTGTTGGTGCCTCTACTTTTGGCATCTTCTCCTTTACTGGAGACTTCTTTCTCCATATGTAGGTGCTTGGCTTAGTGCTTGAAGATGAAATGTTCGTTGTCCGAGTAGTCGGCACACTTGGTGCTCCTTCCTCTCCTCTACCTCTCTTCTTAGATGTTGTATTCTTCTTCCCAAGGGGTCTTCAGGTATGGAGATTTCATTCTCCAAATATGCACCCTTTTGAACTTTGGCCTTATGTACATGTACACGTGTGTCGCATATCCTCTAGCGATGGGAAGCATTATTGGCCTAGTCATTTGGATCTCGTGTGATACATACTTCTCTATGTATGCGTGCTTACCACTGGGGTAATTCAGCTTCTTCCTCATCTCCCTATGTTCTCGGTCCAACCTTCCTAGTTCCAGCCTTAGCTTCTTTGATTCTTTAAATCTATTTACTCCCACTTGGAAGTATTGGGAAGTGAATGTGAAAGGAAGCTTGCACCAAGGGCTCCATGATTTGTCAATAAGCTTGAATCTTCCCAAGCAGTAGTGTTGGTACACCGCGAACTCAGATTCTCCCTCAGTGGCTACTAGGAGTTGTTCAGGGATCCTTCATTCTTCCTCGAATGCATTCCTTAATTTCGTATATCACTTTTCTATCTCGCACTTTGTGGGGAGCCATCATTGTATCACATGCATACTTCTAAAACCTCTTTGCGGGCGAAGCATCTTTGGCTGGGTACTCCCACAAAAAATTGTTTGAGGCATTCGTAACTTTAATTTCTATAAACACTATGGTGAGAAAGACATTTCCAAAGAGAATCCCGACCCCTTCCTTTGTGCACTTAACAATATCCTTTGCAATGTACACAGATAAGTTATATATTTTCCCCTCTACAATCTTCCTGCAGACATGTAGCTAAGGTTTGTTGACCTGCGTCCATCTTTCTTGTCCATTCAGCTTACTCACCAGATGTGTGACCATCTTCATAACAAGGTCCTTGATATCTAAAATATCAAAGTATCATGACCCCTTCTTGCATGCATACTCAGTGACGGTCTCTTGAATAGCCTCCTTATTGCCAAGGTCATCTTCTAGGCTATCTCCCTCACATATGAGGCCTATAAATTGTGAAATCAATTGGGGAGTCACACGCATCTTGCGCCTAGCAAAATGGAAATAGTCTTCGTGCACTTGAGACATCAACCACTAGTACAAGTGATCTAGCTTCCCAAAATAAGGCAACTCATAGAGTTGTAACAGCCCTGCCTTCACCAATTTTACCTTAATGTCATCATCATAAATGGGAAAACCTTCAAGTGTTTGCTCATTGGTGGAGTGTACCAATTCCAATGCCATTTTTTTCTCTATGGTGTTTGTGCGGTGATTATATTCACTAATAGGTATGCTTCTCAAGTGGGATTCCCATTCCTTTCCCATCATCACCCCATCTGGGTATTACATCTCGAATACCATTCTTCATTTGTGTCTACTTTGGGTTTCGTTGTTTCACCTTAGCTTTTCCTTTCCTTTCTCGGGTGCCATGGTTAAGGTATTTTTATTACTCCTACCCTCTCTTTGTTACTCTGTCTTTCTTCTACCAACCTTCGATCTCAGATCCATGATATAACTCTTCTAAACTCGTGCCCTAGTTTGTCAAACCCTAACTTGGATAAACTCTTCACAAGACAATGCCTTTTCAACTCCTTTCACGCCCATGTAATTCCTTCTGGTTCACAATCTCAAAATTGTCTCTTCACATTTTAATCACATAGATCTTCCACTCGATTGAATCTGAAAACCCTAGTTTATAACACTCGCTTATATCTCCAACTCTTCATTTTCGCAAAGTAAAAATGAGAGTGCCCCGACCCTTTATTTATAGTTTTTCCTTTTTTTGATCATTAAATGCTACTTTACCTACCCCCATACTTTGTTCATTTAATACAACTTTTTCAAACAAAGTACATCTTTAGTTCCTTCACTCATGTGCC
Source organism: Taxus wallichiana var. yunnanensis (assembly GCA_018340775.1). Lineage (NCBI taxonomy): Eukaryota > Viridiplantae > Streptophyta > Pinopsida > Cupressales > Taxaceae > Taxus > Taxus wallichiana. The sequence goes on from CM031234.1 coordinate 178,225,963, forward strand.
CTTCTTGGGTGAAAACTCTTCCAACCTTCTGGTGTGCAAGAAAACCAACTTGACAGAGACTGCATTGCGCGTGCTTAACCTATGTCAAGGCACTTCTTCTGTCCAAATTCTTTCTTTCACCTACCTCATGTTGTTTTAACTGCACTTCCTTTTCTTTTGTACATGGGATCTACTAGTAGATTTATCCTAGCACTAACCATTCTATCGTTTCTCTTCATCTACCTCTTTCAACTGGGCTACACAACAAGGCTCTTCAACATAACTTCCTTAGTACTTTAATCATGCGCTTCTTCACTTTTCTCCACCCCACACTTAAATGATGCACGGTCCTCTACGCACTCACAAATTCTCCAAAAATAGCAATAAGGTTACTAGTGCCCAAGGCACAAAACCAAAACAACAACGCAAAAGGGAAACACAAGAAAGGGAAAATGCATAAAGGAAAATTCTAAACTAACTGGAAAAACTACCTTATTTACAAACACCAAGAAGACTTATTTATAGTAGGGCTTTAGCCTACTACCATTGAAGTGTCCAAGAAACTTCGTCCCATCTAGCACTTGTAACTGGCACACGCCCGAATCAAGGATGTACAATATTGTGTAGGGACCTAACCAATGGAATATTAGCTTTCTGTGGTGGCGCAAAAATTGGAATCATATAATAACACCATCTGCCCAACCTCAAACTTCTTATTTCTAATATGGTGATCATGCCAAGCCTTTTACTTTTCCTTTTCTGTTGTTTGGCTCCATCAGGCAAGTGATCGTCTCTCATCCAGTTTCATTAGCTCATCAATCCTTTCTTCTAGTGCTTGTTCATCAGCTAAACCTCCTGTGTGCACTATTCGTAGAGAAGGTAACATAAATTCAATCAGAAAAATGGCTTCTGCACCAAACACCAATTGAAAAGGTGTGGCTTTATTTAGTCTTTTATATGTAGTCTTGTAAGCCCATAACACTGCCGATACTTTGTCATCCCAATCTTGTCTTCCAACATCATAGATTTTGGTCAAGGTATGACTTAGTATTTTGTTGAATGCTTCCACAGTTCCATTTGCTTGTGGGTGGTAGGGCGTAGTCTTGTGATGAGCCACCATGAACTCTGATAACAGGATCCTCATGGTCTCATTCAAAAAATGTGTACCCCTATCACTGGTCAAACTCAACGGACATCCATACCTTGTGATAATGTTCTCCCATAAGAACCTTGTCGTTGTTGCTGCCATGCAATCTTTAGTTAGGGCTGCTCTGCCCACCTTGTGAGATAATCCATGCAAGTGATGACATAATGTGACCCATTCCTATGTGCTTGCTGGTGCAATAGGTCCTACAAAATCTATCACCCATTTTTCAAAAGGCTCCGTGCTAGGGATAGGATGTAAAGGCATTTCATCTCTCCTTCCTAGTTTTCCAATGTGTTGATAGTGGTCACATGCTTTACAATAATCTCTACAATCCCTATATAAGGTTTCCCACCATAATCCTACCATTAATATCTTACACACGGTGGCATCACCTGCATAATGCCCACCCACACTTCCTCCGTGTGCTTCCTCCATGATGGCCAAGTGCTCATGCTCTAATACACACCTACGTAAAACTTCATCTCGTCCCAACTTGTATAAGTCTCCACTAATCAACATGTAGGGCGTGGCACGTATGGCCAACTGCTTCTTTTCCAATGCCTTCATTCCATCCGGTGCCACACCTTCTTTTAAAAATACTACAATCTCCTCCAAATCGAGGGTGCACACCACAACCTAAACAGTTGGGCATCTAGCATTGCTTCCTCAATACTTTGCACATCCTCTCCTAAATCAATCCTTGACAGATGATCAAGCCCATAGTTTCTTTTTTCAGGCTTCACTACAATGGTGAATTCAAACTCTTGAAACAACAACACCCATCGACATATGCACCCTTGAAGAATGGGCTTGTTTACCAAATACTTTAATGCCATGTGGTTAGTGTAGAATACAAAGGGTGTTGCCGGTGATACTGTCTAAACTTGAAGAGCGCATAGATCATTGACAATGCCTCACACTCGGTAGTGGTATAATTATGCTCTGTTAGTGTTAACTTTCTACTCACAAAATAGAGAGGATGATCAACAATCCCCTCACTGGTTGTGCAAGCACTACTCTAATGGCAGTTCCTAAGGCATCTACATGGACATGGAAGGGCTTGTCCCAAGAGGGAAAACATAAAATAGGCATGGTAATAAGCCTATCTTTTAATGTATCAAATGCCCTCTATTGTACCTTACCCCAATGGAAGGCACTCTTGTGTCTAAGTAGCTCCTCTAAAGGGACGGAAATTTTGGCATATCCCTTAATGAATTTCCTATAATAGCCCATATGCCCAAGGAATCCATGCATTGTGCTCTGGCTAGTAGGTTCCCTTAACCCCACAATAATTGCAACCTTAGTGGGATCTACCAGCAAGCCCTCCTTAAATATGATATTCCCTAATAAAGTCTAAAAGGGAGTAGCAAACACGCATTTCTTAATGTTGAGGGATATCCTCAACTACCTACACCTTTCAAACATTAATCTCAAGTTGTCACAATGGTCCTTAACCAGACCATATACTATCTAATCATCCAAATAGACCTAAAGAAATTTATGGATGAAGTCTTGGAATGCTTGCACCAATATGTGTGAAAAAACAGCAAGCACATTCTTCAACCCAAAGGGCATGACCATATATGCAAAACTTCCCCACTCGGTGGTGAAAGTTGTCTTCTCCTGGTCCTCCTTTATAATCCGGACTTGGTGGTATCCTGAAAATCCATCCGTAAAGGAATATATTTTGCACCCAGTGACTCCTTCCAAAATTTCTTCAATGAAGGGGGTTGGAAATGGATCAATGACACAAACTACATTCAATTCCCTATAGTCCACACAAATCCTAATACGCCCACACTTCTTGATGCTGATTACCATCGGACTTATCCATTCTGATTCTTCCACTACCTCAATGATCCCAAAAGCCATCATCTTGTCTATCTCCCCTTAACCCTCATGCGTAAATTGGGATTCATTTGGTAGGGCCTTTTTCTAACCGAGCACAAACTTTCCCTCAGTTTTATCTTCATCTCCCCCAAGGAATGGTGAACGCATTTGAGTTCATGGTACCCACGTGGGAATAAATCCTCAAATTTGCATAGCAGATCAGTGATCGTTGATACTTCCTTCTCTTTCTAGTAATCCCCAATAATAGCTTCCTTATGTTCTTCTTCTGAACTGATGTTAACTTTCTTCATCTTTAAAGGCTCATGGTAGGCCCGTGTGTGAGAATCTACATTTTCCATTACCTCACGTGTTCCTATAGAATGGCTAACATCTAAGCTTTCTGATTCTTTCCCATCAATCACATATACTAGCTTTCCCTTCCCTTTTTCCAAACATGCATGCTCAAGCTATAACTCTTATGTTTCCTCAACTTCTTCAAAGCACACCTCCAATCCTGGTTCACCTAGTAATTCCAACAACCTATCTTCCATTCTGGCACTATCCCCCATGGTAAGGCACTTGATACCCTACAATGCCTTATCAATTAATGGCTTGGTACTCTGATACTAGAAAAATTGAATAAGGTTATCCACGAGCTCTTGCCAATTCCTTGTCTAGTGGCATGTCTTTGAATGAATGTACCATGCACATGCACAACCTTGCAATGTAGAATACAACTTGTGCACCTAGAGGGATGGTGGAAAAGCTTCCGTACCTTCTCTCCAGACCCGTTCACACTCCTGGATATGGAAAGAGGTGGGATTCTTCCCATGGTAGTCTTTGATGATGGTGGGTACATTACTTCTAGAAAATATGACAAAGAGAGAAATCCTTACCTTGCGCCACTCTAAAAGGCTCTCCTAATGTGTGGCCCACCAACAAGCTACTATGTCAAGAAAGACATAACTTAACATCTCCCTTCATTCCTTCTCATTCTTCCACTGAGATTCTACCTCCTGCAGAAAGATCTTAGGGAAGGATCCTCCTGAATACTTGGGTAGTTCTTTTCCTCCAAGGTGCCTAAAAATGCACACCTTTATTACCTTTGTTTCCGACCCTCTCAACTACCATCCCATTAGTTCATAAGTTCCATGCACCTAATTGTCACATGTCAAGGCTGGTGGTATCACTTACTGATTGAGCATCTTCAAATTGGATAACTCCATTAGTAGGGTGTACCATCTTAGGGTCTCTAATTGAGCACACATAAATTTTTTCCAGAACTTCTTCTCCCAACGGTTCAATATAGGGTGTCGACTTCCCATCAACCAGGGGTATAATGACTCATTCCTCTTTGTTCTCAAAGCTGATGTACCCTTTGTTGAACCAAAGGTCTGCATTATTTTGTAACACCAAGGGTGCCCAAGTAGTGATGGGAAATTGTCCACCTCGGTGAGTGCTAAGACTTCAAAGTCCCCAATAAACTTGGCTCCCTAGATAGTAATAGCTACATCCTTCAAGACACCAATGGGAATTTCCTTAGTTTTTTTCCATATATAGCACATTCGAAGATGGCTGTAATGTAGGTCTCCCCATCTAATGCCATGCATCCAAAGTCAGAACATTAACCTCTCGCGCCAATGTCAATGAGTATATTGCTAAGGATCCATCCATCTACAATTGCATTCAACATAATTTCCTTTTCATAGTCGAGGCTGTGAGGGGGAAGGTTCACATGCAAGACCTATCTCTTGCTCTCTTCTCTGGTGCATGGTACCTTCTCTCTCAACTAGGATCCTAGCAAAGGAATGATGTTCTCCTGCCTTAGCATTTTACACACCTCTTTGACCTCATCCAGGTCATCCTTTTGCACCTCGACTCTCCTTCCTTGTTCCTCCTTTCTAGATTGCTCCTTTAGACACTAGATCTCCCCTTGCAAGCTTTGAATAACATCCATGGTGTCTTGATATATCTCCTTTTGATGTGAAGGGTTTGGGTACTTTCCATGAATTAACTCCTCCCTTATAACCAAGGTCTTCTCTTGGTACCTCTCTTGCACATGTGGCTTCGCACTTGTTGTTACTAAGATAAGCTCCAAACCTTCATCCCATGTTACTCGAGGCATCCACCGTATGTCTTCCTTATTAATGTTGACCATCACAACACCCTTGTCTTTGTGGTGCTACCTTGATTCATATGCTCAAATAACTCCAGAACTCTTCATACTTATGCTTCTTTTCGCACCACAAGCACTATAACAAGTCCTGGGAACTCACGCTTGTAATGTTCGTAGATCCACAATTGAAACATGTTCTGCGTGGGAAATCACTTCTTCCTCCGCGGTTACCTCATCTATGGAATCCTCCTTGAAAACCTCTTCCATGTGTGCTCCTCATAACAACGATCATCATTCTTCGAACCACCGGAAATGCTAGTTTTACACACCCCATGATTAATGGCCTCGGTCCTTATTATCATGGGTTATGGAGGTGAAAATATTGCAATAACAAGATACATTTTTCTTGATCATGTGCTGCAGCAGGGGGCATCTACTTGCATCATGGTCCCCATGAAAAATATCACAATCTACTATCACAATGCATACCATCCTCCTGTGGTAATTATCCTTAATGTGCCCCTCTATTTCACAATCCATGCACCACAAACCACTGCGAGTCTAATGGACTAAGTTCATAGACAATTTTTCCAACTGTTTGGCCATAACAACAATCTAGGCCTCTAGCAACGAGCTAATGCCAGTATCAATACTACCAACAACCTCGACACGTAAGGTAGCTTCCAATGCTTTGCACGGATTTGTAAAAGTTTTATGAGATAAGGCCCTTCTAAAAGGGGTGATCAATCCTCCAAAAAACCACTGTGCATGCTGTGAAGGGTGAATATCATATGACAATTTAGATAAGAGAGTTTTAAAGTACACATCATACTCTCGCACACTCTCTGCCATTCCTTGCTGAATCTCCTTCAAAGTGCTAATGATCTTCTGCTCAAACTCAGGAATGTGGAACTCTGCTAGGAATGCATTCTTTAAAGTAGTGTAGTCCACCACCATTTGATGAGGGTCATACTTTCTATACCAGCTATGTGTGCACCCTTACAAAGTGTGGTTACAAATTAACTAGCCTTTCATTTTGGGGTTGTGATACCCTTCGTGTGCCATAGCAATTCACATTTGTGAACATGTTCTGCAAAGCATCCTCAATGCCCCTATAATCTTGCAAATGTAGAGACATTTCAAAGAATACTTGAGGAGGTGGTTGGGGTCCTTGTTCAGAGCCTTGGTTCCCTTCAGTGTTTCTTCCATCACTTGATCCACGAACCACCGGGTCCTATACCTCCAGAGCCACCAAATCCACCAGAACCACTGGGTCCAATAGGGCCTATAGAGCTGTGCTAAGTGCTAAGTGCCCCCTTGTCCCACTAAAGCGTGCACATATGGTCTATGATAGTGCCACACTACCACTACTTTGTCCTGTGCCACTCCCCGATGCGAGGCCCGAAAGCTTGTACAATTTCCCCTTGTCTAAGAACTTCTTCGAATACTAGAATATGTGCAGCCATAGAAGAAGGGAATGTAAAACTGTATCTCCTAGGCATGGATATGTCTCTTCCACTAGTTTTAACTAGATCAATACATCTTCTGTTTGGGAAAACCAAGCATCGTGGCTCGGCCACCGGGTGGGTTTAGATATGTGCCAATGACTCTCCTTTCTCCATGCGATGAGATCTCACCAGAAGCTAAAGGGGTATCCCTTACGTACTTGCCAAGATGGGGTAGCATATCTTGCTCAGTTCCATGTCCTCCACGTGAACCTCAACTCCTTCCCGTAACATCTATCTCCATAAATCCATCACACTAGCAGCCTCATGTCATCTAACAATCTCCCTTTCATGCACTTCACTATACTTGAGCCGTATTTCTTCCCTCTCCTTCTCTGTCATATCATCTGTCATCTTCCTTACCTAACGCTCAAAATGGTTTAGCTAGCCATTGGGAATGCCTCTAAACTCATGGTAACCATTAATATCTTCATAGCTAGAGGAATAACATGTAGAAACACTCCTCTAGGTTCTCACATAAATTCAAACTTAGTAATCTCTGGGAAAGAATACGTAGAAATGGCATATTCTAGAGTGTAGCTAGCTAGTACTCCTCTCCACCAATGATCTATAGCACAGGTCCATGTCAGATCTACATCCTGCAACCTCTGGTAGTCTTCTTCGGTCCATATCCGCGATCCATAACGCCAACTTGATCTAGATGCATAGGTTGAAAGCCATCCATATAACTCTACTGGGAAGTAGTAAAATAATGTCTCGTATAGATCATGGTAGAGGTTCTCTTCTACCCATATATGTGTATTAAACTCAGGTCTAGTGCTGAATCTCTCGAGCAAATTCATTCTTTGTGCTCTTAAACCATGATTCAACATTTTCCAATGTTAACCGATATGTCATTACTCTTTACACAAATCATGATGCATGCTATATTCCACTACAACTTTGAAAAGAGGTCCCAGAAATGGAACCAAGATGTAGTCATTTTTACTCTTACCACAAAAGGAAGAACCCCATGCATGCATTGGCCTATCACCCAATAGAAGCTGAGCACTCACCTGAGGCATGTGCAGGTGCCGAGTCTCTCTTTTATGTGAGTCTAGTGGGAAGCATTATCTATGATTAGTGTAAGAGTATTTAGGAAAGAATTTGAGACATACAAGAACCATAGGGCTCAGAACAGCCTCCAGATCCTTGCAGTCACTTTAGACCAAGTGCTTTAACAAATCCCATAACATATACTATAATAGAAAGAAAGATACAACCATTCATTCATATCATGAAAGGAAAGAGAACTCATATGAACGAAATATACATTAAACCCATTGATATTCATATCTATTTATAACAAGTAACCTTAATATATTCATTGATTCATTACAGAGTGTCACAGAGTGCAGACCAAAGTCATTTGCATCACTAGATGTATGTAGCTAAGCTAACAGAAAAGAAAAATACAACTCCATGCTTAGTACACCCTTCCATGAACCAGAATATCCAATCATAGAAATTTTACAGAGCTTCTCCCATTTTCTAACTTGCCATTCCCTATGTATATCTCTTGATGATACATATCTCTTTGAATGTGTATATCTCTTTGCATATCTTTTCACGCGACAAATTTGTATTTATCACTTTCTTGGGCTACCAAATTGCCTTGCGTGCCCTCAGATCCATCACCAAGTGTCGAATGTGATCCTCCATGTGAGCATGTTCCTTCAAGCCTGAGCTCTCCATTCCATCTCATGATGATCTTCTAGAAGATTCCATCTAGGCATGCTCTTTCCTAGGCCAACCTGTTGCTAGGCTAACATCTTATCCATGCACAACCGATCATGCTTTTCATGTGTTCTACCTTGGGCACTCAAATTAGCTAAGTCTCAGACCTCCTTTCACATACCGCATGCACTATTTGTCTCCTTAAGCCTTGCTCTTGTGCGCTTTTTCCTTGTGCACCAATCTGTAACTAGGGTCTCACACACCTAAGTTCCTTCATACTTGGTTAATATTCCAGGGGCCCAACAATAAACAAGAGGAAAATTTGTGTGAGGATGCCCTTCCCCACTAGTTTGGCTAAGATTTCAAATCATATGGTGGGAAAGGGTGAGGCCTCCTCTCCTTGATCTCTCGAGTCTCAAGAGGAATCAAAATACTAAAAACAAGGAGGTTCTTGAAATTCAGCTACCTGTCCACCCAAATGAGAATGTGGATCCTAATATAGGTGATGGTTGGAAGGTGGTGAACAACAAAAAGAAAGGAAAGACTGCAAGTTCTCCTACAAAGATGAGCCTTAGATCTCAAAGAGGGAAGTTCCAAGGTAGTTAGGTTTTCTCCTTGTGGGTGGCCAAGCCTCTTTGTCTTCCTATTTAGGGGTCCTCTCTTCTTTTGGCACTTCCTTCTTTAGGGATCTGGTTTTTCTATTTGTTTCATCTTAGGCCAAGTTGAGCCTTATTCCTTGATGTTTCACCTTTTTTCCTTGATGCCTATCTTTTAGTTTGTATAGGGTTCTTGATCCCTTCAAAATATTATTTTTACCTTATCTAATAAAAAAAATCTGATTATCTATGGAACATTAATTTACCTCTTTTAATTTGTGGCATCATTCACTTGTTACATGATATAATTTCCTTCTTTCCTCTTCGTAATATCATTTAATATATAATATCTACCTTTCCTCTTTACAAGATGGTATATTTGGTTCTATGGCATTATTTTATTATACTCATAGTATTAAGGTCTTATTTTCCCTTGGTAGTATGGTATCCTTATTCTATGACTTATTTTTCATTATCATCTCAAAATACCTTTTCCAAGCATTTGACACTTTCGCATCTTCACTAAGGGCTTATGTTTTGTTCTATGATTTTTAGACCAATACAAATTTGGGGCATATACACCTATAATACATGTTATGAAAATCAACACATAGCCTCTATTATTATTCTTTAACATCATAATCCCCATCCTTATTTCTTTCCTCTTGTTCTTTTCTATTGTACCATTTTTGACCTAAGTATATTTGTTAGACCCTACAATAACTAAGTACATAAGGCCCAAAGCCTTGTGGTGTGGGGAAGCATAGCACAAAGGAACATGAAGAAGTAGTTCTTGGAGATGTGTGAAGGCTTACGCCCATGAAGGATAGATTTGGGACTTAGTGTGTTTTGGAAAACAAAAAAACACACATAGGGAGTGATCGGAAAAGTGACCAGATATAGATGTGGATAAGCTATGGAGACTTGTAGCTCAAGGAAAGGATATTATAAGGCATCAATATGGCTATCATGAAAGGATAAGGAGTCGAGGTTATTAAGGATTAGCTGACACCTACATGCTAAAGGCACTCAATTGAGGGAAACACGTGATGACATCTGACATATGTCTAGGTAGTGGTAGAGAAATCATGAGAGGATTCCTTCAAGATTTTACAGGTAATGATGAGTGGTTAAGAGAAGATTCCTTCTTGTTCTTCATATGGATGGTTTTCTAGTAGGGTTAAGAAGATAGATCAATTAGGATGTGGGTAGATGGATGTGAGGAGGAGAGTAAGAAAAATATAGAGGTATTGTGTAATGTCTAATGACAAGCTCGTAATGTATAAAAGATATGCTACTATGAACATTCCCAGAGATGGAACCCTTCTTGATGTAATCTTGGCTACTGTATTTGATTAATGAATATAATGAAGAGTTTTGAAGAACTCATGTGATGGATCTTGATATGTATATTTCCCTTATGTTCATGTGCATGTTATGGGTTTTCTTGATATTATTCATGGTTTGATTCTACTTTCATTTAGTTGATCATGTTATACTATGCTCTGATGCATTATACTAGGACTAGTTCTTTATCTTAATTCCTAGAATGAGTATGTTCATCCCCTGTTTATGGAAGAACGGGTGATCATTCTCATAAATCTCACATAAAGGAGGGGCTCAACACCGCATGTGCCTCGGGTGAGATTATATACCAATCTAGATGATATGCTTTGACATGTTTGGGGTTGGTTGTTAAAGCAAGTGGTAAATAGAGACTACATCTTGGTTCTATTCTTTGGGACCTCTTTTAAAAGTTGTGAGAATGGTGCCCGATGATGGAGCACTTAACCTTTAACAATATCGAAGCATGGCTTAAAATCATAGAGGATGAGTTTTCTTAGAGATTTAATACTGGACCTAAGTTTGATGCACGTAAATGGGTAGAAAAACATATATATCATGAGTTGTATGAGACCTTAGTTTGTTTTTTTCTAGTAGAGTTATATGAATGTATTTCAACACATGCATTTAGATCAAGCTAGTATTATAGACCTCTCATATGGACCCAAGATGAGTATATAAGAGGATGTATGATGCTGATCTGACTTGGGAACATGTTGTTGATCACTTGTGGAGTAAAGTGTTGAATACTTATACCTTAGAATATGTTATTTATACATATTATTTCCCAAAGATTATTGAGTTTAAGTTCTTAAGGGAGATTAGAGGATCATTCTTGCGTGCTATTCCATTGGCTATCAAAATCCTAGTCATTACTTTGAGTTTGTAAGCCTTTTCCATGGCTGGATAAATTCTGCTAGATGTGGGGTACTAAAAGGAAGGTGGCATTATAGAAGGATGGTGTACCTTGTGTTGGAAATGGTGAGAGAGGAGATGTGGCTCAAGTATAATGAATCTTGGGAGAGGGATTTGGTAAGACAATGTGAAGTTGTAGGAGTGGTGGATTTATGGAGGTAGACATTATGGGAAGGATTTGAGGTTCATATAGAGGATGTGGAACCTAAGAAGTATGAGCTACCCCATCTTGGAAAGTGCTAAAGAGAAACCCCCTCGGCTTTTGGAGAGATCTCATCATATGAAGAAAGGAGAAGAGCCATATGTGAGCATCTTAACCCACATGGTGACCAGACCCTTGTGCTTAGTTTTCCAAATCGTGGAGGGGGAAGAATTGAATTCCTTTATGGATCTCGTTACAACTATAGGTCCACATAGCATTACAAATGCAAATGTATTGACCTATTACAGTGCTCTTAGTGTGGGAAGAAGCACAAGTATGAGGAGTGCCAAAAATTGTTCAAGTACATGAGCTAGAAGTAGTAGAATCATAAGGGCACTGGGATGGTGGGCATAAAGCATGTTGATCAACAGTGGATTCCTAGAATGATGTGTGATTTAGAGTTAGAACTTATCTTGGTGAGCTAAGGCTGCATGTTTGAGGAAGATACCAAAGAAAAGGCCTCTAATTACAAGAGAAGAAGTGGTATATGGGAAGTATCTGGACCCTACCCACCAGAAGGAAGTCTATTAAGATAGCATGGATGTAATTATAAGTATTCAAGGGGAAATTCAATGTCTAAAAGAGAAATTCAGGAAGTTAGAGTAGAAGAAAAGCACTGAGGTCCCTCAGTCAGATATAGATGATGTCAGAGAGGTGTGTAAGATGTTGCACTAAGAGAATATCATTCCTTTGTTAGGAGAATGGTTGAGAGATAAGATACCAAGTCATTGGAGGAGAGCATGAGAGGAAATTTTTGCATGTTAACCTTCCTCCCCATATCCTTGACTATGATAAAGAGATTACCTTGAATATAGTTGTTGATGGATGAATCCTAAGTAATATTTTGATTGACGGGGAGAGTGGAAGTTAATATTCTCATCCCAAAATCTTAGAATAAAATGGGAAGGCCCCCATTACAACCATCTTCAAATGTGTTGTATATGGCTAATAAGACAAAGGTAATGCCCATTGGTTTTTTAAAGGATGCTGTTATCACTATCCAAGGGAAAAATTCATTGGAGACTTCAAAGTCTTAGCACTTGTTGAGGTGGAAAAATTTCCAACGTTACTTGGGTGCCCTTGGTGCTATAAGAACAATGTTGAATTATGTTTCAATAAGGGGTATATAAGTTTTGAGAATAAAGAGGAACATGTTATCATTCCTTTGATAGATGGGAATTCAACACCCTATATTGAGCCTTTAGGAGAAGAAGACCTAGACAAAATTTATATGTGCACTATTAGGGACCCTAAGGTTGTGCAACTAACAAAAGAAGGTGTTATTTAGTGGTAAGATGCTTAATCTATAAGTGATACAACTAGTATGACATGTGAAAATTAAGTGCACGGGACATATGATTTAGTCAGAAGATAGTTAAGAGGCTCTATGATGAGAGTAACAAAGGTGCACTTAGTCAGGTGCCTAGGAGGAAATAATTTTCCAAGTTATACTGGGGGAGCCAACCCTGATGTTTTCTTGCAAGAAATGGAGACCCAGTGGAGATGTGAGATCGAAAGGAGAAGGATACTTAGCTATACCTTGCTCGAGACCATAGCACATTGGTGGATGACCCATCATGATAACCTTCTAGAGTGGTGCGAGGTGATAATCACATTCTTTGTTAGGTTTTTTTGAAGTAATGCACCTACTATTATATAATATTATCATGGGAAGGAACCTACCTTGTTTCACATCCAAACATGTGAGAAGGCCTGGATGGAAGGTGCGGAAGCCTTGCCACCTTCTTTATGGTTGTATAAGATTTACTCCACCATTTAAGGCTATGCATGTGCATGGTACATTCACTCAGAGATGTGTTGTCAGCTAGGAAATTGACAAGAGTTGACATATGATATCCTTCAAGCTTTCGAATATCAGAGTACTAAGCCATTGGTGGATAAGGTGTTGTAGATTGTTAAGTGCCTAACTATAGGAGATAGTGCCATGAAAAAGGATAAAATACTCAAATTATTGGCTGAAACTAGCTTAGAAACATGCTTTGATGAGGAATAATCAAAGGAGATACAACTCGAGTGCACATATATGGCAAAAGAAAATGGAGATTTGGTCTATGTGATCGATGGTAAAGAGGTGGAAAAATTGGATGTTGACCATCCATTGTGGGAATGTGTGAGCTTATGGATAATGATGATGAGCAAGCGTACACCTACTATGAAACCATGAAAACCAAGAAGCTTAACATTGGTTTAGAGGTGGAACCTAAGGAGGTGACTATTGGAGATTACTAGCCAAAAAGGAGGTTTCAAATATCATCGATCTATTGTGTGAATTTCAGGATTTGTTTTTGCATAGGTACCATAAGCTTAAAGAATATCACCACTCCTTAGGAAAAACAATGTTTAAGTTAAAGGAAGGAGTGTGCCCAATTTGCAATAGACCTTACCGGATGAATATGAATTTACACATCAGGGTTAAGGAAGAGATTGATAAGATGATCACTTTAGGTATCATTGAGGTTGTTGAAGAATCAGAATGGATAAGTCCAATGGTCATTAACATTAAGAAGGATGGGAGGATAATAATTTTTGTTGATTATAGGGATCTGAATGCGGTATGTGTTATTAACCCTTTTCCAACCCCCTTCACTGAAGAGATTCTGGAAGGAGTAGCTGGGTGTGAAATCTATTCTTTCACAAATGGATTCTAAGGATATCATCAGGCTAGAATTACAAATGAGGACCAAGAAAAGATAACTTTTTCCCTTTGAATGGAGAATTTTTTTCCTACACGTTCATGCCTTTTGGGTGAATAACGTGCCTCTTGTGTTTTTGCACATTATGGTGTAGGAATTTTAAGACTTCATCCATAATTTTATTCAAGTCTACCTTGATGATTGGATGGTTTATGGACTTGTAAAAGACCATTGCGACAATCTGTAGTTGATGTTTGAGAGATCTTGAAAGTTAAGTATATCCATTAATATTAAGAAACATGTTTTCACTTTTCCTTTTGGAACATTATTAGGACATATTATATGTAAGGAAGGCTTGTTTGTGGATCCTATGAAGGTTGTTATTGTAGGCTTGGAGGAACCTACAAGCTAGAATGTAGTGCTCGATTCCTAGGGCATACAAGGTACTACCAAAAATTTATTAAGGGATATGCAAAGATCGTTGCACCATTAGAGGAATTTTTGAAGCACAAAAGTACATTTCACTAGGGAGAGGTGCAACAAATGACATTTGATACATTGAAGAATAGAATTATTATTGTGCCCATATTACGCTTTCCTTCTTGGGAAAACCATTTCATGTGCATGTTGATGCTTTAGGGATGACAATTGGAGTAGTGTTGGCACATCTGGGTGAGGGAAATATTGACCACCCTCTTTGTTTTTGCAAGCAATAAGTTAAATCTAGAAGAGTATAACTATACTACTTCCAAGTGTGATGAGTTCTCGATGATCTATGCACCGCATAATTTTAGGCAGTATCTATTGGCAACACCTTTTATATTCTACATGGACAAAATTGCATTGAATTACTTGGAAAACAAGCCAATTTTACAAGGGCACATATGCAGGTGGGTGTAGTCATTTTTATACCCACAAAAGAACAAGGCAATCCCATGCACGCTAGCTTTATCACCCGGCGGGCACGAGTGCTCACCCGGCACACACGTGGGTTCCGAGTCTCTCATTTATGTGAGTTTAGTGGGAAACATTATCTATGATAGGAACTTAAGGAGAGTGAGCGGAAATGAGACATGTAATCATCATAGAGCTTAGAATGGCTTCTAGATCAATGTAGTCATTCTAAATAGAAAGATACTTAACAAATTATAGGACTAAACCAAAACAGAAAGGAAAATGCATAAGGATTCATACTCATTCCATAAACATACATGAAACAAAACTATGAAGATATATGTATGGACCAAAATCATTAATGATCATATTCAAATAATTTGGTAACCTCATTACATCCATTAGATCCATTAGAGAACATCACAGTATGGCATAACAAAGTCATACATCATAACTGGATTTACATCCCTTAGCTCTTAAAAAGAAAATTTACAATCCTAATCCCCTTGATGCATCCTTCTCCTATATTTCATCTACCCAACCCAATATAGCTCCTCACAATGTTTTCGCAAAGATCCTCTCTCTATTGACCTCCCTATATTTTTTTAATTCCTCTACAAGCGCTTGTATTTATAAGCCCCTTAAACTGTCAACCCACCTTTATAAGGCTTTAGATCCATCGCCAAGTGTCCATATGTGGTCCTTCATGGGAGCATGCTCCTCCAAGCTTGATTTCTCCACTCCTTTACATGATGGTCTTCTATAAGCTTCCATCTCAAGGCATATTCCTTCCTAGGCCAACTGTCGCCAGTGGCACCTTATCCATTCATCATGCGCAAGTGGGTCATGCTTTTCTCATTTCCTTCCTGATATGCCAAATACGGCTAAGTCACAAGACCTTGTTCTATCGGTGTGTATCATGGGTCCTTCTAAAACCCTCCTAGAACCCTACCTTATGCACCTTCTCCTTATGTGCCCACCCCTC
The DNA here is from genome assembly GCA_018340775.1 of Taxus wallichiana var. yunnanensis. NCBI lineage: Eukaryota > Viridiplantae > Streptophyta > Pinopsida > Cupressales > Taxaceae > Taxus > Taxus wallichiana. The sequence continues at coordinate 178,241,807 of CM031234.1, forward strand.
AACTTAGGCCTTGCATGCTCATGTGCCTTTTTGTACTTAGTCAATATTTTAGGGGCCCAACATCACCCCACACTTTACCTATTCTCCGCCCTCGGGAACACTTCTTCAAAGAAATAATTACAATAGAATTAACACCTTGGAAAAAGAATAAGGGAATGAAGAATTGGGGAAAAATGAAAGAATGGGGAAGTGTTGTTATTACTACAACAAGATAGGAAAATATCTTTGTAATTCAGCCTCCAACTTGTTCTAGGAATCGACTTCATTTTTCACTCTCTGGTAGAGGTCACCGACTAGGGTGCTTACCTCCTCAAAACCCAGTCCATTTCCTTGAGTGTTTAATGTTTCAACCATTCCTTCCAATTCCTTTCCCATGTCCTCAAGTGTATCCATCCTTCTTGTAATTTGTGGGTACAACTCCTTCAATAGGTTTTTAATTGAACCTCATAAGGTTTTAATAGCCTCTGACTTCTTCTCAACCTTAGCTAGGATCCTCTCCCACTCTACTCTATTTCCTTTGTTCTTCTCTTGGAATTCCTTGAGCTCTACCTCATGAGTGGTGACCAAAATACTCACCACTCTATCTCTATCTGCGTAATTTTCATATGCAGCCTTAGTAGTATGGGTAGTAATTTTCACATCAGCAAGAACCTTGCTGTACTTAGTAATGATTGCTACAACCTTCAATTTTTCCTCCTTCTCCAGGCATGCTGCTACTTCTTCCATGGATTCTAAGGCCAAAGGTTTCCTCTCCATGGTGAGGATGCATGTTAAGTCTTCAAGGAACTTAAGGGAAGATCCATACTTTTGCGCGGGCGGTGCTAGGTCCTGGATGCTTCAAAAAATGACATCTGTGATGGATTATACCTTCTTATATACCTCACATACCCTTGCTTTTTCTTCCCTTAGTTCACGCTTTAGCTACATGCTAATTAGTTCCTCCTGTTTTAAGTCCTTGGTCCTTTCCTCTAGCTCTTCTTCCCTCTTTTCTAGCTCTTCCTCTAGAAATTTTACCCTGTCATTCCTCCCAAATAACTTGGCTTCTAGTTCAACCAAGACCTTATTCAATGCATTACAGACTTGTTCATCGAGAGCTGTTGAGTTCTCACAAAGGGTTGTCTCCTTTTGACTCAGGCATCTTCATTATTTCCCCTTGGCTTACCTCAAACTTTGGCTCATCGATGTGGGACTCAATTTCCCAAGAAATCATTTTCCTCATCCGAGGGTATGCACCTTCTTCATCAAACAACTTCATTTCCAAGATTTGATCTGTTGGGATTGTTCTTTGGAAGTGCAGATGCAAGACCTTATTTGGATGATCAATTTAGCTTTTTCTTGTTCTTTGTATCTCTAAGCACTTCCCTCTTGTGCATGTGCCCTTAGGAACAATTACCATTAGACTGGGGCCTCCTGCACTACCATGATATTTCCCTATGATTTCTTCCTATCTTCATTCATCACTATATCAACGTTGCACTCCAACTCTTGTTCTACCAAGGCTTCAATGATTTTCGTTGCTTCTCTTTTTGCCACCTCATTTACTTCATCCTTAGTGAGGCTTGGAGTCTTCTGATTCTTTGTGCTAACCTCTTCACTTCCTCCCATTTCCTGGGTGCCCTCCTCCTCCTGGCTTCCCTTCCTTCACATAATGTGATATTCATTTTCTCCTCTTTGCCTTCTTCTACCGAATCGTGCATGCTGAAAACAAGTGGTTCTTGGTCCCCTTCAGGTTCATCTTCTTCATAATCATCCCTCTCACCCATGTATTTCTCCAAGCTCTCTTTGTCCTCCACTTCAGCCTCCTTTATCACCTTATGTTTCTTCCTAACTGGGGATTCCAATATAGGAGATTCCACTTTCTCTTCTTTCTGCTCCGGTGATTTCTCTCTCTGTGATAGAATTTTATTTCTCGATACCTTCTCTCGACGTGGGACCTCTTCCTACATGTGTAAGTACTTGTTATAGTGCTTGTTCCTAGGGTGCCCACTATTTGTGTATCTTGGACACTTGGTGCCTTTTTCTTTATCTCTTATGTATCCTTTTTTTTTTTTGGGTGTAATCTTCTTTCTACATGTTGTGTCTTCACGTATAGATATCTCATTTTTAAGATAAGGGACCTTCTCAAATTGGGCATTATGCAAAGGTAGATATACACCACGAGACCTCCCTACAATAGGAAGAGTCATAGGTTTCATCATCTGAACTTCATGTGATACGTACTTTTCCATGTACGCACGCTTGTTGGGGTAGACCAACGTCCTATGCATCTCCCTGTGGTCCCGATCCATATTTCTAAGGTCAAACTTCAGCTTCTTGGATTCCTTGAATCTATTTACCCCCACCTAGAAGTACTGAATGTGAAGGAAAATGGAAGTTTACACCATGGGCTCATGCTTTCATCAACCAACCTAAATATGCCAATGTAAAAGTGTTGGTATACTATGGATTTAGCTTCTCCCTTTGTGAGATTTGGCAGTTGTTTTGGGATCATCCACTATGTCCCAAATGCATTCCTCAAGTGGGTATTCCATTTCTCAAGATGCACCTTGTGAATGGCCATCATGTTATCGCAATAATATTTCTCAAATATCTTTGTGGGTAAGGGGTCTTCCTCTGGGTACTCCCATATGAACTTATCTACCGCATTTGGCACTCTGATCTCTAAAAACACAATAGTTAATAGGACATTGTCAAAAATTATCTTGTCACCTTCCTACACACTATTGATGATCTCATCCACGATGTACGCATTCAAGTTGTAGATGAAACCTCTCGATATCCTTTTGCAAACATTGAGCCATGACTTGTTCACTTTCATTTACCTCTCTTGATCATTAAGTTTGGTTACTAGGCGCACAACCATTCTCATAACTAGGTCTTAGATATCCGTAATATTAAAGTACCTTGACCCCTTCTTGTATGCATATATAGTGATAGTTTCTTTGATGGCTTCTTTGTTGCATAGGTCATCCTTTATATCTTCTCCTTCACAGATGAGACCTATGAATTTTGAAATCAGCTGAGGAGTTATGTGCATCTTGCGCCCCGCGAAGTGAAAGTGGTCTTTGTGTATGTGCGACATCAGCCACTAATAGAGGAACTTAGGCTTCCCAAAGTAGGGAAACTCATAGAGTTGTAACAATCCTGCCTTCTCCAACTTCACTTTTACTTCGTCGCTATAAATAGGTAACCCTTCTAGTGTCCTCTTGTTTGTCACCCGCATTAACTCTAGTGCCATTTCTTTTTTTTAATGTTTGTATGATGGTTATAATTACTTACTGTCATGTTTCTTAAATGCGACTCCCATTACTTTCCAAGAAAAACCCCATCTCAGTACTACATTTCAGCATACCATTCTTCATTGGTACTTGCGGTGGTTTCTTGTTGTTTTCACTTGCCCTTGCCTTTTCCCTTTTTAGGTGTTACAGATGGTTTCTTGGGTTCCATTGTGTAGGCTATCTTTACATTTCAACTTCTCTTGCTCTTCTTCTCTACCCTTTCCAAGCTTAAATCTCAATTTTTTTGAAGAAAATCCTTTTTAACACATGCCCTAGCTACCAAACCTTCAATGGAATATCCCTTTCACAAGACGGTGTTTCTCCACGAATCTCTCTACACCTATGAACTATTTCCCCTAGTTTGCAGATCCAAACTAGTCACTTATAGTTAAATTTTTCCAATTTTTCTTCACACGGATCAACTCTGGAAACCCTAGTTTGCAAAATCTCTTCCTTCTTCGTATTCATAATGTCCATAATGAAGTTCTCAACCTTCTATTTATAGTTTTTCCCACTTTTTAACATTAAATTCTACCTCACCTACCACCATAATTCAACACTTAATGTGGATTTTTCAACAAAACTTGACTTTAGCGCTTTAACTCATGCACCCAACCTTACACAGACAATCCCCCAACCTTTTGGTGCGTAACCAATCCATCTTGATAGGAGACTCTTGTGTGCGCATCACTAGTGCCGAAGGTACTTCTGTCATGATTTTTTCTCTCACCTACCTCATGTTGTTTTTGTGCTTCTTCCTCTCTTGTACATGGATCCATAATGTAGCCTTACCCTAACACCAACCATCCTTTTTCACCTTTCCTTCCATGCACTTCCTTTCCTGGGCTATCTAACCGGGATTTCCAACACAATCCTTCCTGGTTCTTCACACTTTGCACTTTCCTCCACATTATTCTACCCCACACTAAAATAATGTGCGGTCCTCTGCACATTCACAACCTTTGAAAAAGTAATGAGGTTACCGGCACCCCAGGCGCAACACAAAAACAACAACGAGAAAGGGAAACACAAGAAAAGAAAATGCATTAAGGGAAATCCTAAACTAACTAGAAATACTACCCTATTACAAAGACTAAGAAGACTTATTTACAGTAGGGATTCAACCTACTCCTATTGAAGTGTCCTGGAAATCTTGTTCCATCCAGTGGTCATAACTACCATGCACCTGAGACAAGAAGGTATGAGATGATGTAGGGACTTAAGCAATGCACCTTCAACTTCCTGGATGGCACAAAAATTTAAATCATATAGTAAGACCATCTACCCAACCTCTAACTTCTTGTTCTTAATGTGACTATCATGCCATGCCTTGTTTTTATTTTTCAATTTTCTAGCTCCACCGGTGAGTGATAATCTTTCGTCTAATTAAATTAACTTGTCAATTCTTTCTTCCCGAACTTGTTCATCTCGCCAATCCTCTCGCGCATGCTATATGCAGAGAAGGTAACACGCATTCAACTGGTATGATAGCCTCCATACTAAACACTAATTGAAATGGTTTGGCCTTATTTAACCACTTTCAAGTTGTCCTATATGCCCCAAGAATGCACGATACTTTGTCATCCCAATCATGTCTACCAACATCACGAGATATTAGTCAACGTGTGATTACGTATTTTTAAATTCCTCCATGGTTCCATTTACTTGTGGATGGTAAGGTGTAGTCTTGTGATGATCCACCATGAATTATTCTAACAAAATCCTTATTGTCTCATTCAAGAAATGTGTACCCCTGTCACTAGTCAAACTCAAAGGGAATCCATACCTTGTAATAATGTTTTCCCATATGAACCTTGCTGCAGTAGTTGTTGTACAATCCTTAATGGATTCTTCTTCTTCCCACCTTTTCAAGTAATTTGTACAAGTTATTATATACCGTGATCCAGTCCTATGCGCGGCTAGTGCAATAGGGCCTACGAAGTCTATAGCCCACTTTTCGAATGGCTCAAAGCACTAGGAATAGGGAGTAAAGGCATTTCATCTCTTCACCCTGGTCTTCCCATGTACTGAAAATGGTCCCATGCCTTATAATGTTCCTTTCAGTCTTGATATAGTGTCTCCCACCATAATCTGGCCATTAATATCTTGCATGTAGTGGCATCACCTGCATAGTATCCACCTGCACTACCTCTGTTCTCCTCTTCTATTATGGCTGGGAACTCATGTTCTAGAACACACCAACACAAAATCTCATCATCTCCTAATTAGTATAAATCCCCACTAATCAACATGTAGGGCATGGAGCATAAAGCTAACCACTTTTTATCAAATGCCTTCATCCCTTATGGCGCTACACTGTCTTGAGAAATACTGCAGTATCTTCTAAGTCTAACGTCATTCATCACAACCTAAATAGTTACATCGGCATGGTATCATCAATGCTTTGTGTGTCCTCCTCGAACCAATTCTAGACAAATGACCGGTCTCAAATTACTTTTTCCTAGTTTAACAACCACCATGAACTCAAATTCTTGGAACAATAGTACACACCGACATATGTGCCCTTGTAGAAGCGGCATTGTTCAAGTAAATATTTCAATGCCATATGGTTAGTGTAAAATATAAAAGGGGTTTCTAGTAAATATTGTCTGAACTTGTGAAGCACGTAGATCATTGAAAATGCCTCATGCTCAGTTGTAGTATAATTTTGCTCCCTTTGGTGTTAACTTCCTACTTGTAAAATAAAAAGAATGATCAAAAATCCCTTCACCAGTGTGAAAGTACTACCCAAATGGTTGTTCCTAAGGAATAAACATGAACATGGAAGGTCTTATCCCAAGAGGGGAATTGTAGTATGGGCACGGTGACAAGCCTATCCTTTAAAGTGTCAAATGCCTTTTATTGTGCCTCTCCCCAATGAAAGGTACTTTTATGTCTAAGAAACTCTTCTAAAGGTGCAGAGATCTTGGCATATCCCTTGATGAACTTCCTATAGTATCCCATATGTCCGAGGAATCCATGCATTATTCTTTTACTAGTAGGCTCCCTCAATCCCACAATGACTACAACTTTTGTGGGATCTACTAGTAGGCCCTCCTTACATATGATGTGTCCCAATAATGTTCCAAATGGGGTAGCAAAGACACATTTCTTAATGTTGAGGGATATCCTCAACTACCGACATCTTTCAAACATCAGCCTTAAGTTGTCACAATGGTCCCTCACTAGCCCATATACTATCCAATCATCCAGGTAGACTTGAAGAAATTTATGGATGAAGTCCTGGAAATCTTGTACCACAATGCGTGAGAACACAACAGGTGCATTCTTCAACCCAAAAGGCATGACTGTATAGGTAAAACTTCCCCACTCAGTGGTGAAATTCATCTTCCTCTGGTCCTCTTTCACGATCCTTACCTAGTGATAGCTTGAGAATCCATATGTGAAAGAGTAGACCTCGCGTCCTGCCACTCCCTCTAATATTTCTTTAGTAAATGGGGTTGGGAAAGGATCAATGATACACATTACATTTAGGTCCCTGTAATCAACACAGATCCTTATCCTTATGTCCTTCTTGATGCTAATTACCATTGGACTTATCCACTCTGACTCTTTAACAATTTTAACCATGCTTGATGCTATCATCCTATCTATTTCTTCCTTGACCTTCACACACGAGTTATCATTCATTCAAGATGGTATCTTTCGGACCAGGTGTGCACCCTCCTTCAAATTTACTCTCATTTCCCCCAGGGAATGGTGAATGTCTTTGATTCTACGATACCCACATGAGAATAAATCCTCAAACTCATGTAAAAGATCAATGATCTTAGAGACTTCTTTCTCGACCAATAGTCTCCAATGATTGCCTCCTTGGGTTCTGCTCCTGAGCTGATGTTAACCTTTTTCATCTTTAAAGGTTCATGGTAGGCACGTGCCCATTCATTAGCACTATCTATGACTTTGTGCATCCCTATAGAGTGGTTAACATCCAAGTTCTCTACCTCTTCTCCATTAATAACATACACCATCTTCCCCTTTTCTTTCTCTATACATGCACGCTCAAATTGTATCTCTTCTATTTCTTCCCCCTTAAAGCATGCCTTTGCCATAGCACTATCCCCTATTATAAGGCACTTGACAGCCTGCAACACCTTATGTACTGATGAAATTTTACTCCGGTACTCAAATTTTTGAATGAGATCAGCCGCCAATTCTTGCCAATTACCAGTTTCACGATGTGTCTCTGAGTGGATGTACCATGCACATGCACAACCTTGAAGGGTGGAGTAAAACTTGTGGACCCATAATGAAGGTGGAAATGCTTATGTGCTTTCCATCCAGGTTGTCTCACATGCTTGGATATGGAAGGAAGAGGTCTCTTTACTATGGTAGTCTTTTATAGTCATGGGTGTTGATTTTCCATCGCCGGGGCTATAATGACCCGTTCCTCCTCATTTTTAAGGATTATGTATCTCTTGTTGAACCAAAGATCTGCATTGTTCTTATAGAACCATGGGCACCTATGTAATGTTGGGAAATTGTCTGCCTTGGTGAGCACCAAGAATTTGAAGTCCCTAGTAAACTTAGCCCCTTGAATGGTGATAGTTGCATCCTTTAAGACACCGATGGGCATTGGATTCTTTTTTTTCACCTTATACAACACATTCAAAGATGGTTGTAATACAGTTCTTCCCATCTAATGCCATGCATCCAAGGTGAGAATATTGACCTCTGCACCTGTGTCAATGAGGATATTACTAAGGATCCATCCATACACAATTGCATTTAACATGATCTCCTTATCATAGTCAAGGTTGTGAGGGGAAAAGTTTGCATCCAAGACCTACCTCTCACACCCTTCTCTAGTGCATGGTACCTTCTCTCTCAATCATGCTCCTAGTAAGGGAATAATATTATCTTGCCTTAGCATTTTACATACTTCCTTGACCTCATCTAGGTCATCCTTTGGCGCCTCAACCTTCCTTCTTTGCTCCTCCCTCCTAGACTACTCCTTTAGACACTGGATTTCTCCTTGTAAACTCTAAATGACATCCATGGTTTCTTGATATACCTCCTTCTAATGTATAGGGTCTAGGTACTTCCCATGTACCACTTCTTCCCTTGAAACTAGGTTCTTCTACCTTGGCATTTCCTTTGCGCACGCGGCCTCTGCTCTTGTTGTTACCATAATAGGTTCCAAGCCTACATCATGTGTCACCCATGGCATCCATTGTGTGTTAGCCTTCTTAATTCTTACCATTGCAGTGCCCTTATATTTCGGGTGCTACACGACTCACATGCTCAAACAACTCAGGGAACTCCTCACACTTGTGCTTCTTCCCGCACCATGATCAACTGCATAAGTCTAGACACTCATGTTGTAGTGTTCTATAGATCCACAATTAAAATAGGTTCCACATGGGAACTCACTTCTTCCTCCTCTATGGTTACCATGACCACAAAATCCTCTACGAGAAATTCTTCCACGCACGCCCTCATCTACACACTCCTCATAACGGTGGTCATCACCCTTAGAAATACTAGCAATGCTGGTCTAGCGCACACCATGATCAATGGCCTCATGGATCTAGTCAATAAGATGATAATCCTTGGTATCATGGGTCATAGAGGTACATATATTATAGTAGCAAGATACATTCTTGAATTATGTGTCTTTGTAAATAAGGACATCTACTTGCATCATGGTCTCCATGAAAATATCACGATCATCGTTATTCTGTACATACTATCTTCTCGGGGTAACTATCCTTACAATGCCACTCTACTTCACAACCTATACACCACATTCCCTTTGTGAGTCTCATGAGCTAAGTTTGCATATAAATTTTCCGGTGATTAGCAATAGTAGCGATTTGAGCTTCTAGAAGCAGGCTAACTCTAGTATTAATGCTCCCAATAGCTTTAGTGCTAGGGTAGCTTCCAACGCCTCACACGGGTCTATTAAATTCTTATAAGATAGTCCCCTTCTAAATGGGGTTATCAACCCTCCAAAAAACCATTGAGCATGCTATGAAGGGTGGATGTCATATAATAACTTTGAAAGGATAGTCTTAAACTATGCATCATGCTCTCGCACACTCTCCTCCATTCCTTGCTAAATCTCCTTAAGCATGCTAATGCTCTTCTGTTCAAACTCAGTGATGTGGAATTATGATAGGAAGGCATTTTTTAATGCGGTGTAATCTACCACCATCTGATGGGGGTCATACTTCCTATACAATTTATGCACGTTCTCTTACAATGTTTTTGCAAACTAACTAGCCTTCCGTTCCAAGGTTGTGATCCCCTTTGCACACCATAACAACTCACACTTGTGAACATGCTCCACAACATCTTCAATACCTCTATAATCTAGAAAATGTAAAGACATCTCAAAGAATACTTGAGGAGGTGGTGAGGCACTTTTCCTCCTGACCCAATTCCTTAACTTCCTCTGGTGTTTCCTCCTCTATCAGATCCACTAGATCTACTAGGTCATGTGCCTCCAGATCAAGTAGTTCCACATCTAGATCCTCGAGTAGCCGAGTAATGGGCCCGAAGAGTTCACGCCTAGGGTCCCTAATGTCTTATTGAACCATGTGTCAATAGTACGTGAGATTTTGCCACTACTAAATGTGTGTCTGCGCCACTCCCAACACGTTACCCAAGCCTAGTGTATTTGCAATTTTCCCAAAAAATCCCCCAAACATTGGAATGGTATGTATAGCCATGGAAATCCCAAATGAGAAATTATATCTCCTAGGTGTAGATCTGTCACTTCCACCGATACCAACTGGGTCAACGATAGTCCTCCCTTGATCTTGAAAACCAAATGCCAGAGTTTGGTCACTAAGTGGGTTTAGATGCACGCTAACAACTCTTCTCTCTCCTTATGACAAACTCTCATTAGAATCTGAAGGGGTCTCTCTTACGTGCTTGCCAAGATGGGGTAGCACATACTTCTCAGGTTTCATGTCCTCTGCGTGAACCTCAAATCATTCTTGCAATGTCTTCCTCCATATATCCATCACACTTGCAACCTTGTGTTATATAGCAATCTCCCCTTCACGTGCTTTACTATATGTGAGTCATCTACCATCCCTTTCTTTCTCGGTTTGCAATATATGTCATCTTTCTCCACCCTAGATTCCTCACCCAACACTTAGAACAATTTAAGCGGCCATTGGAAATGCCTCTAAACTCAAGGTAATAATCAAGATCTTTATTACCAGAGGAATAACACATAGAAATGATCCTTTAGGCTCCCTGCAAAATTCAAATTCAGCAACTTCTAGACAAGAATATGTGGAAATAGTGTATTCCAGGGTGTAGCTAGCCAACACTCCTTTCCACTAATGATCCACAACATGAGTCCACATCATATCTACATCTTATAGCCTTTGGTACTCTTCTTGGGTCCACATGCATGATCTATAATACCATCTTGATCTAGATGCATATGTTGAGAGCCATTCATCTTTGCTCTTTGGGAAGCAATAGAAAAAAATTTCATACAAATCATGGTAGAGGTTGTCTTCTACCCATGTACGTTCATCAAACTTAGGTACAAAGTGCTGAACCTATAAGAAAATTCATCCTCCTTGCTCTTAAACCATGTTTTAATACCTTCTAAAGTTAAACGCTCTGTCATCACTCATTACACAGATCATGATGTATATTATTTCCCACTACAACTTCTAAAAGAGGTCTCATCAATGGAACAAATATGTATTCATTTTTACACCCACCAATGAATAAGGGAATCCCATGTGCACCGGCCTATCACCTAGTGGGTGCTGGGAACTCACCCGATGCATGTGCGGTGTTGATTCTCTCCTTTATGTGAGTTTAGTGGGAAACATCATCTATGATAGGAAATTAAAGAGAGTGAGTAGAAATGAGACATGTAATCATCATAGAGCTCAGAATGGCTTCTAGATTAGTGCAGTCATTCTAAACAAAAAGATACTTAACAAATTATAGGACTGAACCAAAATAGAAAGGAAAATGCATAAGGATTCATATTCATTCCATAAACATACATGAAACAAAACTATGAAGATATATGTATGGACCAGAATCATTAATGATCATATTCAAATAAGTTGGTAACCTCATTACATCCATTACAAACATCATAGTATGGTAGACTGAAGTCATACATCATAACTGGATTTACATCCCTTAGCTCTTAAAAAGAAAATTTACAATCCCAAGCCCCTTGATGCATCCTTCTCCTATATTTCATCTACCCAACCCAATATAACTCCTCATGCAACATTTTTGCATAAATCCGCTCTCTATTGACCTCCCTCTTTTTTTTTTAATTCCTCTTCGAGTGCACTTGTATTTATAAGCCCCTTGAACTACCAACCCACCTTTTTAAGGCTTCAGATCCATCATTAAGTGTTTAGATGTGGTCCTCTATGGGAGCATGCTCCTCATGCCTAAGCTCTCCACTCCTTACCATGATGGTCTTTTAGAAGCTTCCATCGTAGGGCATATTACTTCCTAGGCCAACTTGTTGCCAAGTCAACACCTATCCATTCATCATGCGTAGGCGGGTCATGCTTTTTGTGTCCTACCTGGTATGCCAAATACGGCTATGCCCAACACCTTTTTCTATTGGTTTGTATCATGGGTCCTTCTAAAACCCTCCTAGAACCCTACCTTGCACACCTTCTCCTTATGTGCCCACCCCTCAACTTAGGCCTTGTGTGCTCATGCACCTTTTTGTACTTAGTCAATATTTTAGGGGCCCAACGGTGGGTCCTATTGTTTCAAAAGTTTGAGTTTACGATTATTTTGAAACCGAGTAAGAGTAATTTGGGGCTTGACCATTTATCAAGGATTGACTTAGGGGAGGAAACATATAGCATTGAGGATAGAATTCCGGATGTGTAAATTTTTAGATTGTGGTGTGTGCCCTCGACTTGGAAGATATTACTGTGTTTCTCAAAATGGGTGTGGTGCCATATAGGAATGAAGAATTTGGATAGGAAACATTTAGCTATATACATTGTGCCTTACATGTTGATTGGTGGAGACTTATACAAGATATGCCATGATGAGGTTTTACTTCGGTGTGTGCTAGAGCATGAGTATGCTGCAATCATGGAGGAAGCACATGGTGGAATTGTAAGAGGACACTATGCAAGAAATGCAACCATGCACAAGGTCCTTCTAGCAGGATTTTTGTGGGAAATAGTTTACAAATATTATATCAAGTATTGCAAGGCCTGTGACTACTACCAACACCTTGGTAATCCAGGAAAAGAGATGAAATTCCATTAAGACTGATTTTCAATTTAGAACCATTCGAGAAGTGGGTAATTGACTTTTTAAGCCCTATTTCCCCAGTTGTGTGAAGGATAGGTTCACACTATATCATTACATGCACATATTACCTTAAAATGTGGGAAAAAGTGGTGCCTATAAGGGATTACACAACGGTAACAACAACTAGGTTCTTGTGGGAAAATATAATCAATGAGATATGGTTACCCGATGAGTTTAATAAGTGATAGGGGTACCCATTTCTTTAATGAGATAGTTAGAATCTTATTGGCAAGAATTCATGGTAGCCCACCAAAAGACTACCCCTTATCACCCACAAGCTAATGGACTGGTGAGGCATTTAATAAAATTATGAATCACATGTTAACCAAGATTTATGATGTGGGAAGAAAGGATTGGGATGATAAAGTTTCTGTTGTGTTATGGTTATATCAAATTACTTATAAAGAGACTGAACAAGGCCACACCTTTTCAATTGGTGTTTGGCATGAAATCTATGTTAATTATTAAATTTATGTTACCATTTCTGTGTATAACACACATAAGAGGGTTAGATGATTAACAATCACTTGAGGAGAGGAATGATAAGTTAATATAGTTAGATAAGAGGTGGGCTATTGATTTTGGAGTCAAAAAATAGAAAAAGCCACGTAAAAGGCATGCCATGATAGAGACATCAACAAAAAACAATTTGAGGTTGGGTAGATGGTTATACTATATGATTCCAAGTTTCTACACCATCCTAGGAAGCTCAAAGTCCATTGGTTAGGGCCGTACATTGTGTCTTACATCCTTTATTCAGGTGCATGCCAATTGTAAGCACTAGATGGGAAAAGGTTGCCAGGATATTTCAATGGGAGTAGGCTGAAGCCCTATTATAAATAAGGCTTATATTTTTCTATGAAATAAGGCAATATTAAAAATTAAATTAGGTTTCCCTTAATGCTTTCCCCTTTTGATTGTTTCCTTTTTTCATTCTTTAGTTTTGTGTTGCGCATTGGTATGCCAGTAGCTAATTGTATTAGAAGTGGTTCTATGTGTAGAGGACCACACATGAATTTTTGTGTGGGGTGGATTGGAATATATGCTTAGATATGTTTAAACAAATTCCTTTGATAAGGGACTATTGGGAAACTCATTCTGAAGACAGAAGAATGGGTGGATTAAGGTGTTTGGATTCAAGTGGTTATAAAGGTGTGTTGAGAGAAGTTTGAAGACCACAAAGAGGAGAAAGATCATGTAATATAACATAAGGTAGGCAACACCATGGGAAACTACTTGGTAGTCAGTGTAGAGGTTATGTACTTTGGCACGGTGATGTACACGAAGGAGGTCTATGGCAGTGAAGTAGTGTTGGAGCACTAGAAGGTTATAGTTGTAACATGTAGCACTAGAAGGTTATAGTTGTAGCATGTGAAGGGAAGTCATGAAAGTTAAGTTGAGTAAAATAAAGTACTCTATTAAAAAGAGATGTTGAGACACGTGGTCAGAAGAACTTTAAGGTGTTGGAAAAGTATAAATAGAAGGGTAAGGGTAGTCATTTTGACTACTTTTCCTTAGATAATTTATTTGTGTGCTAACAAGCTCAAAGTGTGATGAGGGTTTTACAAAGGAGAGCAAGGAACTTGTCATGAACCAATGTGATTGTGTGAAGTTGTGGAGTAATCCTTTGTTTGAACGAGAGGAAATGAGATAAAAAGGGGAAGGGGTTGTGTGAGAGAGAAGCATGGAATTTGTCAAGTTCGGGAAGACACATGAGACATTAAGAGAACCTAGGGCATGAAGGAAAGGAGGAATATGGCACTAAAGAAGGCCCATACAAAGAGACCAGTGGTGGAAAAGGAGGATCCTGTGGAAATTTACTCAGAAATACAGTACCCTCCAGAGTTATCAAGGCATAAATTTGGACCTCGAAGCTATAAAAATGAAAAATCAACAATTATAATCACATGAAAAGTGACAACGAGAAGCTGATGAGGGAAGACTTGGTTTCGAGACACTCACGATGGTAAACAAGCTTAGAAACCCTAGGGTTGACGACTCAGTACAACAAGAATTATAGAAGAATGAAGTCTTGCAACTTTGGGAGCTGCCTTTATTTGTGAAACCAACATTGTTATTCATGTGGTTAATGTCGCAAGTGCATGAGGACTTCTTTTATTTTGTGGGGAAAAGGATGAGGATAATATGCCACTTGATTAGGACAGTTACATGCCTTACAAACACTGAGAGGACATGACACTTGATTTATGTGCCACTACCAAGATTGAGGAGATGGCAAAGAAATTGAACTACGTTAAGGAGGTAAGGCACCAAAAATTGGATATCTCGAGACCCGACATTAAGAGTCACCTCTCGAGATCATTAGCTATAAACCGGGCACGTCGAAAGAGATGGATGAACATTAACAGGAGGTTCTTATATGTGGCCTATAGAGTGTCCAAGCAGGCACATTATAACTTTGTAGAGTTCATCACGAAGGGAATTGTTGAGGAAGCACAAGTACAGAACAAGGCATTGGCAAAGATCACATGGGTATCTGTTAGGATAAATTTTATTATCCTAATATTTAATTATGCATAGTTATTTAATTTTATTAATTAAATAATAAATGGTTATATTGTTATATGGTTAATCAACCATATTTGTCTGTATGCATACTGTTATATTGTTTTCAACAATATATTTGTTTTTATGTAATTGTTGCTTCCCGGGTGATTTGGAAGCTTGTTTATTCTGGCATTTGGTTGCACCTGTGCAACTCATTTTCCCGGATGTATTTGGCTGTGCAATATCTATAAATATTGCAGCCTATTCACTGTAATTTTTTAGTTGATTGAGATTAATAAAATTACACAGGCTTCCGTCCCTGTTTCTCAATCTACATTTGGTACCAGAGCGAATTTCTGGCCCTGTGAAGGAGTGGAAAAAGAATGCAGCAGAAATAGAGAAGATTGGAGAAGAGTATGCAGCAATAGAGAGCCTGTGCAGCCTCCTGCAACCTCCCAGCCTCATCTCTGCCTTTCCACATCCCCCAGTTCATTCCAGGTGTTTGGAACGCAAATTTTTTTTTTACTGGTGCACTCAGCACCAGGCAAAAATTGCTCCAGGTATTGAAAATAATAATAATTTTTTTTTTTCCCAATAAGGGTTTTGTCTCTAAATTAGAGAATCATTTAGTATCTACTGTATTTGGAGGTTGTTTTGCTTGTTTTGGAGTCTGTATATGCACCTGCAGTGAACAAACAGCCTCCTCAGACTGGATTTGGAACTCTGATCAAATCTGGTAGTGCTAAAAGCTTGGTCCATTCGTGACCTGCACAAGAAGAAATCCAAACAGTGATCAAGAATCAAACAGAGCAAAGAATAATAAAAAAAAAGGAGAAGGAGGCGCCCACGCTGGACCTGCACAAAAAAATATACAGTGGAAGGAGATAAAAATGTTTTTTTAACAAATGCGCCCATGCGCGGCCTGCACAAGATAAAAAATGTTTTTTTTGAGCAAAAGAGGCGCCATTCTCCCTCGCCCGCGCCATTCTCTGTCTCCAAAAAAATGCTGCCAGCAACTTAGATATAAAAAGGAAAGCTCGGCGCCCTTGAACAAAAACACCAAAAACGTGGCCCAAGCAAATAACAAGAAAAAAATGCCCAACAAGGGAAAACATGCGGCGGGGAAGGAAAAAGCGGCAAACAAAAACGTGCGCGTGCCGAGGCAATAAAACACGGTGCGAGGCAAATAAAAAACACGGCGAAAAAAAACGTGGCGAAGGAAGGAGAAAATGCGGCCTGAGCAAGGAAATAAAGCTTCAGATCCATTTTTAGGCAAATACAACCCTAAAAACGCCTCTTCACCAGCATGCGCCACGTGGAGGCTCACCAAGTCACATTTTTTTAAAGGTAAGTCAATTTTACTTATCATTAAATACAATTTGCTTCCTTTCATAGCCCAAGCGCCCTAAGTGGGCAAGTTGGCTAGTGCATGCGCCTTGGGAGTGAGAGGTTTGAGGGTCAAATCCCACCAAAAACACTCAAAAACTCTCCTTTTGCATCTGGCGGAAATTTTGGTGGAACTGCTAAATTTAGCAGGCTTTTTTGAATTTAGTTACAACTAACTAAATTTAGCGGAGAAATCCCTAATTTAGGGTAAAAAAATTTCTCCCAGTAAGTCATTTTTCATTCCAGACATTTTTTGCAAAAGGAGACCCATCTAAAAATTGCATTTTCAGCTATTTTTTTGCAATTTTTAGCATTTTGGGTAAATCTTGGGCTCGGGAGGTCACAGGACCCGAAGGCGAAATTTTTTACTGTCATTCAAATTGTATTATATATTGTACTAATTTGCAGGTTGCCATAGTCAACTGCAAAACTTTGTAACTGCTCAGAAACTGGCAGAATTGTAATAAAAAATAGTAAAATTGGTTCTGTAACACTCACGAGATCCTAGATCTCATTCGCAGCGTTCGGTATATACAGTGCCTCTGGGAAGCGCTTACGGGTAAAGCCGTCGCGACTACTACTACACTTAACACCTAATATAGCTGCAACAACGTCGTCTGGGCATCGTCCCTATAAATCGACGGGGAGTAATAAGGTCACAGTGCACACACTATGAACCATCCCATCCATCCGTCATGAGCGATTGCAAGACATAAATCCGGGTGAAATTATCGAGTATATAGCGAAGTTACGCAGCGTGTATGAGGATATTTCTTTGAGCGGTGTCGATAATCACACTGAGACCCCATCAGTCTTATCTTGGTACCACGTATCGAATTCTTTCACGTCACGTTAACGCCTCTTTCACGTCTGTGGGTATATAGAAAAGGCGAGCTTCTTCCACGTGCAGCGGGTATATCGGAAGGGCGCGTATATAGAAAGGTTCGGTATATCGGATTGATGGTATATAGATTGGGAGACCTAATACAGAGTGATAAAGCAGCCCACCATCGGTGATCTCTGCAAAATGGGCACCAATGCCCCCAATTTTTTCTTAGGATTCTGATTGCTCGGAGGAAGCAACTATCTTTGCTTGGAAGACAAAAATAAAAACACAACTTGAGTTTGAAGAAATCGCTGTTGTGGTGGTACTCTAACCAGATCACCAATGGATGCAACACAACAATGACAATTTGATAGAGCAGATCAGAAAGCAAAACTCATCATCTTGTTTGGAGTGTCTGATGATGTGCAAGCCCACATTCGAGATGCCACATCAGCAAAAGAAGCGTGGGATAAGCTGAGCACAATATATGAGGCCAAGAACAAGAATGTCATACTCAATTTGCAGAGTCAGTTACATACATTGAAATTCAAACAGAATGAGAAAATTGAAGCCTTCCTAAGAAGAGTTGCAGAGTTGAGGGCTTCACTTCTAGCCCTAGGAGAAGAGGTCAAAGATGAATCTCTCATTCCCATTGTTCTGAGAGCTCTCCCCTCTTCTTACCGCATTTTTGTCTGACTCTAAACTTGTCGGATCTGACAATTAGTTTTGACAAGCTAGTAAACCTCTTTGCAACAAGAGGAAGCATATGCACAACAAGGATGATGAAGAGGGCGAGGCCTTTGTCTTCACATCAAAAATGGAAAGGAAAAGGTAAAGGAAAACCTAAATCCTATCGAAGTCCCCACATCGGAGAATCGGTATCATGGGGACAATCAACGAGAAGAAGCGATGTCAATTTGCAAAAGAGGACATGACTTGCAAGAATGTTGGTTTAACACATATAAGAAAGGTTCATCAAGCAATTCGGACCACAACAACAACAAACTTACAAGGGACATTCAAACAACTATCACGGGTAGAAAAAGGAGGCTGGAAAGAAGACCCCCAGCAAGAGTAATATTCTTTGAGCAACAAGAACGATCGAGACAATGAAGACTTCTTGTTCCTTTGCTCGATCAAGTGAACCATCCACGTCATCTAGTGACGTCGGTATGTTGATTTGGGAGCCACTCGACACATGACCGAGCCCACAGTGGTTTATTTCAATGAGGACACGCCATCGAAAAATCATGTTTCGTTGGGAGATGATTCTTCATATACAGTTCAGGGGATTGGAAACATTTCTCTACCCCTTGGTTCACGCAAATGCAAACTATCAGATGTTCTATATGTCCCTGGGTTGACAAAGAACCTTCTTTCGGTCAGTCAACTCCTAGATCACAACCTGAAAATTGACTTTGATAGTCAATCCGGCAAGAAAATGTGTTTGATTCGAGATAAATCTAGAGGCTCGAAAATAATTGCAAAAGCCTCAAATGTGGGATGAATGTTTCAACTTGATTTCATTCACAAAAATGATCAAGCACTTGTGGCTAAAAACTCCACCTCAGCTCAGTTGTGGCATCGGAGATTTGGTCATGTAAGTTTCAAATATCTCGAAACACTTCGCCGGTGTAATATGGTACATGGGCTACCATCTCTTCAGAAGGATACAGACAAGTGTCCTCACTTTGCTAGCATGAGGAAAACAACACGAGTTTCATTCCAAGCGAGTACTTTTGAGCTCATGGTAAACTTGACTGGTTCATACCGATATATGCGGTCGATGCACCAAGTCATTCGGAGGTTCAGTACTTCATGCTCTGTGTTGTGACTATTCACGGAAAATGTGGATTTTTGTCTCGCAAGAAAAGTGAAGCCTTTGAAACATTCAAAAAAAAGTTCAAAGTGGCGGTTGAGAAAGAAAGCGGTCGTCACATTAGAACTCTCCGCTTCGAGATCGAGGGGGAATTCACGGTGATGAGTTAGAGACTATCTACAAACTCACGGGATTCGTCGACAAATGCCTCCTCCACACACACCATGAGCAAAATGGTGTTGTCGAGAGAAGAAATCGTACTTATCATGGAAATGGTGCGATGCATGATCGATGATTCCGGACTTGCAAAGACATTTTGGGAAGAAAGCAAAAAAGCAGTAGTGTATTTGTTAAACAAGCACCCACAACTGCTCTTGATGGAATTACACCACAAGAAGCATGGTCAAAAAGGAAACCATCCATTGCACACCTCAGAGTATTCGGGTGCAAAGCCAGCATGCACATACCCAAACAGAACAGAAAGAAATTGGACATGAAGTCACAAAATCTCATCTTCATTGGATACAGTGAAGAGACTCTTGGGTACTGACTGATGGATCCTAAGACCGAGAAAAGTCTACAAGCGAGAGATGTTGAGTTTTCGAGAAGAAGGAAGCGAGAGACTCCTCCTCGGACTCATGAAGATGTAGATTTTTCACTAGTTGTAAAAATTGAAGCTAATGTTCCCTCAGAAGATGAAAGTGATGATGGGGATGATGGTGTTGATCAGATAGAACCACAACCCATGGGAACAGGTCAACGTATGCCTAAATGGTGTACAAGTACATTACGAGATGCAAGATTGGATGCTCCACTGGATACATCCACCCCTGGACCACGGACTCACAGTAAAGCAAGAGAAGAAGTTAACTTTGCTTTGATGAGTAGAGTTATTGAATCAGACGAGCCCTCTACAGTCCAGGAAGCCCTACAGTCAAAAGCTTGGAAAGATGCCATGGATTCTGAATATCAATCAGTGATGAAGAATAACACTTGGCAGCTTGTCGATCTTCCACCAGGGAAGAAACCCATTGGATGTAGATGGATATTCAAAACTAAGTACAAAGCAGATGGGACAGTGGACAAGTGCAAAGCAAGACTTGTAGCAAAGGGGTACGCACAGAAAGAAGGCATTGACTATGAGGAGACATTTGCTCCCACAGCTAAGATCAAAACGATCAGGATGATCTTTGCTCTAGCTGCTCAGTTTGGTTGGAAAGTTCACCAAATGGACGTAAAAAGTGCCTTCCTGAATGGAGATTTACAAGAAGAAGTCTACATGACTCAACCTGAGGGATATGTTGTGTACAGTCAAGAAGAAAAGGTATGCAGACTCAGGAAATCTCTGTATGGCCTCAAACAGGCACCCGGGCATGGTACATCAAGATTGATGAGCATCTCGTACAACATGGATTCGTCAGAAATCCATATGATCCCAATCTCTACCTCAAAAAGCAAGGGGGGGAGATGGTGATTGTTGTAGTTTATGTCGATGATCTAGTCATCACTGGTAGTTCAGTGAAGATGATTGATGAAACAAAGAAAGATCTTAATCGATCATTCGACATGACGGATCTCGGGCTTATGCACTCTTGTCTTGGATTGGAAGTATGGCGAAAGAGAATCACATATTTGTTTCTCGGATGAAATATACCAAGACAATGCTCGAGAAGTTTAGGATGATGGATTGCACACCAATTGCTACACCTATGGAGAAGCAGATTACGAGTTATCTCGTTCGAGATCCATCTCTGAGGTAAGTGCCACTCTCTCTATCGGCTGATTGGGAGTCTCATTTACGACCTACACTAGACCGGATATCGGCTTTGCGGTGAGCTATCTATCCGAGGTTCATGCGGGAACCCAAAATTTGTCATTGGAAAGCAGCAAAGCGCATTTTGAGATATCTCAAAGGATCAGTGGATCTTGGTCTAGAATACAAGAAGAAGCGAAAACTTCTTCTTATTGGATATTCGGATTCAGATCATGTAGGTAACATTGATGATAGAAAATCCCTTACGGATTTGTATTCTTTATGGGATCTGGACCAATATCATGGGGAAGTAAACAACACTTTGTTTCTCGCTCTTCCACAGAAGCTGAGTATCGTTCTGCAGGAGAAGCTGTCTGTGAAGCGATTTGGCTACGTCGCATACTGGAAGGACTTGGAATACCACAGGACAAACCGACCACCATGTATGTTGACAATGAAGGTGTTCTCAAACTTGTTCGCAATCCAGTTTTTCGAGAGAACAAAGCACATTGAAGTTCAGGTTCATTTCATACGCGAACATGTGTTGAAGCACAACATCGGCTTGATTTTGTCACGGCTGAACAACGAGCAGATATTTTCACAAAGTCACTTGCACGTGACAAGTTCGAGTTGTTCAGAGCATTTCTCTCCTCATCTCTTCAGACAATGCACAATTAAGGGGGGGAATGTTAGGATAAATTTTATTATCCTAATATTTAATTATGCATAGTTATTTAATTTTATTAATTAAATAATAAATGGTTATATTGTTATATGGTTAATCAACCATATTTGTCTGTATGCACACTGTTATATTGTTTTCAACAATATATTTGTTTTTATGTAATTGTTGCTTCCCGGGTGATTTGGAAGCTTGTTTATTCTGGCATTTGGTTGCACCTGTGCAACTCATTTTCCGGATGTATTTGGCTGTGCAATATCTATAAATATTGCAGCCTATTCACTGTAATTTTTTAGTTGATTGAGATTAATAAAATTACACTTTTGAGAATGATTGGCACATCCCCATGAGTTACCACAAGTTGTTGGGGACCAGGTAAATTTTTTCGTTACACAAAATTTTTGTCTAGAAAAATTTATAATGGCCAAGGGAGAGATGGGGCCATGGTGCAAACTCCCCTTCACATTTACTGCCAAATATTTGAAATGCACCATCAACCAGATAAAAGGACACATAAAAGTTAGTTTTTGATGTGGATAAAGTGGATGTTAATGTCCACACATTGTGTGCAACATACAAATTTGGCACTCGACCTGCTTATGTCAAAGTTTTGGAGCTAGATTTTCTGGACTTACACCCTCAAGTTAGCATTACCATCAAGGGGTATGTCCATTGGGTGTTCATGTAGTTGCACCCCAAAACAAAAGGGGGATTGAGGTGGAGGTTATAGACTCTCCCTTTCTAAATCCATGGGAGACACCAATCCCGCCCATGAAAGCAAGTGCAAGAAGAAGAGGAAGAAGAAGAGGAACAAGATGAGGGAAAGTTAGATACTTCCAGGAAGAGGAAGTACTACACACGCCAGAATGGGAGCAAGGGCACCAACACTTTGCAAGGTAGCATCGAGGCCTCATTTCCAGGGTGCAAGGAAGGGAAGGAAGAGAAGGAGCATGAAGAAAATAAGTGGAAAACACAAGATGCATCAAGCTCTGTTACAGGCATGGAGGAAGGAGAAGAGGAGGTTAATGCCAAATTTAAGGAAGAGTTAGAGGTAGAACTTGAGGAGAAAGAAGTTTTGAAGAAGGCTGGAGCGGGGTTGAGGGTGAGGCGTGTGAGAAAGGGAAGGATGACTCTACAAAACCAAAGAAAAATCTAGTGTGTGATACCTCCCAACACAATTGCCCACTCAAGAGGAGAAATCGAATCCTTCATTATAAATGAGGATAAAGTATTTACCCTAGGATCAAAGAAGCAAAGGACCAAGCACAAGGCAATGAGGAAGAAGTGGACCCCATGTCCCCACATATGGAATTTTGGATGACCCCACAAATATGTTACGTGTGACGTTATAGGAAACTCTCTCACCAAAAAAAGTTGAATGGTTGGGATTTGATGAACCTAGATGGGGGCGTGCCCAAGAAAAGGAAGATGATCAATTAGAACATGCCTTTGCCAATCTAAGGAACCTAAGTTTGAGGTTAATGATCATACAATCAAGACCATTCATTTGAATAAGAAAGGAGGAGATACATATAAGGTGGTGGATCCTAACCACCTAACAAATGAGAAGGCATGCAATGCATTGCAGAATATGTCCATGGAGGTGATTTTTACGCAACTTGGACATATGAGCCATTGTTGGACCTTGGTCATGGCAAAGAAAGAGAAGGAAAAAGAAGTATATATATTACACTAAGGACTGAAGGGTGAACAAGTGTGAACCAAGGAGGCATATGACCAAGTTGGTGCCCTAGTAAAGATCATTTTGGGACAATTTTTGACATTGGTAAGCTAGGCCGGACTGATTACAGGGATGAAATGGAGTACCTCGAGGACCTCATGGGGATGTTACTCATTAACATCAAGGATGGTGTAGGCCCCACAAATATAGATCTTGTAAAGGAAAAAGAAGAGAACAAGGTCACCATTGAATCATAAATCACTGAGTTGGAAGACTTGCTCTCCCAACTCAAGGAAACAAATATACTAGTAGATAGGGGCTTCAACAATTATAGAAAATGTGAGCCAATTATCGACATGTGGGTGACGGAAGAGGAGGAAGCCCTCAAGGTTTTGAGGAGAAAATCCCTACCAATAAGGTAGAGCACACATGGCTGGTCATTAAAACCATGGCCTAGAAGGAGACAATCAAGACAAAGTACGATAATTTGGACTTCAGAATCAACAAACTTCAAGACTCCATCACTAAATATATGGATGATTTTAAAGGTGTCTGTGTGGAGTTGGGGGTGGCTATCAATGTGCTAAAGGGGAAGGTGGAAGAGATCATCCAAGACTAAGTTCCAAACATCGTAGAGGAAGCACCAAGAAAGGATTTATCAGAATTGAAGGCCTAGGAAAATTTTAAGGATGAGATAGATGTGAAGTTCCCGAACTCCTCAATTGGTTGCATAACATATTCCTCCATCCTTCAATTATTTATTTAGATTCTTTCCCAACCACTATTCTTTATTCTTTGGAGTAGTATTCTTTCCTTAACAGATTTGGGTCGACAAGTTTTTGTTCAAGGACCGCGTAGAATTATCGGGGCGAAACTAGTTTAGTGTGGGGTGATGTTGGACCCCTAAAATAACTAAGTACCTAAGGTGTGAAGCCTTGTGGCATGCAGAAGAAGGGTGTGAAGGCATGTGAAGAAGTAGTTCTTGGAGAGGCACAAAGGATCGTACCTAGGAAGGATGGATTCGGGACTTAGTGAGTTTTGGACAACATGAAAAGACACGCATAAGGAGTGAATGGAAAAGTGATTAGATATAGATATGGATAAGCTATGTTGACTTTTGTCTTAAGGAAAGGATATTCTAGGGAATCAATGTGGTTATCATGAAAGGATAAGGAGTCGAGTTTGTTAAGGATTAGCTGAAACATGCATGCTAAAGGCACTTGATTGAGGGAAACACATGACAACATCTGACATATTCCTAGGTAGTGGTAGAGCAATCATGAGAGGATTCCTTCAAGATTTTATAGGTAATGATGAGCGGTTAAGAGAATATTCCTTCTTGTTCTTTATATGGATGGTTTTATAGTAGGGTTAAGAAGATAGATCAGTTAGGATGTGGGTAGATGGATGCAAGGAGGAGAGTAAGAAAAATATAGAGGTATTGTGTAATGTCTAATGACAAGCTCTGTAATGTATTAAATATCTACTACTATGAACATTTCTAGAGATGGAGCCCGTCTTGATGTAATCTTGGCTATCATATTTGATTAATGAATATAATGAAGAGTTTCTAAAGCACTCATGTGATGGATCTTGATATGTATATTTCCCTTATGTTCATGTGAA
The DNA here is from genome assembly GCA_018340775.1 of Taxus wallichiana var. yunnanensis. NCBI lineage: Eukaryota > Viridiplantae > Streptophyta > Pinopsida > Cupressales > Taxaceae > Taxus > Taxus wallichiana. The sequence goes on from CM031234.1 coordinate 178,266,669, forward strand.
TGTTATAATTTTTTTAGATATTAGTCATGGTTTGATTCTACTTTCATTTAGTTGATCATGTTATACCATTCTTTAATGCATTATAATAGGACAAGTTCTTTATCTCTATTCCATAATGGGTATGTTCATCCCCTATTTATGCAATATCTCCTTACCAAGGGTGATCATTCTCACAAATCTCACATAAAGGAGGGTCTTAGTTCCTACGCATGCCTCGGGTGAGCTTCCAAACCAATCTGGATGATATGCCGATGTGTTTGGGGTTAGTTGTTAAAGCAAGTGGTAAATGGAGACTACAATATTTTTCTCCTTCTCATTTATCATCTTTTCCATTTCAATTTTTTCCTCTTGTACTTTCTTTTCTTCTCTTTCTATTTCCTCGTGGTTCTACTTTTTGTTCCTTTCTTGTTATCTCTCTACATTTTCTTTCTTCTTATTGGAAAAATAATTTGTCACAAGGGAAAATTAGGGGTTTTCACCAATGCTATGGGACTAGGTCCCTTTACTTAGGAATGAGGCAACTCCATTTATTGAAAACAATAAATATTTACACTACTCTAACCATCATGGGTGGCCTTTCGATTAGGGATCACACATTAATACTTCACTAAACTCATGTACAAAAGGAGGTGGAGGAAAGGTGTGTGTATGGAGAGAGGGGGAAAGTGAGAAGGGGTTTTACTCAATAAATAACAAGCTGAGTTTATTGACATAAAACCATAATATTTCCAAGTTAACAATGAGAAGACACCATGTCAAGGAAAGAGGAACAAAAAATAAATAAATCCAAGTTCATTTGCATAATATTACACAAGTAACCATGCTCATGGAGTAAAGTTGAGATGGAGAGGAAAACATAAGATAAGGAGATAGAAGAATTGTAGTTTCTTTCTTGTAGTAAGATAATGGGAGCTATCAACCAAGAAAATATAACCCTTTGGAATGGAGAATCCATTCCAATTTATAGCTTTATAATCTATCTCTTCATCTACCCCCCACATGACCTTTCATAGTCCCACCACTTGTGACCTTTCACATTCCTCTAGGAAAGAAAAATAAGCCCCTTTCTTATTAATGAAAAGGGAAATTTTACAATGAAAAATTACAATGGCCACTTAAGTGAATAGGATGAAAGAGCCATAAAGTATAATTTACAATGGAGAATTAGAAAGTAGAGAGAGAGAGAGAGAATGAAGAGAGAAGAGATGCAAAAAGAAGTGGAAATCTGGAGATGGGAAAGCTCTGTTGATGAAAAATCTACTCTTGATGAATCATGAATGAATTTCCTTTCCCTCAACCATTTGTTGAATTGGAACACTATGGTTGTAAATTCCTCCTTTGGTGAGATGCAGATACACTTCAAGGAATTTGAATGAGTGTTCAAAAACACTATCATGAGATATGCATTATTTGTGAACTTGAGATGACTTCCAACATCACTTATGGTGATATTCTCTTGTCATGCTCCTAATGACCATTTCCTTGATGACCTGAATTTCAATAGATTTATTGATGTTTCAAATCCTTCACATACCTCATGATGTTATTAATTTCACCCATTGTCTGAGTGACCATATTTCACACACATTGAATTACTCTGATATATTCCTTGCCATGGTGTGATTCATATGATGTCCCCTATCCTTGGAAAGAGAGCTAAACACAAGATTAGAGTTGGAATGAGAACCTCACTTTCCTCTTCATGACTCATTTGATCTTCAAATCTCATTTCTATGAAAAATATGCCTCCTCCATGGAATGGAATCCACCTCGAGACTCAAACACCTTCTTGTTCACTTATTCTGATTGAGGAGGTCTTCTTCTTTGAACGAGGAAGGAAGAGGCCCCGCATTCAATATCATACTTGATCAAACACATCTCAATGCCAGATGTGGGGAAGATGATGGAGAATTGAGGTTCACCTTTGCATAATTTGTTTGGCATCACTTTCCTCTCATGGTCTACATCATTTTTCATCTAGGTTTGAGTGTTGGAAAGCTAAGATTTTTGTGAACCTTATCATTACTAAATATAGAAGTGGCTCCCATACTCAATTGAAGGTGCAAACTATGAAATTTTGAGCCCATAAAACCATTGTGATGTTCGAAAACTATCCCAAACATATCGGGAACTCATTCTTTAACATGAGGGGATCAACATCCTCGTTTTATGACCAATATCTACACACTTATTATTTTTAGTAAGTCTTATTTTCAAAAGTTCATTTTGGTTAATAATTGTTTAATTTGGAAATTTTGAGTTTCACTAATGTTAAAAGGGAAATGGAAACTCCAAGAATGGATTTATTTACAACACTTGCTATTTATAGCGTAAGGATTTGGAAGGATTACTATTTTTGGAAGTGGGTATTCCAGTGTTGGATTGGAATGAAATTAGTCTCAAAATTTTTCTTAATTCACAAGGAGAGGAGGATTTCAATCTCCATGTTTTTGCAGATATGAGAAATGAGTATTTTTGGCTTAAAATTTCAAACTGATATAGAAAAATATATAGATCACTAATGGAGGAATTTAAATACTCTTCTTAGAGGCGTTTTTTTAAGGAATCTATGGTTAAAATTTGATGGAAAACGGATATGGGGTTTGGGAGATATGAGCAAAAGAAGGTTTTTGGGCATGGGGTTGTCTAAAGAAATTTTAGCACCATAAAAACATACAAACAACAATGAGGAGATAAAATAACAAAAATGAGGATAACAAATGGTTAAGTATGGAGTTAAATGACTTTCCCTCTTTCAAACTTGTTTTCCCTCCCATTTGCACATCTTAACCCAACTTAGACTCAAATTGGCTAACCTGGGTCTAGTGGAGGTTAGAGGTGTGGTTGCACCCTAAAAAATAGGGGAAAATGGAAAAAGATAGATCACCTCCTCAAAAATGTGCCATGGGTGCTTGCTTCATGAGGATGGGGCCAAATTTTTGAAACATGTGAGTTTATAACACCTCCCTTCTGATGGTGCTTGCTTCATCGGTTTTAAGTGATGAAATTGTCCTCCATGTCCCCTTATAAGTTGGGAAAAGGAAATCACATGTTGAAATGGCCACAAAGGGTCTATATCTCATGAAAAAGGGGCCAAATCCAACTTAAGGTGAGTTTATAACCTTTTTCTAACACCTAAAGTTGTCTTTTAAGTGGTGATATAGACACCTAAAATCCACTAACCCAATTTTATTGTTAAGAGACTGCTCTAATTATCCTCTTTTCCGTCATTCTCATAAAACTTAGCAATTTTCTACTAATTAGCTAATATTCCTCTTCATATCTGTCAATTAATGACCTTTCGTTAATTAATCAGCCTTCTTATCATTCAGGATGCCAATTAACAACATTTTTATTAATTAATGTCCACTTCTACCTAGGTCAATTAATTATTCTTAATTAATTATGACTGCTAGCCTAAATCAATAAATTACCATTTATTAACCCATTTTCCTCTATTACATCTCTCAAAATCACACTAATCGGCCTCTAATCAGCTTCTATAATCTTTCTTCTATCTATTAATTAATCACCCTTGATTAATTAAAACACCCCTCAACTCCCATGAGTCACTAATGACTTATTAATATCTTCTAAATCAAGATTACTTTATCTAAAGAAACCTTATCCATTCCTAATCTTGTTTTACCCTTATCCCACATGCACCAAGTTGCACATATCTCTCCAACATTCAGGTTATATAAAGGACCAAGCTCCTTCCTTTCTTCCAACACACCTTTGCATGCTTATAACATAAACTATAGGCATTTTCATCTTTGAGAATCTTCCATTAGTGTTGAGCTAGGTATCTTCATCTTGCATTCATCCATCCAAGATTTTGAGTCATATGGAGAAGATCAAGAAGGTCTTGTAGCCAAGTCTTGATTGAGATCCATTCTCAAACCCTTGGGATCAAAAAAACTATCATATTTTGATAGCTAAGGATCTACATAGGTCCATATCTTGTTTAGCTTTCAAAGAGTAGAGGATAAATGTTTAGCATGTTAGTTTGAGTTTCCTTCAAAGTTCTAATGCATAGTGTTGATATTTAATCTCTTTAAGCTCTTAGCATGATGATCTAGGTATAGTTTATCTTTGTTTTGGAACTATTAGGTGTTAGTTTCAATTCTCTTTACTTAGCTAACCAAAACTCTGTGTAGTAATCTGGTAACAAATGAACTATTCACAATAGTTTACCCTCTAGGAGGGGTATATTAAGTTGTTTTATCTTGCCATCATGCCCTCTGTGCATATTTTGACCATTGTGATCACTCTATTATTTCTTCTACCCATTGTAATAATTATTTTTACTTAATTTTTTGCTATATTGGGGCATTATTTGCCACCTAGCACTCATTTCTTCTCCTTGAGGTATTTTTATTACTTCTCGGTGATATTTTTCATTCTCTTTTATTCTACTAAGCGGCGTGATAATTATTTTTGACTCTTTTTCGTTGTGTCGGGGCATATTTTTGCCACTTGGCACCTATTTCTTCTCCATGTGGAGCTTTTCTAGCGTTGAAGCAAGCTACCACCCTCTCATTTCTTCTAACAATGTCAAAATCACCAAAAATCTAAAAAAATCAAAATTCACAAAAATTAAAATAAAATTATAAAATTAATCAACAAAATCCTAAAAATTGTAAAAAATTCAAAAATTACAAAAATTGGTAAAGAGCTCATACAGCTGAAATTTGTGTCACGCGCATGGTATTCATCCCATTTCTCGATGTCGTTTTCAATTTTTTCAAACCAAACAACCCATGGATCACATAGATCTACAACCATTTACAAAATTAGTTTGCTTGCTTTGTCTATACTCTAGGGTAGATCGAGTTTCACAAGTCTTGTTTCATTGCACACAAAAATTTATCATTGGACCCCACATCCTTCATCAATTTCCCTTGCATGTATCCTTTCTTGGGGCATCATTTTTAACCTTTTTCATTAATCACAAACATTTGGGAATATTCAACTTGATAAAAATAAATTGTGTAACTATCTTGACCGTTGTTAGCTTGAGTATGTGTGTTTGTACTTGTTTCCTGTTAAATGAGCTTGTTTCCTTCTCGTATTGCATTGCTTTCTATATGTTGTATTGAGTTGGTGTTTTTCAGCAATGGAAAATTTTATATTATGGATTTTTATGTCATTCTACACTTTTTTCGTATGCTTACATTTTAATAAGGACCGATGATGTAGATCATAGGCAATATGATGAAATAAAGTTGTTTTTACATCAATAGGATGAAAGCTATTTCCATCTCCCTTCATCTTCATCTTTCTTCCTTATCATTCTCTTTTATCAACACTATTCTTCCAAATCACTTGGGGTGATAGGGATAAATTTTTCTATTCTCTTCCTTCATCTTTTCAAGTGTCTATCAACATATTTCATCGCCCCATCAACACTCGAGGGGGAATCCTTCATTCTACTAATTTTTCTTATATCCCTTCATTTTTTTGTTTATACTTGTCTACTATATTTGAAGTGCCATCACTTATGCCACTCCAAAGAGAGGAAAATATAGACACCTAAAATCTACTAACACATTTTTAATGTTAAGACATCACGAATTATCATCTTTTCCATCATTCACGTGATAATTAGTACCTTTCTAATAATTATCTAATATTCCTCTTTATATCCGTCAATTAACAACCTTTCATTAATTAATTAGCCTTCTTATCATTTAGGATGTCGATTAACGACATTTCATTAATTAATGTCCACTTCTACCTAGGTCAATTAATTATGACTGCTATCCTAAATCAGTAAATTACCACTTATTGACCCATTTTCCTCTATTCTCACAATCACACTAATAAGCCTCTAATCATCTTCTATAAGCCTTCCTCTATTTATTAATTAATCACCCTTGATTAATTAAAACACCCCTCAACTTCCATGAGTCACTAATGACTTATTAATCTCTTCTAAATCAAGATTAATTTATTTAAAGCAACCTTATCTATTCCTAATCTTGTTTTAGCCTTATCCCACATGCACCAAGTTGCACATATCTCTCCAAAATTCAGGTTATATAAAGGACCAAGATCCTTCCTTTCTTCCAACACACCTTTACATGTTTATAACATAAAATATAGGCATTTTCATCTTTGAGAATCTTTCATTAGTATTGAGCTATTTATATTCATCTTGTATTCATCCATCCAATATTTTGAGTCATATGGAGAAAATCAAGAAGGTCTTGTAGCCAAGTCTTGATTGAGATCCATTCTCAAACCCTTGGGATCAAACAAACTATCACATTTTGATAGCTAAGGATCTACATAGGTCCATCTCTTGTTTAGCTTTCAAAGAGTAGAGGATAAATGTTTAGCATGTTAGTTTGAGTTTCCTTCAAAGTTCTAATGCATAGTGTTGATATTTACTCTCTTTAAGATCTTAACATGATGATCTAGGTATAGTTTAGCTTTGTTTTGGAACTATTAGGTGTTAGTTTCAATTCTCTTTACTTAGCTAACTAATACATGGATATAGGAAAAAAAATTTCCTCCATAGGGTAGCACACTTTGATGTCCCCATGTCCCCTTACATGCTAAGAAAAAGGGACAAATGGATATCAGGCCTCAAAACCCGCTGAAGCTTCTTGAAATGCTGATATCATCAATATTCAACATCAAAATAGACTAAGGAGTAAAATTTTGGGCCTGAGATCAATACATGGAGTTTGAAGGGATAAAACTATATGATTTAAACTCAAAAGGACCCAATTAATCCATTAAAACTATTTTTAAGACATGATCTATCTTTAAATTTTCCTTTTCAATCCAATTTCCACTTTTTCTCATATGTGTGCGCAAGAAGAAAAGTTGCCATCAGAATTCAAAATGATTATGATAAAATAAAACACATGTAACATGAGGAGGGTAAAATTTAACCCACTTATTTTTAAGGTTTCTGAAACCATACGATAAAATTCCATCTTGTAGAAAGATTCTTGTGCTGCATTGATGGATAATTTTTTACATTTTTACAATCCCATAATTCTTCCTTGATTATTTAACCATGAATTAAAATATGTAATATTTATAATTCCTATGATATGAGCTCCCAAAACTTCATGAGGCTCCTGAAAACCTTTTAACAAGGTGACTATCTTCTTTGGAACATGCATTCCCTAGTGCCTTGCCCAAAAGACGCGATTTTTCTTAACTTGTTCTTGAATAAAATTATCTCCACATAATCTTCTTGAAATTATTTTGAAAAATCCATTTCCATCCCATAAAACTCCCAAATTATTTGAATTTTACCTGTAAGCTTCCATAGGATGTTCACTAGTGAAAAAAAGACCAGAAAAAACCCTTTTGAATCCTTTTAGAGGGTTGTTCTTTCATATATATCAGTAGCTTGATGAACCAAGATGAGTACACTTATATGCACATGAAACACACTTTAAAATCATGTTATAACATTACTCTTGACCATAATAAGGGTGACATAGCTGAAATGCTGGCCAGAGGAAAGTCTTACATTGACTAAGAAAGGGAATTTCAAGTGTGGGTTTGGTTTTCATGACCAAAATTTTAAATTTTATATGCTATACCTTTAGCATGACAAAAATTATATTATGAAATATCCTCAAACATTATCACAATTTCATTTTATCCTTTAAAACCTAACTTCCTTATCTCTTCTTCTTTTTCCATTTTTTTCTAGTTTTCTTCCTTATGATTCTTCTCTACTTGCCATGATTGTTCAGATTATAGTGTTTTTACTTTGGTGAGTGTTGTGAAAACTTCTTATTGTGTTCCAACCAATGATATATAAATAGATTTATTAGATCTTTCTATTATTTTGATGTCTTTTTCTTTCTATGTCCCTTCCTCTTTGTAAGATCTACATTGAGTATGTCTCTTCTTCTCATAGTTTCATACCACATGTCCTTTATTTCCAAACCTATAACATGTTATCAAATTTCTCACTTGATCATATTATCTATATTTTTGATATATTTCACCATACCAATAGTTAATATTATTATTTCCTCCATACACATGACAATAGTTTCCTCTATTATGGTTATTTCCTCCATACTTACCATGATATCCTCTATGACATCCCCTTTTATTATCTCTCCGATATCCCCTACAATACCCTCTTTCTTTATCTCCCTAATATCCCCCATATTATTAATTATCTCTTTGATATCCCACATCATATCCTCTGTGATTAGTTTGGTGAAGTCCTTGTCTTAGCTACATTAATTCATTATGTAGCTTCTCTAGTTTTATTACCTTTTCACACTCTCTCCTCCATGGTCACGCTTCAGTTTGATGCCATTTCCAATGCTTCCATGAATGTTATGAAATATTTTCCCTCAATTAATAATCTTAGATATGGTAACAATCCTAAAATAAACAACTCAATTATTTTTTCTCATTTGGTGGTTCATCTAGTTTTTGCACTATATTCTTGAATCTTTGATCAAATTCCTTAATCATCTCTCCTTCCTTCTAAACTAAATCCCTCATTTTTCTAACACCTTCTAATGGCATGGGGGATGAAGTTTTGTCCAAGGGGTTCATTTCCTCAACAATATCTTATGGTTGGGGGAGAATAATCACTTCCTAATTCACTATTATTCCCATGACTAAGTAATAACTAACTTTCTTTTCCTTTCCTTCTCCAATCTCTACTTTTCCATCTTTTCTTCCCTCTATCTCTTCTCCTAATCTAAATTTTACCTTATTTTATTTCCCTATTTACTCCCCACAACCACTATACCCTACTTTTAAAATTTTCATTCCTTTGAATGCCTCATTCTTCCCACTATCCCCTAGGTGCCAAACCCCTCTAAAAGAGGGTGAGACAAATTTTCATGTTAATATTTTCCCCACAAAACATATGCATGTTTTTTTTTAAATGATATCCTTTCTCCTACTACCCTCTTCTAAATATTAGTTACCTAGGACTTGGGCTCAAACACCACATGTTGACCTTAAAACACGATACAATTGTGGGTATTATAAGTTCATATATCCCAACTAGAGCTAATATTCTCTTCTCATCCATTTTCATGATATTCTCTTCCATCCCCTTTTTATATCATTATATGGCCTTTAAAAGGAAAATGTTTATGGTTTTAACTCATAATGACTCTTGGTAACCATTGGTTAACACTTATTTACATTCTTAACTACTAATTAGTGTATATTTATGTAATACCATGGTGGTTATGATTTTTATTTGTGTAAACTATTATATAGTATTCATTATTATCATTTTGATATGTTTTTGACTTCTATGGGATACTATAATGCTCATATAAATCTTGCCAACACCATAACACAACTTCATCATAATATGAAGAACCACTGTTAATAGTGGCACAAGTACTAGTTTGTTATTTGGTTGTTTATCTTGATTGACCATTTTCTATTATCTTTATGTCGACTTCAAAACTTTATTACATCATATCACAAAGATATCTGGTTCTTTCCTTTTATTATTTTAATATTTTAAGTTCCAATATAAAACCATAAGTTTAAGAAGAAACCATTCAATGATTATATCTATGAATAATGATTTCATCTCCTTTTGGTTTTGGGTTTGATATTGGAGGCTGTTACTATTTTTCAAATTAATTCTTATGTTTTGAGTTAGCATTGCATGCTACTAGATTCAAAATTCAAAGTGAAAGACTCATATATATATAAGTTTTCTAAGAGAATTTATCAGCTACCATCTATGTAATGTATAACAATGATCAAAGGTTTATTATAACACATATCATGAGTGCATAAAAGGGAAAATTACTATTATTTCACATGTTCTACATCTACATAAAAGGGGTTCAATCAATAAATAGTTAACACACTATAAATGTTGAGGCATGAGGGTAAATATTTTGATAGGGTAGCTAGTTTTCATATACACATACACTTTGTTCTAGGATAAATACATGGAGTTTAAAATATAGTGTAGCATTTGGTTGAATTCAGCTAAGGTTGACCACCAAGGTCAGTCTAACTCAAACACCTAACCATTTTTGTTATCTCATGTTTGTTTGAGCGTGTTTGTAGGAAGATAGGTTTTTGTAATATATTCACACATAAAATGTTTACATGAAATATAAATACACCAAAAAGAAAAGAAAACAAAGGAGAAGAGAACTAAAAAATAAACAAACAATAGTAACATGTACAAAATTGTTTGTGACATATGGAACCATTAGATGGTTCGAGTCAGAGTTATAAAATTTAGTTTAAAGAACATATGGATCTAGTGAATTTTTTAGCACCTTCTTGAACACACACACATCACCCAAATTCTGTCATGACACACTTAGAAATATTTTGAATTAGCTAAGTGATCTCTCCAAACCTAGTTTTACTCATACTTATTTATCAGATAATTATACTTGTAAAACCTTAGTTTCTAATTTTGTACATTAATGTACATGGGTTTGATTATTTAGTTATTCATATAAAATATTGAACCTAATTTAGTAACAAACATACCTATAATTAAATTTAGGATTGAATCATTTAGAGTATTTATCTATTGATAAATTACTCACATTGATTTTAATATTTCAATCCTAACTAAGGTAATATAACCTTTACTTTAGGTGTAATCATTTATTGAAACCACTTATTGATCCTACACAACCTTTCTTGACATTTATAGTTTCAAATTTATTCCTATTAAGATTTTGTTTTCAGATTTTATTTCTAATTTCTATATCTTAAATATGATCTTACCACTTTTCCCAAGGTTTTTATTCTTGGTATACCTCTTCTAGGGTTTACATATTCTTCTATATTTCTAGGGTTACAATGATATATCTATCCAAACCCTAGGTCATATTAGAGATTTATTTTGTCATATGGATTATACATTATAATTTATTCCTTTTTACTAAAGGGATTGGGTCACTATTTCTTCTAACACGTGCATCAAGGAAAAATGTGCCTTGCACATATCACAATATCATCTTTTCTATAACTCCCATTGCTATAATATTTAATCCAATATACTACATATCGTTACTCTTCACCAATGGATTTTTATGTAATATTTTGTGGTCCCTACTCCTTACTTATCATAATGCACTAGTTACCACCATGTCCTCACTATTAGGCCTCAAATTACATTGGGATTAATAATCCATGGAAAAATAATTTGAGGAAATCCATTCAATGGGGGCAATCAAAATTTTAATATCACCATACAACTGATCAATCCACAAAGAGGGTATGATATATTGGATAAAGTATGTAATGCACCTACTTAAATATCCTTATCATAGATATTATATAATACCCCTTATTTATGGTGGATTTAAGTTTACTTTTATTATCACAAAATAACCAAAAACTCAAAATAAGAAGGATTTAATGATACCTATATTGACCAAGTCAATTTTTAGGAATGCAAAGAACATGAGGTACTCCTCTTTCAAACAAATGAGAGAAAGTTGTACACAATGAGATAACTAGACAAGATAGATATTAGATAAAAAGATGGCTAGTTTCTTGGCAAAGGATGATCCCAAGAACCAAGGGGCTTCCTTTGAATGGTGTCAACTCATTTCTCAATTAATTGATGATGATAGAGACATATAATGACAATGATAAGATGATTAAAATTCCATAGGGATAGAGACATCTCGTTCCATGTGATAAGTGGCCCAAAAAGGGCTGTGACAAGCTCAAATTCCTCAAAGAATTTCAACCAAGCCTATTCAAAGTAGTGTCTTGTTCTTATCATATGACTTCAATATGATATTTGATGTCATCTATGTTTGGTGTTAAATAGAACAAAATGAGACTCAACTCATGTGCAATGTTGAATTGGTCTTAGATTAATGGATGTGAGATGATAGGAAGATGGTAGATGCTAGTAATTAGATGTGTTTGACCTAGTATAGTCATCTAAAAATAAAGACAACTTGGAAATAGACATATTAGAGGGAAAATAGATTAATATACTAATTACACATATGAAAATGTGATTAAATGACTAAAATATAGGGATAACTAGTGACTAGAGCTAATCATTGGTGATTCAAAGCAATTACCAATGATTTCTGTGAAAAAAGATGATTTCTAAATAAGGTGCAAGTAAGATACAAAATAAATTATTTATAGATTGATTTGATCTTTACTATGACTCGTTGATAAAATGAATACAAAAACAAATGATATAATCTTACCTTTGATGTGGAATGACAAGAAATCATATTGTAGGAGTCTTACAAGATTTGTGAGGCCTTTACTACTACAATAGGGATGCACAAGATGTCTAGATGTATGAAATGATGTCATCTAGGTGTTAAAAAATCCAGAGCATTTATAAAATTGTTAGGGATCCTTCCTTTAATTCATGAAGGTTGATAGGATTTTATAAAATCGTTGACGATTAGTTAGAATCATGACGATCGAGAAAAATGGGGAAATATTATTATAAGTTGTTCTAAACACTTCTAAATAGGTTATTTTGGGAATGAGAAGGAGTGAGGATGGGTAGAAATGTGTTGTGAAGCCGGGAGGTTAGACAACTAGGGATAAAATGGGTTAGGATGTGTTTTAGGTGGTTTGGGTGGTTTAAGTCATTTAGGGTGAGTAAAATATGTTTTTACTTGAGGGGTAAGATGTGATTTTACGGGGGTGAGGACATGGTTTAAGAATAATAAGATAAGTTTAGTGTTTAGGATGAAATGTGGGGGGTGTGGATAAACAATGTAAGGTACCAAAAACGGGTGTCTACATTTACCCCCTTTTTCAAGTAGTTTATGATGGGAAAAACACTAGAAAAAATAATTGAAATGGTAAAATTTGTGTTGGATAGGTTCCCCCACAATCGGGGTCATTGCAAAAAATTGAAATGTTGATTAAGATAAATGTGAATTTTACACATGATCTAATTGTTATTATAACAGTAAATAAATGTAACAATGAAGTAAATAATTTAACCTAAGAAAACTAAGACAAAATATGTAAAACCCTAAGTGCAAAGAAGAGGTAAAATGACTTAGAAATTCATAGAAATCCCAGAGGTGTACAAAGTTGGAGAGTTGGAAAATACAAAGCATTGAATGCCACACCAAAGCTTAGAAAAATGTAGATATGGAAGAATAAGCTAGACTGGGGTGCCTGGAGAGGGATAGAGGCACTAGCGGGTTCCTTAGACCTATTTCTGTGTTCCTGGGTCTGTGGAAATGTTTAAAAACCTCCTCCAAGTAGTTGCTAGTTTTTCATGATTTTTCTCCTTTGGTCATTATGAGGTCACACAATGATCATTGAAGTCATTGGAAACCTGTAATGAAATAATGACCTACAAAACCCTCAAAGATACATCAAATCCTAAAAATAAATATGCAAAATGAGGGGTCAAATTATCCTCATCTATCACAATGGTGATATTACAACTGAGTGTTGCACTACATCTTAGACCCAATGTAGTTCTATGTGTGTGTGTGCAGAATTATGACCTAGGTAGCTCTTGTGTGTGTTGCACTTGATAGAGAGCAAGTATCTAGATGTAAATAAATGTAATAGATGTGTGCATGGAATAAAATGAACATCTTCCTATGAAGTGTACACATAATAACTAGACCTTTTATCCCTTAGATGGTGTTAGATGGATGCAATGGAGCTCTTAGATGCTTGATGGATGCCAAATTAGGTGGTGATAACTAATACTTAGTGTTTGGTCCTTTATTATGATCACATAACTTTATATTTATATGATTTATTTTCTTGAATTTCATAATTAACACTGAAAATTCTGACTACAAAAAGATAAGATGATCAAATGGCTAGAAAGGACCTAAAATATGTGAATAAAGTATACTAAGGTCAAGGGCACCGAGAGGGGATGAGGGCACCTACTCTCAATGTCTTGGTTGAGCTCTGATGTCTAGGATGACAATTTCCAAAGAATATAAAGGAATACTAATAAAGTAAGGGTGCAAGACCAAAAGTGGCAACATAAAGTAAAGAAAGGTGGTCAAAGACATGGGTTAATTAGTACTTTTCTTACTTAGGAATCATATGAATAGTAGTATGTAATCAGGACTAAATAGTTACCCAAAGTGCATGATTTTGTGTCTAAAAATGGTCACCAGTTTAAATAAGTTGATGAATGAAGGTACGGGCTTGTGTGATGTTGTGTTTATAATGTAAGATGCCTTAAGACCTGGGCATGAAATAGATTGCCACAAAGGTGGGATTTCATGACCAGGAAGTCAAGTAATAGGGGAATCAATGGGTGCTCAACCTATAGACATATGACTTATAAGAAGTATAAAAAAATATTTCCTCAAAGCTTATGGTATCCATAGTGTATCATGAATTACAAGCTCAATATAAATTATTTTGCCACATACATGGTATTTCGTGACCTTGAAGTCAAGTGATAGGAGAACCAATGGTTTCTTAATCCTATAGATGTATAAATTAAAGGTGACAAGAAAATTTTCTCAAAAAGGTTGTGAAATATGATATGGATTCTATAAAGGAAGAATCTTGTATAGATTGATTGAATTTAGGATTTTAAGAGGGCCTTAGGGCCCCAAAAAGGAAGCAAATTATTTAAAACATGCCATTTTTATAAGGGATGATTAAAATGATGTTTTGATAAGGTTTGGAGACCAAATAATGATTTTTGGATTGAGGATAACAAACAATGATGATGGTTTAAATAGGATGATCATCGATGATTGGGTGAGAGGAAAAATTTTGATATAAAAGGGCGCATGGGGATTCATTTATCACTATTGCAATTTGAGAGCCAAAAAGCGAGAAACCATGATATTGTGATTTTTGAGTGTTTTAGTGAGATGGAGGCATCATGAGGTATAAAAAGGTGATGGAGGCCCACTCATGCTGAGGTAGGTGATGTTTTTGAAATTTGTATTGTTTTTGTTTATTATTTTTTATTTTTATGAAAAATTGGGAACCACTAACAATTTAGGAATTATGGCAATTTTAAAAGGGTCATCAATGATTAAAGTAGAATTGTTGGCAATTCATGTGTTTTGAAAATGAATAGTAATTTTAGGATTGATTTTGATGGGTTTTTTGATAGTGTGTTATTTTTATGGATGCAAGGCTAGAGAGAGATTGACGAAAAATGATAGGATTCCAAAGATACTGGAGAGTGTTCATGATCGGATATCAGATGATGATTAGAGGAACTTAGAAGAGGTTAGATTAGGAGGGATGTGTCATTATAGATGTATCCATAGAGACATGGGATTATTTTTATCTTTTTTAGAGATGTGACCATGTCATAGGCACATTTTGGTTTCCCACTAGAGAGATGGTGATTACACTAGAGGATATACACATGATTCTACTTTTAATAGTATAGGGTGAGAAGGTGTACATTATTTATGAGGTGAGTAGGGGTACCACCATGTAATAATTTTATGATGATGATGCACTTGACATAATTTAATCTTCTAGAGGTTTTCATATGGATCATTTTATAGTGACGATGAGGAGGTTCAAGTGTTAATCATGATGATAATAATGGGGATCGGTTGTTATGCCTTACTTGATTTAACAGGGGGAAAATTTTCTTGGATGTTGAATATACTCATGGATAATATGATGGATTTTAGGAATGATTTTTCTTAGGACCATGCTTTGTTAGCACATGTATAGAGGGATTTTTCGTCTTGGAGGATGGGGCATATGTTTGGAGTTGATGTGTCATTTTTGTTGGAGTGTTAGGCATACGAGAACATTGTTATGGCTTGTTCATGGGAATTTATATGGGAAATATGGATGGATATAGATTTTCCATTAGGGTTTATGAGGTGGTGGTTGGATTTTGTAGCCAAATGTCCCATTCGAGGCAAGGACTATTATAGACATCTCTTATCTAGGTTAGAGGGTTGTGATGTAGTTTGGAGGCCTTATAGGGTTTTTTTGGTATAGCCAGGTGAAGAGTGGAAGTTACGAGCTATGCAATATGATAGATGGATACAAGGTCAGAGAGATGACCCATGGGATCTTATTATATTTGGTCATGTCGGAAACAATTTGAACTTGTTTAGGATGTGTTGGTGGCAGAAATAACTTATAGATGAGATGACGAAGACTTGGATGTGGCACTTGCAGATGTACAAGAGACAACCAAGATGGATGATGAAAAGGGAGTAGGGGTGAAAGTAGATGTACAAGGGGTAGTGGTTGGGCATAATGACACAAGAATGGTAGAGGTTTACATTTCCTAGTGACGGGAATTTAAATGGATTTGAGAAATAAGTGCGAGCTTGTGTAGCGGTGCCTTATGAGGATAGTGGTGGCGAGGAGAGAATGAGGATGATGGATCAACCTTATTAGAGGAAACTATAGTTATTTTAGAGGCTGAGAAGGTTGCATTTTTAGCTGTATGAGCCACATTGATTGGTAAGAGGACAATGCCATAACGACATGAGACACTATGATTGGTGAGCGAGATTGTTTGAGCCAACATCTCACTACTATACATGTGGATAGATTATAGAGACAAAAGCTGATAGATACATGTATAAATGAGATAGAGAGTCCTTGTAGAAGGCCTTTGGTATGATAGGACCATTGATATCGAGGTTTGAGCTATATGCTTCTATAGCTTAAACTAGTGGTCAAATGGGGCCACTTGGTGGTGCGAGTATGGCTAAATACCAAGAATTAGGAGAAGAGATTCATTATTATGAGGACTTAGTGAGGTGGAGGCTTCTAGATGAGCCTTGTTATGTTGATTTTTAGCTCGACGATGGTAGGCTCCATAAAGTAGTTCCACGAGCGTGGGTTAGCCACCTTGGGAGGTCTAGGTGAGGGACCAAATAGAGGTCTAGATGAGGATGAGGGGATAAGTGTTAGAGGGGGCATTTGATTGACATGGCTATAATTTACTAGATAGTTTTTTATAGACTCATTTTGATATATTTTTATGTATAGACAAATATTAATATATGAGGCTCTTTTAAATCCCTTGTTGATGATGTACAAACATTATGATATATATATATATATATATATATATATGATTTTTTTATTTTATATTTTGAGTTGTGTACTAGTTTTGATGGATGTATACATTTGTGATTAGAGATGTGGTTGATGATGATTATGATGTGATGTTATTTGGAATTTATTTGAAATGTTTGGTTTTAGATTAGAGATGTATGTGTTATAATATGATTTTGATGGTTTTTAGACATGGTTGTGACAAATGATGATCTTGTTATTTGATTAATGCACTATACAATGGATAAGAACATAATGTGAGATGTTTGCTTTCTTATTGTTCTTAACATGTATAGTGTATGAAGGAAATATTGTTATATGTATGATCCTTTACATGAAACTTTGTAATTGATGTTAACATATGACTTATAGTGATTAGTCATAATAGGATCATAGAAATATGTGGGATAGTTGTATCTATCATTTTTGACATAACAAATATTTGTATGTAGCAAGCACAAGGAAATGACTTCTTCTTGATAGTTCCTAGGTATTTCCCCAATTTTATTATATATTACATAAGAGATCGATACAGGAAGCTTACGTTTGATGCAAAAGCTACTCAATGCATTTCAGGAATCCCTTTTGATACAAGGAATGATCAATGTGGGAAGTAATTTTTTAATGTATTTTGATGGGTACCCATCCTTCAAGGAGTGGTATTAAAAAAATTTATCTCATGGTAGACATCCTTCAAGGGAGTGGTCTACAACTTTATTTGACATAATTTTATTTTTGATAGTTTTCCTTTAAGGGATCGGTCTATATTTTGATTATATCCATCCCATAGATATTTTTTTTTTTTTGAGATGAGGGAAAGCCTATGTAACCAGTTTAGAAGAGGATAAGAAAGCATGAAATATACATGTATCTTTGTCATGTCGTTAATTATGATAAGATAATGGGATGATGAGAGTAATGATTGTAGGGTTACCTAATTTTGAGAAACTAACTTATCCATGTGGATGTGTTATGAGCAAAGCCATGGTATTCAAGGTCATGATAAGTATGTGGATGGAGGATACCACATGATTCCAAATCATTACGAAAGTGATATGAGGTATAGGCTAATGGATTTATATTTTATCATGAATAAGGTATCGTGTGTTGATATTTTAACAACAATAGAATGGCTGCAAGTGCAAGGAATTAAGACTATATTCTTTAGGTTTACCATTAAGGGAGGATAAATGATAATCCCCATACCCATATTTATGAGTGATAATATATGGTCCAAGATATTTTGGAGAAAACTTGCCACATGTTTCTCTTTTCCATCTTAGTGACATGTTAATTCTATTTGAGAACAAGATCACCAATATTAAATTCATGTTGTTTGAGATGTTTGTTATATGCTCATTTGATTCATTCTTGATAGATTTTGATATTTTTGAGGGAAGTTAGACGACATTCATCTAATAGTTCAAGTTGTGATAATCATTCTTCATGATAATCCTCATTAGAGATGAAGTATTTGAGAAAACGCATAAGGATGGGATCTAAACTTGAGAGGAATGAAATTTGGTGTCATATACTAAGGAGAAGGGTGTAGCACCCATAGGGGTTTGAAAGCTAGTCCGATATGCCCATAATGCAAATGGGATTTAAATATTCCAATTTCTACCATCTTGGTCAATAGTTTTCATGAGGATTTTGTTGAGGGTTTTATTGGATGCTTTGTCTTGGTCGTTTACTTATGGATAATAAGGTGAGGAAAAGATAAGCTTGATGTTGTAAGTGTCACAATTTTTTTGAAATTTCTTATTTTTAAAGGATTTTCATTATCTGTGATGATTTTATGAGGTATACCAAAGAGAGACATATAATGTGATGATGGATGAATTTGATGATTTTATCTACTTTAGTGGAGATAAGGGGATTTCTTCCACCCATTTTGTAAAATATTCAATTGCTATGATGATGGAATTGTGTCATTTTGATGAGTGAGGGTTGATAAGGCCAATAAGTCAAGCCCCCATTATGATAAATGCCACAAATATTGAGTGGATTAAAGAGTGTGGCTAGGTATATGTGACATTGGAATGATTGTTAAATGATTTACACCTTTTTTGACATAGTCACACTAGTCTTGGTTAAGCATAGGCCAATAGTAGCCCATGAATAGGATCTATTTAGTGATAGCTAAATCATTAAATTTTCCACCGTACATGTTTTCATGGACTGCATGGATAACTACAAGCCTCTAGGGTTTTGAGACACCAAAGGAGAATGTCATTGAATCCTCATTTATAAAGGATACCCCTAGTATGGCGTAGTGATATGCACGTTGTTGAAAAGATATTTTTCCAATTCTAGATAGATCTAAAAGTACTTTTCTATTAAAAATATAATCATACATTTGGGTATACCGGGTGTTAGATGGCTATATTCTATATGATTTATGGTGGGAAGTTTAATGTTGGTATAGGATGGTTGATCTAGTTTGTGTATAATGACAAAGATTTTGGAATCATTTGATGATAAAGGGATGAGAAAGGAAATAAAATCCATGGTGTCTGCAAATTTTTTAGATGAGTGAGGGGTTGTTTGGATTTTTAAGGTCAAAGAGTTTTAGTAAGTCTTTAATGATGGTTTTGTATTTTTGTAGGACCTCATTTTTACATTGATAAGTCCCTTTGATTTGATTGATGAAAATTTGTGAGTCTTCCATAGATGTCAAAGACTTTTACACCAAGAAATGTGGTAGTCTGAAGTCCCATGATGAGGCCTCGTATTTTCGCCATGTTATTAGTGCATTCAAAATTTATTTTTAAGGATAATGGAATATAGAGAATGCACCAAGAAGGAATTATGACTATTTTGGTACCCCCCTATTTGCATTTGGACCCATCAAAGAACAAGGTAATTTTAAGAGGGTATTGTCATGATCAAGAGTGTTGATAGATTCATTGGGGAAGTGTTTACAAGGTAATTGATTAGAAGGAAGGGGAGCTTCTGTGAGATGATCAACAATGACCTGCCCCTTAATGGATTTTTGAGAGATAAATTCAAGGTCAAATTCAATGTCATGAGCATGATCCATCTGGTGATATGATCATTTTGATATGGCTTAGAATGCATAGATTTGAGTGGATTAAAGTTGGTGACAACATAGGTTTTGTGATTGAGGAGGTAGTGATGGAGTTTAGAATTTATGAAGTACAAGGCACAACACAACTTTATACTTATGAATAGTGAGTTTCATAATCATAAAGGGTGAAACTTATGTAATAGATGAATTTTTCCTTATCTTTTTATCTCAATGTGCAATCATCAATCCCAAGCATGTTTAGTCGTGTAGATATAAATATAGAAGGGCTCCCCTTAGCTTAGAGGTATAAGAAGTCATGGTGATAAAATATGCTTGTTTGAGGGTATGGAAGGATTGTTGAAAATTATCATCCCATTTAAAGTGGATGTCATTTCTTAGAAGATGATACAAAGGTTGATAACAATTTGATGTTTGAGAATGAAATGATGGATTGATTGAAGTTTTCCTTGAAAGGCTACGAAGTTTTTTTGATTAGATGGTGGAGGAATTTTGATAATGGATTTGAATTTGGTGGGGTCAAATTCAATTCCTTTTATAGATGCAATAAATCCTAAGAGTTTTCTGTGAGAACTCTGAATATGCATTTATCTAGATTAAGGAAGAGAAAGAACTGTAATATATGTGTAAAAATCACATATTCAGGACAACTAGATGGTATCTTTGGTGTTTCGATTTACCTAGAGATCATACACATAGTCTTCTATGGATTTTTTGGATGAGGTCATGAAATATGTAGGTCATAACATGTTGATAAGTAGCTCTTGCATTTTTAGGCCAAAGGGCATTACTCTATAGTAGAAGGTTCCCCATGGGGTGATAAAGGATGTCTTATGTTGATCTTCTGGTGTGATGAGGATTTGATTGTAACCAGAGAAACCATCCATAAGAGACAACATATCATGGCTTGTTGTTAGATCGATGAGCTAATCAATGTTTGGTAAGGGAAAATCATCTTTGGAAAGTGAGGTTAAGGTCTTAGAAGTTTATACAAATGCACAATTTTCTAGTGGCTTTAGTTACAGGCATGATGTTAGAAAACCATTATGGATAATAAATAGGTAGTATGAAGTTAGAATAAATAAGAATTGAAGTTCTTATTTGAATAATAGTATGATGTGAGGATACATCCTAGGAATTTTTTACTTCATGGGTTTAGCATCTAGGATGGTGACATGATATTATGGATAATGATATTAGGGTCTATACTAGGCATGTCACTATAAGACCATGAAGGATTTATTGTGTTTGGATAAGAAAGTGGTGAATTCTTGGAGTTCACATAGGTTAATGCTTGTCCGATCTTGAAAATGTGTGGCTCTTGTGATGTTTTGATATTAACATCGGTGGTTGATTCATTGAGAAGCATGGATGTGTTAGAAGGAAGGGTTTTCTAAATATACTATCCTCAACACCCAAATAAGTCAAGATAGCATCATCATCATGGTAATGAAGGATGTTGATAGTAGGGGAATCTTCCTCTATCATATGTGGTAACATTAGGGGAAGATTTTTTAAGTTTTACCATTAGCTTGATAAGTTAACATTCCAAGTGTGATGGCATTGATTAAAAAAATTATATGGGATGGATACAATATGTCATGAAATTAGAGGGTGAGTGAGTCTAATAATGGTGATATTGGTGTCTAAGGTTCTAATGTTGTAGTGATGAATATGATGGATATGTTGATGGTGATGGGTTAGGGGAATGTTTCAAGGCCATGTTTTTGTGAGGATTCCTCTAAATATTCAAATGGAAAGTCATGTGGACCTTTCTCATATTGACTTAGACCAAAGCCCTTCCATGCACAATGGGAGGTAGGTTTGGGAAAATTGTGGTTTATTCAAGAATGAAAAATTTAATGAGAATGGTTGAGCATGATGTTGAATGTCAAGAGTGAGATGAAGGGAGGTCAATACCTCCATAAACAAGTTGTGTTTAGAGGAAATGGTTCTAAAGGAAATAATATTTCCTACGTTAGGCTCATAGGTTGTTTGTCAGGTCTCCCATACATTTTAGGTGTAGGGAGTGCATTAAGAGTTAGAAGGTGATACTCCCTAGTGAGAGACGTTACATGATGTATTTAAAGGATTAATCATCTGGTAGTTTAGATGTGGGGATGGAGGAGCTTGTAGAAGCTTGATCTAAAGATGTGGAAGTTTTGTAATGGAAACAACACATTGTTAGGTATAGGTCATGTGATAGGATTTGAATGGATTTGGATTGGTGGGGACTGTAAAGGTTTTACCCTCATGTTCATATTTTAGACATCAATGCAATGTGGATGGGATAAAATGCATAGTGTATATCCAAGGATGACCTAGTAGTATGTTATATTGGAAATCTCCTTCTATAAGATAAAAAGATCATGAAGGATTTTAACACCTATTTTAATAGGTAAAATGAATGTGCCTAATGTGGGGGTGATAATGTCATTAAAGGCATAGAGCATAATAGGTAATTGAGCCACTATGGTGTAGGGTAACTGAAGTTATTTGAAGGTGTGATATGATATTATGTTGATGTTCTAGTGTCATTATCAATCATTACTCTTTTGACTAGAGTGTTGTTGATTTGGGGTGATAAAGAGAGGAAGATCATGAAGGTCTATGTAAGGATGGAATTTAGAGTCCTAAAATGTGATAGAGATTTTAAGGGCACCAATGAGGTTGGAAAATGGTTGAGAGTCATCTGATGGTACTGAAATGGATTAAAGAGATTCAATCATGGATTTTCAATATTGTAGAGAGTTTTGGATGAAGCTCATAAAGATACATTTTAATAGGAGATTGATGTAACTATTTGAGGATGGTGTTTTGTATGGATGTTAGTGGATTGATTTTGAGGTGCACTATAAGGATGGAAAACTTGGATTTAGAAGATGATGGGTTAGATGATTTAGAGGGAGTGATGGAGATAGATACTTTAGGCCCATTTTGATTGGGGATTTAAAATATTGAGTGTGCTCTTTGGTTATATGGATGACATTTATCTAGAAGAGAGGGGATTTATTGGAAGAATCCTTATTTTTATTAGATACGATGTCAAGCAATGATTTTCCATTGTATGTTTAGGGAATTGTGGGGTCGATTTGATTTGATGTTTGGATTTGGTTATATTGATGTGGGTAAGTGGATTGGATGATTTTTGTTTGTTGGGATAATTCCTTTTGCTAGTGAGACTTTGATTATGACATTGAGGGATTTACAGTCCTATGTGTAGTGTCCAAGTATTTGATGATAAAAAAAATGCCTCATAATTATACCAAGAAGGTTTCCACCCCCGAGGATCGAGGGATTAATAGGTGGAAATGTTATGATTTATGATTGCATGAGTTTTTCAAGGATCTTAGTGTAATATCCTACCATGATTGAATGATATGATGATGATGAGGATGATGGATGTTGGATATCATTTGATGGTTTATAAGTATGAGATACTTGAGTCATGTTTTTTGTGATAGGTTTAAGTTTTAGTGGAGGGATATTCTTAGATTCTATGATAGTGTTTGTAAGTTTGGATGAGAGGATGTGGTCCCATAATAAGGTAAGGACATGACATCTTGTGTGGTGTTTTTTGGTGAAATTCTTGTGGGGTTTCTATCTTTTTAGATGGATGATTTGTATGTTTTTGTATTGTATTACCAAGATATTTAACTCCATGTTGAGTGATGTGGTATTGGAAAGATTTGTTTAAAATTTTGATGATGGGTTTATTTTCTTGAGATCCTAGAGGGATGATATGGGAATTTTTGTGGGAGTATATTAGTACATTCTAGATGTTGTGATGTGGATGGACTCGATATCTTAGTAGTGAGGAGATCTGAATAGTTAAGTCATTTGGTTGACATTTTAGCTTTGGAAATAGATATACTATATATGTGGGTGAGATCTTGTTGAAATTGTTGATGATATGGTGAGACCTACGATATTGGACTAAGATTGATTACTAGTTGGGGAATGATTTGGAAAGGCTTGTTTAAACATGTCCAAGATTTTATTAGGAGGTGTGTTTAGGTTATCAAGTTGTAATTCACCTCGGTTGATAAGGTCTTGGAGGATATTTCTAAATGAGTGACACCTTTCAATTTAATGTCCTTGGACTTGATGATATTTACAATAGTCGTTGTCTCTATACCATGATGGCTTAGGTACAGATTCATCAATAAGTCAGATGGGTGAGAGATTAATCATACAAGTGGCCAAAATTTTGTCAAATACAATACTATAGGATTCCTCTAAAGGTGTATATTTATGTTGAGGTTAGGACCATTTAGAGTCTGAATGACCTTTGGATGTAGTTTTCAAAACAATTATATTTGTTGAACCTTTAGATTTGTCATTTCTAGAAGATGTTTTAAAATGAGAATTAGGTTTTGGTTTCTTAAATTGGAGTTTTAATTTAACATCTTCAAGGGTGTGAATATTTTAGTTTCCAGGCCATGGTAAAGGCTTCATCAAATTTTTGGAATGATTGAATTTGAAGATTCGATGATATATGTTTAACAAAGGATAGAGAAAAGAACTCGATAAATTAAGTTTGTGGAAGTAAAAAGGATATTCAATTGATGTTATGTCACCATCTAGATGACAAAGTCAACAATGGAATTCATCCTCAAATTTTTTAATGACATATAATTGGTGATAGATATTTTACGGGTGATGTTAATAGAAAAGTGTTCTAGGAATAAATTTTCTAAAATGTTCAAAATGAATAGAGGGAGTGTTAGAATACTATTATACCAATCAAGGGTGGGGCTAACCAAGACATGGGAAATTCCCTCAACATGAGGTCCTGATCATGAGAGATGAGATAACAAGCATGATAAAAGGCCATGATATGTTATTTTGGGTCCTCCTTACTATAGAACTTGATAAATTTTGGGAGTTCCCAATGTGGAGGATAGGCCTTGAAAGGAACATATGGATTGATAGGTTGATTATAGATTTATTCATACTAAAGGTTGTTTTTGGGTCCTATAGTGGCATCTTTGATGTTAGCTATTTTATTAACAATTCATACATAGGATCACTCTAAGGATATTAGATGTTTGAAGAGGAAGGGTTGGTTTGGTTATAAGTTAGAAGGTTTGATTATTGATATAAGTGGTATGGTAATGAAGTATTTTGAGAGAGAGGGATGTTTCTTGGAATGTATTTGTATTGAGAGGATAATAATTGTGAAGAGGATTAAATATACTAGTAGGGGTGTGATCGTGGTAGATAGATAATGATCTGGGATGTACTTGTATTATGGCACACCCATCAAGGATATATGATGTGAAAGAGAAAGAGTGTTGTTGATGAAACTCATTTTGATGGGTGGTAAAGATGTAGGGATACACATAACTAAGTTTTAAACTATGGATGTGGGTTTTTATGAGATGATAGGTTACATCATGGATAAAGAGATTGAGGATGTGGGTATACCAACATAGATTTTGGGGGAGGAAGAGGAGTGGAAGATGCATGAATGATTATAGTGGCTAAAGTAGTAAAACAAATATTTGGAAACCTTGTGGATTAACCAAGAATTCATATGCTACATGTCCTTTTTACTAACCAAATGTGGTGTAGAAATTGTGTGGTTTTGAGCACCTTGAGGGTTAGCCAAATATAAAGATGACATGGGGTATTTTTGAGTAGTTATAATTGGTGATGATACAATGTTGAGCTTCAAACTAGAAATGAGAGTAGATAAAGTTACAGGTGATGTTCGAAGCTACTAGAGGTAGGGTAGTGAGAAATATTCTTTATAACTAGCTAATAGTTAGGTTGTAAATTTTGGAATAGTAAAAAGTATCAACAATAGTAGATGGAAAATATTATGGATAGAGACGACGAAGATGAATTCCTTTTTCCACAAGGTAGTTGTTAAGAGAAATTGGAATAATGTCTAAGAGTTATGTAAATATTGGGTCACCACTTTGGAAGAACTGCGGAGGGTTGAGAAAAGGATCCTCTAATGTTTTGGACTAAGTGTTTGGGGAATGTGGAGGTTATTGAGTTGATTCTAGGGATTTTGAAGTGGGTTTGACATGTTTGGGATGTTTTGGATATGAGATTTTTCCTAGTCAAAACCAAACTAAAAAAACAAGCAATGAAGAAAGGAAAGAAAACAATGGTTAGAGGAAATGAAAACCCCACAATCAAAAGAAAGATTTCTTTTGATTATCTTGATTAATTTAGAAAATTGTGAAATGAAAAGATGGATGAAAAGAACTAGGAAAGAAGCTTTCTAAGGATGGTTTTAGGTGTGTTAAGATTGGATTACTCGATATAAATGAAGGTGCAAGAGTATTAAGTCTATGTTGGTGTCGGTATGAGGTGTTATATTGGGGCCTACCCCTCATTTCATGGTCCCACAACGATAAGGGTGTCGGGTGCTTAGCTGATATACCACCCACCGAGGCATTTATAATCAGCCAAAAACCTACTTAGCTTCCCCCTTGGTGATGAAATCCAAGTAGGTAGACCTAAAAGGAGATGTTTAGATACAAGTTTGATTTATTATGTGGTTTGGTTGTGTGTGAGGGGAAATTGTGAATGCAATCTTTTAAACCCCTAATTAAGCTATATGAACAAACAAGAATGAAGGTTCATTTTAAGACCCAAAAGGAAAGATTGATTTTGATGAAGATAAAATACAAAATTAATGTGATATACCGACATAAAAATTAAAGAAGAGAAATGTTCTTGTGTTCACTATTCATTTTTAATTTTTCTTATTTTATGCATTTTTGAAGAGGATATAATGAAACACTCCAAGATGAAAAGTTAGATGATTTTGGCAAAAAAGGAAAACAAGAAGATACAAGATCTAATCAAAAAGGGACTGAAGGTCCCATTGGGTGTGCCAAAATGTTTATGGTGGATTTCAATTTACTTTTATTATAAAAATAACCAAAAAAGAAATAAGTAAGGTCTAATGATACCTGTGCCGACCAAGTCGATGTGTAGGAATGCGAAGAACACAAGAGACTCCTCTTTCCAACGAATGATAGAAAATTGTACATAATGAGATAACTGGACAAGATAGATATTAGATAAAAGGATGATGAGTTTCTCAGAAAAGGCCAATCCCAGGTGTAGACAAAAAATCATGCACTTGGGTACATTTCTAGGTCCTAAAAGTATACTTGCATTCATATGATTCATAAGTGAGAAAACTAATAATTGATAGTTACCTT
Source organism: Taxus wallichiana var. yunnanensis (assembly GCA_018340775.1). Lineage (NCBI taxonomy): Eukaryota > Viridiplantae > Streptophyta > Pinopsida > Cupressales > Taxaceae > Taxus > Taxus wallichiana. The sequence continues at coordinate 178,293,903 of CM031234.1, forward strand.
TAGCCTATTTGATTTTTTCTTGTCTTCTTTATGGTATTTTACACCCTACAATCTAGTCAAATCTTTACTTGTTTATCTTTTATGGATTTAGACACCAGTTGCCTAGCCAGACACCAACAACTAGGTGCTCCTGTCCCCCTCTAGGCACCCTGAACCTTTTTTATTGTACTCAATTATTTTGGGTCTCTTTTATCTTATGGACATCTTATTTTCTTATGGGTCAGCCTTCTAGTTTTCAATTACAAAATTCAGCCAAGGGAATCATAAAAATACAAATCTATGTGAACAAAATACAAGAACTAGCTCTAAGCATCTATTATCATCAACTAAAATTTCATCCAAAGGCATATAAGAGCATCAAAGGCATCCATATAGCATCCATTCAAGGTACAAGGGACTTCATTTTCCACATACACTCTATAGGAAGGGGAAGTTCATTATTCCATCCACACATCTATTTTCATTGATACATCTAGGTATTGCTGTTATCAAGTGCACTTGCACAAGCGATTCCTATGGAATGATTATTTCACACACTTATAAGAGCTACATGGAGTTTGAGATGTATTCTAGTGCTTGGTTGTAAGTTCACTCAGCTGGGTAAGCAATGGGGTCCATTTGACTCCCCATATTACATCTTTATTTTTGGATTTAATGTGGTATTGTGGGTTTTGCGAGTTACGGGAACACTCAATGGTCATATTATGACCTACGGGAGGAAAAAAATGACTATCAATGACACTTGTGTGACACTCTAAAAATTAAGTTTTGAGCATTTCCATAGTCACATGTTCCTAGTAGTGAGACTCTACACCTAGGTGCCCCTAACTTGATCTAGGTGCCCTGGTCCACCCTTATCTAAAAGTTTTATAATTTTATCTAAGCATCAACGACATTGTTGTCTTCCCTGTTCATTAGTTTTGTAGTCCATATCAATTCCAGGATCAAGTATAAATTAACTAAGTCATTTTCTCTCTCTCTCTCTTACACTTAGGGTTTCATATTTTATTATCTTATTTCTTGTGTCAAATATGTACTTTAGTGTTTATTTATCATATGTGACTCTGTAATTATGGTTTACCAACATAAATTCTATTTTTGTTAAATCACCAAGAGCCAAGGGATTCCTTTGAAGGGTGTCAACTCATTTTTCAGTTAAGTGATAACGATAAATATATATAATGATAATGAAAGGATGATTAAAAATCTAGAGGGATAGAGAGATCTTGTTCCATGTGATAAGTGGCACAAGCAAGGGCTATGAAAATATTGAATTCCTTAAAGTATTTGAACCAATCCTATTTAATAATGTCTTTTTCTTCTTGTATGACTTCAATTTGATCTTCGATGTCATCGATGTTTCGTATTAAAGAGATGGAACAAAGACTCAAATCGTGTGAAATTTTGAATTGATCCCAAAAAATGGTAGTGAGATGATAGGAAGATGGTACATGCTAGTAATCAGATATACTTGAATTTGTATAGTCATCTACAAGAAAATATAACGTGGAAACATATAGATTAGAGGGAAAAAGATTAAGATGTTGATTGTAGATATGAAAAATGTGATTAATGACTAAAAGAGAGGGATTGTTAGTGATTTGAGGTAATCACCGACGATTCAAAGGAATATCGACAATTTTTGTGAAAAAATTGATTTCTAAATAAGATGTAAGTAGGATGCGAGAATAGATGAATTATATATTGATTTGATATTTAATATGACTAGTTGATAAAATGAATACAAAAAAAGACAAAAATCTTAACTTTGATGTGGAATGCAAAGAAATAATGTTTTAGGAGTCTTAATATTTGTAATATTATTTCTTACACATCCTAGGAATTTAAGTTGATGACTCTGTACTCAATAAGATTTTAACATTCATGAGTTTGATAATATTCCCAAAAAGTGTTATGATGGATCACACTACACATAATGATGGGTATTCAAATGTTTTCCACAATATACCTAATGATCATAATCATAACATATTACTTGGCCATATGTGGATCTATGTAATACATATTATACCTTGCACCCTACATGGTTTCTGAAGTTTAATTATCAAAATTACATCTATACATGTCCCTTAGATTATGAACCATTCAAATATTGTGATATGGTGCAAATTGAGGAAAGTTATATCCTATATATTTAACCTACACCATCAAGGATGAACACAAAGTGCTTTCTCGTTAAAAATATCCCACCCAAGGAAACATCCCCTTCTACCATATATGGGTTTGACTATTATAATTTATGCAAAATTGTGGTATACATGACTTGGTCTTAGAAAATATGAGAACGGTATTGTAATCCTATTACATTTCCTATTCTTGTCACCCAAAAGGGGTTGGTTGCAACAACTACACCTCTACAACTGATGTGTACTATTACAAATTACCCTATATTTTTCATGTTTCATGCACACACACATGGGAAACATATTAGTGAGGTATACCAGATGTCTATTTCCAATTTGGATATTGTCTATCCTAACCTCATTGATGATAGATTTTATCCTAAGCCCTAGATGATAGATTATTTTTGTAATGATGAACACCTAACGACATATGAGGATCTCCTTCCTTATATCACAAGAACACATTTCCTCATACAATTATTTTTTATGTGTATTTTAGAGAAAGTGATTATTTTCTCTCAAAATATAGCGTTATGATCTCGATCCAATCCCTAACATGCCATATATCAAGGATAAATCAACATTATTAAAAGAAAAAACTACAACCTATAATTAAAGTAACAAAACAAACCCTCAATCCATAATTGTAGCTACATCATTACAAAATGGTGAAGGGAAACCCTTTGTAAGGTACTCCATGATTTTCATGACTTTTTTGCTTGGGTGTACATTTTTATGCCTTTGATTGATACATATATCAGATGATAAACATGCACACCAAAGGATTCAAAATATACCCAAAGAAAACACTTCTTATAGAAAAGGAAATTCAAAAACTTATAGATGTTGGTTTTATCCATTCATAGAATAATGTTAGTGGGTTTTGCTATCATGAAAACACAACACCCTCGATTTGTTATAAATGAATGGATGAGTAATAAGTGTTTTTGGGTAGCATGGGATTGTCTCCAAGTAGTGGGACTTGATAATTGAGACAAAACTCTAGAGAAGGATGTTTCTATACCTATTCCTAATGCTAAACTACTTCTAAGGAAGGAAATGGAACTATCTAATCCTATTGTAACAATCTAAGGGACTAGGGGAAGAGAGAGATGCATAAAAAGGAAATTTAAGCTAAAGTGAGGTGATAACACCAATAAAAGGGGGTCAATGTCCATGAGAGAGAAATGAGAAATAAATGAAGGTGAGAAAGGGAAGGAAAGTGTGCCATAGATCCAACTCAAGTAAATATACTCATTCCACACATTGTAAAATACAAGATAAGGGAAACCTACAAGTATAACTCAAACATAGCTTAAAATGAGAGAACAGAGAGGTATGAGACACAACCAAATATAAGAAAAGGGAAGAGAAGAGCCAAAATGTCTATATTTAATTGTTTCATAGTATACATAGTCTATTACATCCATTTAGGAGGCATTGAGAGCATTGCAAGCTCCAAAACACAGTCTACAACTCAAATTTATTTGAGACACCATTTTGGCATGGTGCCTTTACAAAAATGGAGAAGGATACATTATAATAAAAATGAGTTGCATATATAGAAGAAGAAGAAGAGGAGAGAGAGGAAATTCAAAATTAAGGAGCCCAACCACTTCTTCAACCAATCAACATTTAAGTTTGCAGGCCCAACATGGGCGTCATCAATTTTTGCATAGCTCATACTTGAAAACGACCTGAGTTTGTTTTTTGTAATTTCACACTAATAAAACACTTTAATGTGGCCCAAAAATACATTAATCATGTAGTACTCTTCAATACCTTTCCAATAGTATAAATTTTGTCTCATTTGGTGACTGGATCAAAAGTTATGAGTATTTAAAGATTGTACATTGATAATTGCAAACATGCAAAAAAATTCCTAGGACCCCAAATTGTGAAAAAATTCAAAAATTTCCCCAAGCCCTCGAAATATGAAAAATACAAAATGTTCCCTGTGCCCCGAAATATGCAAAAATTTAAAATTTTCCCTAGGTCCCCAAAATATGCAAAATATGTAAAATGTTCCCTAGGCCCCTGAAATATGCAAAAATGCAAAAAGCTCCCCAGGTCCCCGAAATATGCAAAAATGCAATCTTTTCCCTAGACCTGAAATATGTAAAAATACAAAAAGTTCCCATGCCTGAAATTTTAAAAATATGCAAATTTTGAAATATTTGTTTTGTAATTTTTGGGAAAAGGGGATTTTTCCAACCAAGTGAAGGGTTATTTTAGAGAAAATTGAACCCAAATATGATTAAAACAAGTGATTTTTATGGATTCAAAGGTTCCCAAGTGCTTAAAAATGTGAAAAATAAAAATTAGAAGCACTTCAAGAGGAAATCGATACCAGTTTCCAAAAATGAAGTGTGAGCTCATTTTGGTGACCTCCAGTAGACATCTACCTGCTAGATGATGAACACTAGTAGCCTTAAAGCATCCATTAGGCATGGAGTAAAACATAACCTTAAAGAAAACACTAATATCAAACATTTAATTTTTCCTTAAACCCCAATAAAAATAACACCGATTTGAAGTGATCTTTTGAGCTTTGAATAAAGCTTGAAACTGCCCCAAAAGCTTCATATTTTCATCATGGAAATTGAGCATGGAGAGAATTTTTTTTTTCAACTCCCCTACAATCTGATTTCTTTCCAAGGTTGGAGAATATGAAGCATTTTCTCCTTAATGAGAGTGGGAAATTGTTTTGAACTAGTCCAAAACACTTAAATCCACCATGGAACCTAATCCAAAATGGACCGTGCAACAACAACAAGGGCCCACAAAAGCTATGTACAAAATGGAAAATCATACATTTTCCAAGAGGAAATATGTAGAGTGTGCATAATCACTTGTTTTGCAATAAAAAAACCTACACTAAACTACCCTAGCTAAAGAAAAAAGAAGCTAAACAAATCCTCGATATAAGAAGGAGAAATAACTCCCTTTCTTACAAAACTAGACCATGTAATTGATTTGACACTAAACATAGTCTTTAATGAGAGTGGAAAAATATTTTGTAACTATTTTCCCATCTCATTCCACAAAGTATCAGCTGAGTAAAGAATGAATACCTCTTTTAGTTGCTTTGCATATGGTTTGTGAGGTATTATACCTAACCTTTGGTGCTTTGACAATCCTTCTCATGTTCTAAAATAAACATTAGTAGTGGAAACTATGAATTTGATTTTAAATCAGCCAAGTATCTAATTGGAAATGGCAAAATCCTTTATTTTTTCCATCTTCTTTACATCTAACTCCAAGAATGGAGCTGGTAGAGACACTTTTTCATCATTTTGGATGCTTACAAGCTGATTTTAAATTTTTTCTACTTCTGCAAACATCTTTGTATCTTGTATGATGATTTCTGATTTGGTAGTGTTGTCACAATCTTCATCCATCATGAAGTTTGAAAGATCAAAATCTTCCTCTTTTCCTCCACGGAGACTAGTTTGGGAAGAAAGATCTTCTTTGGTGTTCTCCTTAAAATCTGATTTTGTGAAAAGAGGAAATTAAGGATCTGCATTCAATGGAATTTCTTTCTTCTTTTCAAGTCCACAAATATTTTAGTAACAAGAGGCTCTTTGTGTTGGAAGATAGATGGTGGAACTGCAAAAGTAGTGAGTTTAATGGGCTCTTCCTCACCAATGCAATCTTCCAAATATGATAAAAAATCAGCCTCTTCATTGTCAAGCTATGTAACACACTTCTTTTGGATATTATCTTCCTTGTGTTCCTCCCCATGAAGATCCCTTTGATCAATCATAATATTTAAAGATGTTATTGGTCAATTACCGTGATCTTCCAAAACTTATTTCTCCCTCGGGAGATTCTCTTTCTCTACTTGAAGATCAAAATGGTCTTTATTATAATTTCTTCCTCCCCTGTGCTCTACAATCGTAGCCTCGATGAAGGTTTAACTAGTTGTGGCATCTAATTGGTTTCGAACTTTCAACCCCAATCCTTCACATTCTCGCAATATTTTTTCTTTGCTTGTTTCTTTAAATGTTTTTGCCCTCAACTAATTTTTTTATTTGTTTCTTCCCCAAATTAATATGGGAATATGATAAGATGGTGGGATGGGTTTCCACATGATTTTACAATTGTTGAGATGGGAGATAAGGTGTGAAATATTATTTTGTAGAGAGGATATGGAAGGATATGCCTTGAGGAAGCTAGGGATTTTAAACTTAGGCTTAGGTGGTTTAGGTTGATATGGAATAGACATGTCAAACTAATATGGAAAAAGTTTAGGAATATCCCATTAATAGGGTTCCTCAACCTTGAATTCATTAGATTCTAATTCATGTAAAGATGTAATAAAGTCAACCGTTTGAGTCACCTATTCACTCATTATCTATAGCCTTTGTTGTGGGCTGACCCAACTAGGTATAAGACCTCCCCATGGATGGGGCTGACTAAATCCAAGTTATTTAACCTTCATGATTTTCATTTGCTCCTTTAGTTCTTTCATGATCTCCTCCATTCTTTTAACTCACCCTTTAAAATCATCCTCAGGTGTAGAATGACCTCCAAAGTGTGCATACTCTTGCTCTTGAATAGTTCCATGGTTCATTGAATAAACACACTAATTTGCATTTGGCTCATATGGATATGCATTTTTAATTTGATTATCTAGAGGTGTGTGAAAATATTTTGAATATGGATTTTGGAAGGTTGGAGGTATATTTGGATGGCATTGCTGCCAAAATTGAGAAAAATGAGGAAATGAATTCGTGACTATATAACTTCATGAGAAATACAAATGAAATGATAGAAAGAAAGGAAATGGTCTACTAAATAAGAAAATGGATTGGTTAGAACAATGGAGTCACCAAATATGTTAATAAAATGCCTCCAAAGGATGAACATTTACCAAAAACACATCAAACTTAGAAAAATAGAAATGTAGAACAAGAAGTTTTAATGGAACACTTGTAAAAATATATGACTTCAAAGATGTCCCATCGGGCATGTAAGAACTATTATCACTAAAAAACAACACCCTCTGATTTGTCATGAATGGATGGATGAGAAATCAATTTTTTGGGTAACATGGTATTTTCTCCAAGTTGTGGGACTTTCTACTTGAGACAAACCTCAAAATAAGGTTGGTTCCTCTACCTATTGCTAATGCTAAACTATTCGTAAGGAAGGAAATACAACTATCTAATACTATTATAATAATATTAGGGACTAGGGGAAGAGAGGGATGCATAAAAAGGAAAATTAGAAGCTAAAGAGATGTGATAACACCAAGATAAGAGGGATCAGTCTCCATGAGGGAGAAATGAATGGAATATAGGGTAGGAAATTGTACCACAAATCCAACTCAAAAAAATCTACTCATTCCACACATTGTAAAACAAAAGAAAAGAAAAATCTACAAGTATAACTCATACACAACATGAAATGAGAGAAAAAAGAGGTAGTAGACACAACCAAATATAAGAAAAGGACAAGGAAGAGCCAAAATGTCCATATTTAATTTTTCTAGAGTATACATAGTCTATTACATCCATTTGGGAGGCATTGAGAGCATTACAAGCTCTAAAACATAGGTCTACAACTCAAATTTATTTGGGACACCATTTTGGCATGGTTCCTTTGAAAAAATGGAGAATGATACATTACAATAAAAATGAGTTGTATCTGTAGAAGAAGAAGATGAGAGAGGAAATTAAAAATTAAGGAGCCCAACCACTTCTTTAACCACCTGGACCAATCAACATTTAAGTTTGCAGACCCAACATGGGCATCATCAATTTTTGTAGAGCCCATACTTGAAAACTAACCCGAGTTCATTTTGTTTAATTTAATACCAATAAAGCACTTTAATGTGGCCCAAAAATACATTAATCATGTATTACTCTTCAAGACATTTCCAATAGTATAATTTTTGTCTCATTTGGTGACCTGGATCAAAATTTATGAGCATTTGAAGATTTTACATTGATAATTGTGAGCATGTAAAAAGATTCCTAGGTCCCTGAAATGTGCAAAAAGTTCCCCAGGCCCTTGAAATATGCAAAAGTGCAAAATTTTCCCTAGGCCCCCAAAATATGCAAAAATTCAAAAATTTCCCCAGATCCCTAAAATATGTAAAAAGTTCCCTAGGCCCCCGAAATATGCAAAATTGAAAAAAGTTCCCCATGTCCTTGAATTATGCAAAAATGCAAAAAGGTCCCCAAGCCTTAAATATGAAAAAATGCAAAAAGGTCCCCAAGCCTTAAATATGAAAAAATGCAAAAATTTCCCCAAGCCCAAAATTTGTAATATATGTAAATTTCAAAGGATTTTTAAATTTTTTTGGGAAAAGGGGATTTTAGAGAAAAGTGAACCAAAATATGATTAAAGCAAGTGATTTTTGTGGATTCGAAGGTTCCCAAGTGCTTAAAAATGTGAAAAATAAAAATTAGAAGAATTTCAAGAGGAAATGGATACCAATTGCTTGAAATGAAGTGTGTGCTCATTTTGGTCAAAGCATGATTCAAATATTATTCCATTGGTAAACCCAATGGTGAGATTCAATTTTACATAAATTTAAGAGACTTAAATATAATATGTCCTAGATATAGTTTTCCATTATACAATATTGACATGATAGTGGAATCCATAACATGATATGCCATTCTTAATTTTATGGATGATTTTTAGGGTACAATAAAATAAAGATTAACATAATGATCAAGAAAAGAAATTATTTACCGCTCCATGGAGAATTTTTTTTTCTAAATTCATTTTGTTTAGATTATTTATGTAGGTACTAATTATCAATGATAAATGTATCGTATATTTTATAATCTCATTTACACAACCATGAAAGACCATGGAATGATATCCTAGCTAAATTAAAGTACCAATAGGACCATGTAATCACATCACAATTTTTTGAATGATTGCAACTATTTAATGTGCACTTAAATATTTAAAAGTGGGGTTTTGGAGTTTCGTATGGTAAAATAATTAGATTCATCATCTCTAAATGAGGCATGAAATATACCCTAGGAAGAATAAACATATTTTCAATATTCCTCACCCTAAAAATATTATGTAATTATGACCTTTTCAAGGAAAAATTAACGAAAAATGGCATTTCATGGCACAATTGGTTGATAAAATTAATTTATTCACATGTTTAATAAATAAATATATGAAACTCAAATGAGAAAAATATTGCTATCAATTTTTTTAAATAATTAAGTGATACTTAATTAATCCATCATTACTTATGATTCATATACTAGATCGACCACTTTTATAATATATATTTTGCTATCAAAGTTTCTAAATAATAAAGTTATACTTAATTAATCCACCAGTATTTATGATTCTTATACTTGATCGACCCCTTACACACACATCAAATCCTAAGCATGTTCTCAGAACTTGTTGTCTCAATAAATGATGAAGAATAATAATGGAGTTCATATTACATTAGTTATACCTTAGTTGAATGCAAACATAATTATGGAACAATATAGAAGCCATGTTTGATGTGGGTGTTTCCCACTAATAAGTTGTGACACTAACTACTCAACAATGAGATACATTTCATCACAAAATATAATTCACTTTGATACCTAATGTATAAAACACAATATTCTAGATGTATAACAAAGTGGGTCATGTTTCTCACCAAGTTTCATTTCAAATTCATGCCCTAGAAATTTGTCAAAGGATATATCATTACAAATATATTAACCAATGCACCCTTCTAAGATTCCTCTCCTATAAATTATTCCTTTCAAGATGAATTCATGATGCAGGAGCATTAGAGAATGAAGAGCATATAATCAATGGTTATCCTTTTATCATGACCCTAGGTTGTTTTGAGGTCTTGGGGAGAAGAGTGAGTCATGTCAAGGTGTTGAGAGTGTTAACATTTGAATTCATATTATTACTATACTTTTCCTCCAAAATGGAATTTGAAATTGTAAAATCATGGAAACAAGGAAATGTGGTTTTCATAGAGGTTTTAATATTGAAAAGGGAATGTAAGGTGTCTAAGCATAGAAATACATCCTAGGAATAGTAGGTGAGTCATAAAGTATTGTATTAATGCAAAATGGGATGAAAGACACATCATGAGTCATTATCGATTTTGGAAGGACAATTACTCTTTAGGAAGGAATTATATACTGTGAAATTTGAATATGGGAGACAAGAGTAGGGAGTTGGTCATGATTCCTCATGGTTGAGAATGAGAGGAAGGATGAGAAGAAAGGAGAAAAAAATCTTGTATAAAGAACTATGGTAGATGAATATAATATCAGTATTATTAGTATATCTTTCTTACAAGTGTATCCATGAGTTTAAGTAAGGATTAGTGTGATTGTATCTCCTTACAATATGTAAGAGATTTAAGCTGTGTGGTTTGAGAAGGAAAGTTTCATGTATTTACCTTTTGGTTGGCATGATAGTTTAACCCTCTGTTCGGTGCTTTGATATGTTTGTTACAAGACTAAGGAATTGAATGTGTGTCTTTAAGAGTTACATTACTGAGTTTATTAGTTTATTTCACATGGTACGTGATGGGTGTAGAAGTGTATCATGATTTAAATGAGATTTTATGGTCTAAATGCTTGATGAAATACCTTGTATGTGCTTTAGAGTAACAAATTTAGTGGAACTTGTACTCAATTTTAGATGTGGTGAGGTTTAGGACTGTGCATATTAATCATATGACAAAGAAACCCTATAAATGCATTGAGAGTGGGGTTGTTAAGAATTATATTGCATGGAATGTTAAAGGGTGAGTCAAAACTAGGAAAATAAAGCATTGTTTGTTTTGTAGATAATCACATTACTTGATTGTGAATGTGTTTGACATGATGTAACTAGGATATATTGTTATATCAAGAGTTAAGTAGTGATTATATGGAGTGAACTATGTCTAGAAGAAGTCTCTTTGTTGGTAACGTAAGATTGATTTGCTTTATACTAGTGAAAAGATGTATTCTTGACAGTGAATTGTATAGTTACTGAGATCAAGGAAGTGAAAAAGTGCATGAAAGGATGGTTTTACGTGCTTACCATATCCCACTAGTAAGGGATTATTGTTAAGGTCCTTAAAATAGACCTTGGTTTACAAATTTGTGATTTGAATCGAAGTTTTAAATAAGTTATGCCAAATAGACCCCTATCCGGTTTCTAGGAAGGTTTCATAAGGGTATTGTTAAGGTTTACTACTTAAAGCACTAAATCATTGAAATTTCTAAGTTATCATCCTAATAGATCAAGAAAAGGGATTATGCAAAAATATTTAATAACTGAGGGGTAAAACATGAGATTTTCATGATAGTCTAGTATGCTTTTCACTCGCAGAGTAAAAACTTGAAAATTTAGAGGAAGAACAAAGGGCTTGATGGGTGGTATAATACATATCTATTTTTCACTAAATACCTCTTTAGAGTGAGTTATTCACAAATAAGCATTAGGACATGGCTAGAAAAGAGATTAAGATCGTAGAGGGAAAAATTTAGATTGAGAGAACTAGTGAAGGAGTAGGGTTTTGAAACTTTGTATACACCATGAGAATGATAGAATGTATAGGTAGGATTTGAAAGATCTTCTTGGGTTTCCAGATATGTCTCTATGCATGAATGTTCCAAGCAAACCTGTCTTAAGGGAACAAATTGCAAGACAGAGCAAGTTTTTAGAAAGATGAATTCTTGAGTCATTTTGATCATGTTGATGGATGTCTAATTTTTTGTTAAGTAATGACAAAAGGGAAGAATCCTATGAAGCATTAAAGAATCAAAAAGCCAAAAATTGCATCCTTGAGCAAAGAGCTAGTAGTGCTAGAAGTTGGACCATTGGGCGAGGTTGGGTAAGATGAATTTTTCTCTCATTATGAGTCATCATCAAGATATTATTAGATGTGGAATGAGATATTGAACCATGGTTTGAAGTTAGATAATAACCTTTGATGTGATAAATTTCAGTTATTACAAGTTTTTAATCCTTTTGGGCTTGGTTATGATCCTCAGTTATAGAGAAAGGTTCAAGTTTTTGAAACCTTCATAAATTGTTGCATGCATGGTTGAATTAAATATATCTACATAATTTGGTATTAGATCATGGATAATCAAGGTATTGATTTTTATTTTTTATTGAAATAATTCAATGGTGGATACAAGCTTTGCATATTTGTGAGTTTTGAGTTGTTTGATGATTTGAAGATGATTGACATTAACTAATTGCCTTATGTGTGTGTGTGTGTGTGTGTGTGTGTGTGTGTGTGTGTGTGTGTGTTTGAAGTATAACGATAGGTTAAACTAATTTTAAAAGTGAATAAAAGTGAATTAAAGAGAAGAGATAGTGAAGAAAGCAAGAGACATCAAAATACTAGGCAAGAAAGAAAACCTAGGTGAGACTTGGCAAGGTGAAAAAGACTTGCTAGAAATAATATAGAGGCTGAGTTAGAAAAAGAGATTATTAGGCTGATGAATAATGGTGAGAAGAAAAATAAAGAAGAGATAATGAGGGGAGAAGAGAGGAAGATAAATTTTTGGGAAGAACGCAATATAATAGAGATAAGAAATGACATAAAACAACTAGATGATTTGTAAAGAAAGGTAAGAGAAATGAAAAGGAAAGAAATGAATACGAGAGATGAAAATAGTGTTAAGGAAGGTGGTAAAGTGGCCTCTAAGGCCACTCATGAGGAGATAAAATAGGTTACAGTTGAATAAGAAGATAAGGGAGGAAGAAAGAAGGTTAAAATTATGAAAAGGAAGGAAAACAAACAAAAGAAAGAAGAAATCAGAGATGAGATCAAAGAAGAATTTATTTTTGAAGAAGAATTCAGAGGAGAGAAATAACATGACTATTTTTAAGTTTTTGTACATAAATTAAGATCAATTAGAAGAATAAATATAAGAACTTGAGTGTTCTTTGAAAGGTGAAGAAAAATTTGATAAGTTGGAAGAGGAAATTGAAAAAAATAAGAGAAGAGAAAGAAGATGAAGACGCTCAAAAGTCTCTTGTTTTTAAATCTAAGGTTTTTTTATTTGTGAATGTGCAAGTATGATTGAATAAGAGATCAAAATTATTGAAAGAGAATCTCATTTAAGAGCTCAAATTAAGAAAATAAGACTTGAAGACCTCATTTTAGAGGGTAAAGACAAGAAGAAAAATGAAGATAAAGAGTGAAGATTCAAGGAAGAGTGGAAGCATGAAGATGGTGCAAGTGAAGATGAAGATCACAAAGGAAAATGGAAGACAAAAGACAACTATGTGGGACCCAGGTGGATATGAGGTAGTTAATGATAATGGGAGAAAGAAGAGAAGACTAAGAACAAGAAAAAAAAGATGAAGACATGACCAAGAAAGCAAAGTGTATAGACATTTTTCTCCACCTTGGGAGTATGATGCAGAGCATTAGGGAATGAAGATCATACACATAATTATTATCCTTTTATCATGATCCTAGGTTGTTTAGAGGTCTTGGGGAGAAGATTGAGTCATGTCAAGGTGTTAAGAATGTTAAAATTTGAATTTACCTTATTACTGTACTTTCCCTCCAAAAAGGAATTTAAAATTGTAAAATCATGGAAGTAAGGAAATGTGGTTGTCATAAAGGTTTTGATATTTAAAAAAGAATGTAAGGTGTATAAGCATGGAAACAGGTTCTAGGAAGAGTAGGTGAGTCATGGAGTACTAAATTACTATAAAATAGGATAAAAGACACATCATGAGTCATTATGGATTTTGGAAGGATAGTTACACTTTAGGAAGGAATTATATGTATGAAGAAATTAAAATATGGGAGACAAGAGTAGGGAGTTAGTCATGATTCCTCATGGTTGAGAATGAGAGGAAGGATGTGAAGAAGGGAGAAAATAATCTTGTATAAAGAAGTATGGTAGATGAATATAATCTCAAGTATTATTAGATTATATTTTCTTGCAAGTGTATTCCTAAGTTAAAGTAAGGATTTGTGATGGTCTCTCCTTACAATATTTAGGGATATAACTATGTGGTTTGAGAAGGAAAGTTTCATGTATTTACCTTTTGGTTGGCTTGATAATCTAACCATATGTTTGGTGTTAATATGGCTGTTATAGTATTAAGGACATGATTGTGTGTCTTTAAGAGTTGCATTACAGAGTTTCTTGGTTAATTTCATGTGGTACAAGATGGATGTAGAAGTGTATCATGATTTTAATGAGATTGTATGGTCTAAATGCTTGATGAAACACCTTGTATGTGATTTAGAGTAATTTATTTAGTGGAATTTGTACTTAGTTTTAGATGTCGCGAGGTTTATGACTGTGTATAGGAATCATATGAAAAATAAACCTTGCAAAGGCATTTAGAGTGGGGTTTTTAAAAGTTATATTTCATGAAATGCTAATGGGTGAGTCCAAACCAAGTGAATAAATCATTTTTTGTTTTGTAGATAATCACATTTCTCGACTATGACTATGTTTGACATGATGTAACTAGGATATCTTGCTATATATGAAGAATTGAGTAGAAATTGTATAGAGTGAAATATGTCTAGAATAAGTCTATCGTTGGCAACGAAATATTGAATTGCTTTGTACTAGTGAAAATTTTCATTCTTAACTCGTGAAATGTACAATTATGGATCAGCAGTGAAAATTTTTAGGAAAGGAGGGTTTTACATGTTTACCATCTACCACTGGTAAGGGATTATTGCTAAGGACCTTAAAAATACCTTGGTTTTAAAATTTTTGCTTTGAATCGAAGTTTTAAATAAGTTAGGCCAAAAATACCCCTCCTGGGTTTGTAGGAGGGTTTCATAAGGGTATTTGTAGGGTTTCTTTACTTGAAGCACTAAATCATCAAATTTTTCTTTGAAATTCCTAAGTTATCATCCTAATAGATCAAGAAATGGGATTATGCAAAAATATTGAAGAACTAAGGGGTAAAAAATGATATTTTCTTGACAATCTAACAAGAGGTGGTTAAACACAGTTAGAGGGCTAATTTGAAGGGTCCTTAACAAAGTAAGTATGCTTTTCACTTAGAGTAAAAACTTGAAACTTTAGAGGAAGAACAAAGGGATTAATGGGTGGTAGAATATATATCTATTTTTCACTAAAGGCATCTTTAGAGTGCGTTGTGCAAAAAAAAAAACATTAGGGCATGGTTAGAAAAGAGATTAAAAGCCTAGAGGGAAAAAGTGAGATTAAGAGAGATAGTTAAGGAGTAGGGTTTTTAAATTTGCATGCATCATTATAATGAAAAAAATTCTAGGGAGGATTTGAATTATATTTATGGGTTTCCATACATGTATCTATGCATGAATGTTCCAAGAAAACCTTTCTTAAGGGTACAAATTGCAAGATAGAGAAAGTTCATATAAAGTGGAAGTCTTGAGTCATTTTGAGAATGTTGATGGTTTAATAACTTATGTGTTGAGTAAATAAATAGGGGAAGAGGCCTAGGAATCATTAAATAATTAAAAATCCAAAAATAGCATCCTTGAGCAAAGAGCTAGTAGAGCTAGAAGTTGGTCCATTGAGTGAGATTGGGTAAGATGAATATTTCTCTCATTATGAATCATTGTGAAAGTATTATTAGCTATGGAATGAGATTTTGAACCAGGGTTTGGAGTTAAATAAAGAAATTTCAGGTGATAATTTTTAGTTATTGCAAGTTTTAAATCATTTTGGGCTTGGTTATGATCCTAAGTTGCAGAGAGAGGTTAAAGTTGTTGTTTTGAAACCTTCATAAATTGTTTAATGCATGGTTGAATTAAATATCTCTTTATCAATTAATACATGAATACATGTACCATGAATTTTTATGTGTCTAAAAGCATTACATGGGAAAATGTAGGAATTGTGTTCACCATGCCCCATGCGGAGATGATGCCATCTAATTTTGGGCTTGGATTTTCTTGTAAAAATAAATTTATTGAATACGAGGTATTGATACGAGGCCTATAGTACTTTCATGTTTCATATCAAACATATCAATATCTATAGGGACTTAAAATTAGTCATTAATGAAGTCCAAGACATATATAATATTAAGGAAGAGTGACTAATGCCCTATAATGCAATGGCTAAACAACTACTATCTAATTTGAATCCTTTACAATTGAAAACATACCTCATAAGGATATATTAACATGTCAATGCCATGACTAATGTTATATTTCTTATCCCCATCCACATAAAGGATGGACATGCCACCTTTATTATGCATTCATTTTGACATACATTAATTAATATCAATTCCATCGATACCTCGTAAGAATTTGTAATCACCCATAGTGTAGATAATAAATAATGGTAAAAAGATATCTATAACTTTATATATCATGTAATAATTCTAAAAACACCTCTAACCAATTTGAGAGATGGTTATGATGAGAACTAACATGATACTTTTGAATTGGAGGTTCCAGTATTAGAATATATTTTAAAAATATATCAATTCATTGTTTGAGTTGTAAAGAAGCACAATTGACCTTTTTTAGTACACAATAGTGATTATGGGTGGCCATTTCAGTGGAAAATTTATCTTATATGAATTGTTGTGATGAGGATATTATTAGTTAGAAATGGAGAAAGAATTTTTTGACTACTCCAAAATATGCCAAAACTTTATAGAAGCATGGAAACCTCAATGACGTGCTAGTTAAAGAATTATAACCCATTGTTGCACCTTGTCCTTTTTCTCGTGAGGTTTTGAGCTCATTGATAAAATTAATCTTGAATGTGCATGTGGTAATAAATTCATCATCACTTCTACTGAATACTTTACCAAATAGATTAATGTTATACCCTCAAAACCACTATGAGTGAATACATCTGTAACTTCTTAATAACTCACATCATCTCATGATTTGGGAAGCCTACAATTAATATTACAAATAATGGAATATGATTTAAAAATTGAACTGTTGAAGATTTTTGTGCTAAATTCAAGATCAAGTAGAAAATGTTTACCCAATACTACCCACAAGGTAATGTGCAATTCAAAGAAACTAATAAGATGATAAAAAAATATTAAGTAAAATAGTTGCAAAACATGACACCTACTAGAAAAATCAAATCATTTACACACTTTGGGCTTATCAAGAAAGTACGCACACACTAAAAAAATTTACAATATTTTCCATAGTATACGAAACATAAGGAGTATTACCTATTGAATTATAAATCCCATACTCAATAGGGAAACATAAGTAGTATTACTTAATGAATTAGAAATCCAATAATTGTGAGTCTCTCTCAAATTTGTCACTAGGTGCAAATGAATACCACTTACTAAAGATTCACACAATGGAATTCACAATAAACTACATATTTCTATTGATTTCTTTAGTCCTTGTAGACATCTAGATACAATTTCTCTCTAAGAGATTACAAATCACTAATGGAGCATTTTCAAATTATATGATGTTTCCCTAAGACCTATCCTAGACTAGAATACATGATCACAAGTGCATTCAATAACTTGAACCTTTTCATATTCATTCTTTTGTTCTTTGTGTCAAATCTCTTCCTCCTTATGCCCTCATTTTTTGTCTCTTCTTCTCTATCTCTCCAATTTACTTCTCTATAAAATAATCCTCGTCATATAGTTGGACCTTACCACTTCTCTCACCATGATGGCTACTCTTCCTACTTAGATTTGAATTTTAACTTAAATTCTATGATATATTTCAGTACCAATTATCTTTCTTGCAATGCCAAGTCTACTTTGTCATTATGATTTTCTATCCATTAGGTATCTATAAATTACACGAAAGAGTAAGTTCTGACTTGTCCATCATTTCCATAAACTACCAATTCTACTGCGCATTCCTCATTTTCACTCTTCTTTTGTTCCTTTATTTTCTTTTTCCCTACAATCACATACTCAAGTTATATCTTTAATGCTTTCCACACAATGTCATAGGAATTCTATACGTTCTCTAAATCATTTGTATGTCTTTCCCATAGTTCACCCACTACGTAATCCTTCTTTAATACAATCTCTCCTTTTGCACACTTACTATTATTACACCTAAGTTCTTCATAATTCCCACATAGCTTCGGTATGTGTAGTTGAGCTAAAAATCCATTGCTACCAAAAATCCTACATGCACCACTATGCATTATAATTCAACACTTACTTTACTTTGTAATCCTTTCGTGCATCAATGAACACCCACTTTCTTTGTGAACTCCACATACGCACTCTTTTTTATAAATGTTATGAAAAGTAATTCCACACTTCCAAACAATCACCACTTGATTGTGCAACACTTCTTCTTATTTCATATACACTTATCATACCTTACATGTACCCATCCTTCACCAAATTTTTGTAGGATTTCCTTGAACCTTGGTTTCTCCTTTATCACCTTGCTATTCATGCACATACCATGAAATGCCTAAAAAAGAATCAATATTAATGATAAGTACATGCATGCTGGAGTTTGAACCATATAGGAACATGTTTGAGCCTACAAGGATGACTTTATGAGGATATAAATTCATGATGAGGACATCCTTTGTTGATTTTTTCCAAACTTTCTCAATGAAAAATCATACATTAGGTATTTAGGCCCTCCCAATGGTTATATCACTTTATAAAACGAATTAACAATTGTCATTATGAACCACTTCACCATTCCCATCAACCAAACCATACTTTATCACTAATTTACCACTACATGTAGAAAAAATATATGAACCCATGAATTACTTCAAAAAATGATTTTATAAGCTATATGAACAAGTGAAATCTCCCTACAATCAAATTGAAGTAGCAACCATAAAAACATATATCAAATCTCTAAACCCCAAAACTTCTATGTTTTGAGTATATATCCTTTTACATTGACTAACTTAACACCAATATATAATAAGGCCCTCAAAATTGACCAATAAATGATGCCTCATGTTCTTGACTATGGTGGTTCATTACCTTTAGTTGGACAAATTGTTGTGTCGAGACCAAATGTAAATTTTGAATCAAACACTTCTGCAAAGTCATCCCTTATAAGACCAAATCCCTAACTTGTAGATGTCAACTTATAACCAATTTCTCACACCATTGTCATTTATCCCATGCCCCATGGGATTTCCATATAAAAAAATTATCACATAGGTGATGCTATCCAAAATACACCTAGGCCATTTTGATGTTTTGACAAGTAATGAGAAAGGGGTCTTAAGTGCAAGTATGAAGAAATAATGAGTTAGTTAAATTTGGGAACTTTTGGGTAAAAATAGGAAAATTGGTCTTTAGAGGAATAAGAGGAACTATTCCTTTGTTCCTCATGTTCCCGTTTCCATTCTTGCATTGAATTCCAACTCAAAACAAATTGAATCAGAAAAAATAGGTTTTTGGGGCACTCGAGAATAGTTATAATGTTCCATCACTTCCCAATCAACCAAAAATGTTATAGGAAGGAAAGTGTTAATTGGGAAATTCAGTCTTCATTTGCACAAATGGAAATATTATGTGGTTCCCAAGTTCTCTGCATGATTGATGCAGATGAATAAATAACAAAGTAGAATGGGGACAACAAAAATAATTCAGGCATGGAGGTCACAAGTGGAATGATTTGAATGTTCCACGTATTTGTCAAATAACCAAAAATGCCAATAAGGGAAAGACATGTCGATGTAAGCGTTATGTCGGGTTTGGCAGCACACTCATAATAGTTCCACTATTCCTTTGCTTCATTGCCCACCCACCATAACTAATCCAAGAAATGCATTACGGTGATGTCAGCCCAAAGGTAATAGTGGGATCTATTCCCTCATCCTTAGTATACCCCTATCACCCACATCCCTCGAATGTCGAAAAGTTGTGCCTAGAAGGCCCATAGGGAATGATTTCAATGTTCTTTCGGTTCCACGAAACCCCATAATAAATACACCGTAAAGAAATCAAACAAATTAGTGGATGAGGGTAGAAATGGAGCATTTACTTATTCCACGAGTTCTTTGAAACTCTTCTTAGGACGATTGTCAGTCAATTTCAAAGGAAAACATGAAAACACAAAGGTTTTAGAGGGTGAAAAATATGATTTTATGCATCTACAAGAATCCAACCACCTCAACCACCAAATTTAAATGTTTAACAATGCCCATATCTTTCTCTGTATCTCTAATGGTGTGTACATATTCCCATGCTTAAAAATACAAAAATGATGACATTTGGTCCTTGGTAGGTGGAAATGGACCATTGATAGTTGTTTAGTTGCTCACCTTTCTCTTTCTCTCACTTTCTATATATGTAAGTGCTTATACATGTGAAATTGGTTCTTATTTATTGGATTTGGACATCGCCTTAGAGTTTTGCAATTTCCATACCTTAAGACCTCTGTAACTACAATTTTTACAAGTTTTAGAAACCTCTGCTCTATAAATGTAAGTGGAAATGTTTCAAGTGATATAAAAATGCGGTCCATTCCTTTAAATGTAGTTTATTTGATGTGAATATTTTTTCCTCTTACTCTCTTTTTAATATATTCACTCGTCTCTTGCAAAGCTATGCATTTCTCTTTTATTCTTGTATGTGTGGTTGAATTTTTGTCCTTGCAGGTCATATTTGAACCCTATTTTAGCTTTGGTGCATCACCTTCTTTCATTTTATAGCATTTTATCCCTTATCAACTTTGGTCACTATAAATTTGTAGTTTAAACTTAGTTTAGTTGTATTTTGAAGTTGTAGGTTAGTGTTTAGTTGGCTAAGATAGAAAGAACCAAACTTTTCTAGAGGTTTTTCTCACTTTGTAAGGTCCCACACTTAGAGACAATCCCATGTTCACAATTTTTTTGCAGATCATTCATGATCATACAAAGGGTGTAACTTTATTGTGATAAAAATTCTACCATGCCCAATGGGACTACATGGAAGGATTTCTTGTCATCTCACTAAGATTTTATAACCTTCGGAGGATTTATACAACATACATGGTGAATCCCAACAACATATCTATTGGTTTCAAAGTAGGAAAGTGTCTAAGTTTCATGACAAGAGTTAAAACAAGGAAAAGGATAGAAAAGGAGAGCCTTTTGATAACTTACAATTATCACCAAGCGAGAAGAATAAGAGGTAGTTTATTTATAATATCACCATCATCTCTAGAAAAATTTCTCTCTACTCCTCTTGGTAGGACTTATTTGTCATCTTCTAGGGTTTTAACACCCATGATATTCATGGATAATCAAATACATCAAGGTTTTATCACATTCAATAGAGGATTCCCTTTAATTTTGGCCCAATATGATGATATTTTAGTTGCATCCCTAAAAAATTGTTCCCTTTTTCACTAAAGAGAACACAAAAAATCCCATAGGACATATTATGGCATTGCAATCATATGTTTATTCTATCACATTACATGAGAGAATGTAATAATCTGATTATTGGCTTCTTGTTTCAAGGGGAAAGCTCTGTAGTGGTATAGGGGTTTGAGGTTAAATTCAATTAGAACTTGGTATGAATTAGGAGAAGATCTTTATAACTATTTTGAAGATAAGTCACACCATCTAGCTTTGGTGGAGTAATAAGAAACAAAAAAGAGAGCACCTAATGAGCTAATGACTGACTTTAACATAAAATTTCAAGGGACATGGGATAGAATCTCACAAATGGTAATAAATATGCCTTAGTATAACTTTATTTATTATTAAAGATCTCTAAATCATGAAATTTTAGTCATGATTCAATTTCAAATGAGGGTAGAAATTTACACAATGCCTATGATATTGATACTAGAACAAAAATAGTCTTATTCAAGGCTAGGAAACTTACTTCTAGACCTCCAATTCCTATCTTCCCAGAGGTAGGAACATCCACACCTCCCCAAAAACATGAACTATACCTTATTCCAACACCAAATAGTCAAAATAAAATCCAAGAATCTACTTCTACGAGCCCTTCAAATGAGTTACAGGAAGTAATGAAACAATTGCAAAATTTTGGGAATGAGTTGGTATCCTTGAAGAGGCAACAAGCTCAAAATTTCAGACCTTATCAACCTCCATACCAACCTAATAATCCCCTTTCATCCAAATAAAAACCCTAATCAATAAAATCCTCAAGTTCAAGGTCAAGTGCCTCATGCAAGGCCATTCCAATAATATAATCCTAATGTAGCTGAATCATATAAATCCTTGGTTCCAATTCAAAACAACCTTGTGCATGATTATGAATGGTGTTTTCCTTGTAACCAAGCTCATAATCAAGCCACTTTCCCAAATGGCATCCTAAACCAATAATTAATGGTACAAAACTAATATTTCTCTCAAGTTACATCAATAGAAGAACCTCCACCATAAAAAGCTACTCAAGATCCATAAAATGATGTTTCACTTGTGAATTCGAAAATGGATGAGTTTTGTGGAATAAATCAAGCCTTTCACTAATCGAACCATACCTTGTGATCTCTGAAATGTTAGAAATAGATCCTATGATGTTGGTAAAGGACTCCATGTCATATCGAGGGTTAAACACATTAATCATTAAATAAGATTCAATATTAATTTAATTAATATAACAAACGCAATAGAATAAAATAACACAGAACACAAAGATTAAAAGTGGAAAAACACCATAGGGGTAAAAACCCATGAAAAGAGATAGTTCCATTAATGAGAAACACAATTATATTCCAAATCTCATTCCTCACATCTCTTCAATAATCCACCATGTGAATTAAATTATCATGTCATTAGATCATATTTATTTGACCCCACGGGTCATGAACCATTAAGTGACAGGATGCGAATTTATAAAAATCACCCCAATTTAAATTTATTGATTAATAATAATAAATTAAAAATAAAGAGATAGAGAAAGAGATATAGGTATGTCATCGGTGTAGTTTATGTAGTTACGGCGGAGAATGTCTGCGCACTAAGCCAAGAATTGCTGAGGAGAGGCTGCTCTCTGGCCAAAATCAGACGGTTGTAAATCTGCAAACTAAAAAAGTGGAAATGTTGGGATCCACGCCTTTGGCCTGGAATAAGATTCTTCAAAGCCCTATCATAAAAGTGGGTCCGCATTCTCCTGAAAGAGGTCAGTTCACGTGGGAAAAGGACAGTGAAGGTGCCACCTGCCTGATGGTCCCAGATGGTTGCGTGGATAGGGCCTTGAGCAAAGTGAATCTCTCCCTTGTTGGTAAGTTTCTTGGCCCTAGACCTAATATTGATTTTATTAGAAAATGGGCTCGAGAAAGTGGATGCCTAAGGGGGATCTGAGTATTACCATCATGCCACGGGGTTTTTTTGGCAAAATTTAATCAGCATGCTGATTTGGAATTAGTGCTTCTAGGAGGACCATGGTGGTTGGGTAATATGGGCCTCTTTTTGAAAAAATGGTATCCTAGATTTGACCCTAAAACTGAAAATATAAACACCATTCCAATCTGGTGTAGGCTTCCTAGGCTACCATTGCATTTTTGGGATGATGAAATTTTGCTTAACATTGCTAAGTCCTTAGGTGCTCCGATCAGGCTGGATGGGCCCATGAGAAACAGATCCAGACTTGCTTTTGCTTGATTCTACATTTCTTCCGAAATGGAGCAGGAATTACTGGAACACATCATCTTGAAATCTAGGTATGGGGTGTGGATTCAAAAAATTGAATTTGAAACTTTTCATTTAAGGTGTAAGCTTTGTCATCGCATAGGACACTCCACCAAAAATTGTCCCAAAAAGGAGATCCCTACAGTGGAAGCTGAACAACCTGTGGATGGCTTAGCTTTGAGTAAGGAATGCAGGGTTCTTGACACTGATAGCTAGAGAGAAGACAAAGCCCCTAGCCAGACTGAGCTGGACTACAATAGTAAGGGGAAAAAGGGGTTTTAGAACTCAAATAAGGAAGCATTTGGTCTGGCGTCCTAAAACCCCAGGGGCAGCTTTGCTTGCAGCACCTAGCAAAGAGGACTTGGAAAATCCTATAAAGGTGTCCATGGTGGTGGATGAGCAAGGAGCTGTAAAGATTAATATCATCCCTAATGATCAATATCAGTCTTTGAGCAATAAGGAAGCTGAGAAGGATAAACCTAAAACCCCAGTGGCAGCTTTACTTGCAGCACCTAGCAAAGAAGACTTGGAAAATCCTGTAAAGGTGTCCATGGTGGTGGATGAGCAAGAAGGAGCTGTAAAAATTAATATCATCCCTAATGATCATTATCAGTCTTTGAGCAATAAGGAAGCTGAACCTCTGTGCATCATTGAGGAAATATTGAACATGGATAGCATGGATTCTGATAAACACTCCTAGGGGTGAAGATAGATTATCTACAGATATACCTCCTTGCTTCAGCAACAGGTCAGTGGTTTCACCTACTTGCTACAGCATCAGAACAACTGATCCACACTCAATTGACAGGAATCAGAAGGAGCGTGAAGAGGGAGAAGTAACACCTGTCAAAGAAGATGAGGAACTAACTTCTGGATTCACAAAGGTCATTTCAAAAAAGAAAAAGAGAATGAAAGGATTTGAAATGATCCCAGAATCGCTTTACAGTGATAAGAAAAAGAAAAAGGACAACTGGGATACCTCAACATCCAGAACTACTAGGTCTTCTGCAAGAAGACTAGTAGATTTTAGAGGTAGCTCTAAAAGAGGAAGGCCCTCAAAAAAGGCTCTTAGATCTAAGAGAATAGAGAGAGACATTGCAGATGGCATTCAACGTCAATTGAACCATCAGGAAATCCCAACTCCCAATCCCTCCAAATGAAGATTATTTCTTGGAACATCCGAGGTCTAAATGGAAACTCCAAGCAGAGAATCATCAAGGAGTTATGTGTTTCTAGTAGTCCTAGTATTATGATTTTGTAGGAAACTAAGATGAAAGCTAAGATCCTTGAAACTAATAAAAAGAGTTTTTGGGAAAACTCTGAAATGGCAGTGTAGACTCTCAGGGAGCCTCTGGAGGTCTGGCTACTCTTTGGGATAAAAGGCACTGTACTGGTACGGTTCTTAATGCTAGCACTAATCATCTTGCTATCAAATTTCTTGCTATTGAGAACAAGGGTGAATGGATCCTTTCTAACATCTATGCCCCTAATACGGTTAGTGGGAGATGTAAACTTTGGACTGATCTTAAGATCTTTAGAAACCAATATAGTACAGCTAACTGGCTTATTATGGGAGATTTTAACTCTCCTCTAAACCCAGGTGAAAAATATGGAGGAATCTCCAACTTTTCTACAGGTATGGAGGATTTTGCTGATTTTATTGCTGAACTTAATCTCTTAGATGTGGATCTCCATGGAAATAAATACACTTGGAATAATAGAAGGTTGGGAAAAGATCTTATCCAGGTTAGATTGGATAGAGCCCTGATTTCTGCTAGCTGGATTCTCAGTCAAGACTTCCACCTCTCTTCCTTGCCCAGAATTGGATCGGACCACAATCTGATTGCTTTAAATCTTCTCAATTGGACTAAACCCATCAGAAGCTCATTCAAATTTGAAAAGATGTGGATGGAGCATGACAGCATCTACAAAAAAATTAAAGAATGGTGGGGTTGGAATGGGGAAGGCACTGCTCAATTTAGATTGATTCAAAAGCTCAAAAATGTTAAAAAGCAAGTTAAAATCTAGAATAAAAGCATTTTTGGCAATGTGTTTGATAATAAAAAGAAGTTAAAACAAAAGCTCCAAGATTTGGAAATCAAAATGGATACAAAGGGGAGATCCGTTGAAGACCAAACTAATGAAAAGAGTATTCTTTCAGAGTTGCATACGATTTGTAGCAGAGAAGAATATTTTTGGAGACTTAAGTCTAGAGCTATCTGGCTTAAAGAAGGAGATAGGAATACGAAGTTTTTTCATATGACCACTTTGAAGCACAGAGCTTGTAATAGGATCATGGAAGTGGCTAAAAGTAACAGAAATATTATAAAAGATCCCAATAGCATCAAGGAAGAAGCTCTAAATTTCTATAAAAACTTCTTAATGAGAGGAATATCATCAATGTTGAGGCTAATGCTTTTATGCTGGAGGCTATTCCCCAAGATAAAATTGAGGAGCAGTGATTTAAAAATATCACTAAAGTTGTCACGCTTGAAGAGTCAAAAAGTGTGTTTACTTTAGAAGGTGATAAGGCTCCAGGCCCGGATGGTTTCTCCATTAATTTTTTCCAGAAATTTTGGGAAATTTGTTCGGATGATCTTCTCAGAGCGGTGAATGAATTCTATAGAACTGGAAATCTTTTGAAAGAGCTGAATAACACCCACATTGTGTTGGCCCCAAAAAAATGGATGCTAAAGACTTTAAAGAATTTAGACCCATCAGCCTTGTGAATGCTATATATAGAATTTTTACAAAAATTATTGCTACTAGGCTTCAACTCATTATGAATGATTTAATTTCTAGGCAGCAGAGTGGATTCATTAAAGGCAGGATTATCCAAGATGGAGTGATTATGGTTCATGAGACCATACATTCTATGGAGAATAATAAAAAAGCAAATATGGTGCTTAAGCTCGATATGAATAAAGCCTTTGACAAGGTTTCTTGGGTTTTTCTTGATAAAGTCTTAACTAAATTTGGTTTTCTGGACAAATTCAGAAAAATTATTAAGGCTTGTATCTCTACGGTCAGATTCTCAGTGGTGGTTAATGGTGAGCCAGTGGGTTTTTTCACTAGCAGCAGAGGGCTAAGGCAAGGGGACCCCATCTCCCCCCTGCTCTTCATTCTTATGGCTGACAGTCTTAGTAGAACAATTGCTAAAGCTGTCAATGATGGTCTTTTGAAAGGCTCAAAGCCCACTTCCATCAGCCAAGTTGTTTCCCATCAGCAATTCGCGGATGATACAATCCTCCTTCTATTGGCTTCCATCATTGAAGCTAAGGCTACCAAGGCTATTCTGCAGCTCTACAAATCTGCTTCTGGGCAAGAGATCAATTATGATAAAAGCTCCATTTTCTTCTTCAACACTCCTGAAGAAAGACAACTTAAAATAGCTAAAATTTTGGGCTGTAAAATAAGTGCACTTCCAGCCACTTACTTGGGCCTTCCTCTCAGCACAAAAAAAGTCTCTAACAAGGTGTGGGATGATTTATTGGAGAGATTTCATAAAAAAATGGCTAGTTGGAAAGGATCCATTTTATCTAGTGCTGGTAAGTGCCTACTCATAAAAATTACTCTTCAAAATCTGCCCATTTATATCATGTCACTCTATAAGATCCCCTCTTCCTTCAGAGAAAAGTTTGAGAGGATTCAAAAAAATTTCTTATGGCAGGGCATGGAGGAGAAGTTTAAATTTCACTTAGTTGCTTGGGATAAGGTTTGTACTCTGAAGTCTATGGGAGGACTGGGTATAAAAGACATCGAGAAAATGAATGAGGCTCTCATTGCAAAAATGGGTTGGAGAATGCTTTCAGAGAAACAACCCTGGATAGATTTAATTAAGGCTAAATACCTAAATCAACAAACTGTCTTTTCTTTCCTGCAAGATGAGCACCTCCCCTTTGGTTCCATTTTTTGGAACAATCTAGTAAAGAGTAGAAATTTCATTAAATAGGGCAGTAAATGGAAAGTGGGTGATGGTAATGATATAAATTTCTGGGATGATAACTGGTTTAATGGTAGTCTTATGGACAAATTTGGGATGGTCAAGGATAGTCTTGTAAACAAGTATGACACTAAAATCAAGGATTATATTGAGGGAAATGGCAACAGAAAGAAATGGAAAAAATTTCTGTGGAGAGAGATGATCTGATCCAAAATATTTCCTCCCTTCAAGATCAATTAGATCTTATTCCCTTAAGTCAGCTGGATACTAAGGATGAATTGGTCTGGAATAATTCTATTGATGGGGACTACTCTGTCAAAATTGGATATAATACTTTCTTCGATAGTAGTCAAGCTGAGTTCAAATGGAGTAGGATTTGGATGGCTGAGTTAACTCCTAAAATAAATTTCTTCCTTTGGCTGGCTCTCAGAGGTAGGATTCTTACCACTGACAACCTGATGAGAAAAGGTTTCATAATGCCTAATAGATGTCATATTTGTAAAAAAGATTCTGAGGATATCAGTCATTTGTTTATACATTGTGATTATACTACCAGAATATGGAGTTTTCCCTCTCTAAATTTAGAGCTTTCTGGGTAGTACTGAAGGATTTCAATCAGCTATGGACTCAATGGAGCCCACCGTATAAGCATTGTGTTGTCAGAAGGATCTGGAAGCTGGTTATTCCTCATATTATTTGGAGGATATGGAAAGATAGAAATGATATTATCTTTAGAAATAAAAACCAAAACTACAAGCTCAGTATTGGTAAAATTTCTAATGATATCAAAGAGAATATTGCTAGATTTAAACCCCCCAAGAACAAGAGTTATCCAGAAAATGAAGAACATATCTTATCCCACTGGCAGATTGGAGATGTCAATAGCCACAGTAATTCTAGTAATAGTATTGATAGATCTTTGATTCATTGGCATCCTCCTGATTTTAATTGGTATAAGTTGAACTTTGATGGGGCTTCTAAGGGTAACCCTAGGATTACGGCAGGGGGAGGAGTGATCCGGGATCATAAAGGTAGTCTGATTGCTGCGTATGCTGGAAAAATGGGAATTCAAACCAATCATTTCACCGAAGCATTATCTTCTTTGTGGGGCCTGAGAATTGCTCAAACTCACAATATCCAAAACCTCATTATTGAAGGGGACTCGCTTAATATCATTAATCATCTTAATCAGTGCTCACCTCCAAGTTGGAACATCAAGGATTTTATCTTGGAATCCATAAGTATTTGCCAAACCTTCAATAACATTCGGATTATGCATACTTATCGGGAGGGTAACAAGGTGGCAGATGCATTGGCCAATTATGGCATTAATGTTAACCACATTGTTTGGGATAATAACAACATTCCTAAACAACTTCAAAGCAGCATTCAAGTGGATATCTATGTTCATGAAAATTCATGATTGGGGATATGAGCATTGGGAGTGGATTTGTATTATTAAAACTCCCACACGTGCTGACTTTAAAACAACAATTATACATATCTTGGTGGACAAGCAAGATTGTATGAAGTATAATGGGAAATTCAAGTGGATTTATATGGAAATGAAAGTCAGTGCATGCGGGCAATATTGAGCTCTTAATAACTTGTACACAAGGCTTTACGGATTCCCAAGATAGAAATAAAGATAATGATGATCTGGAGTGGGCTTGCAAAAGGACTGTAGTTCCCACATGCGAGACTTTCACAGGGTCATAACAGCAGTTACTCAGGTATTCATGGGAAAAGCAATGGCTATTCTTATCAGCATTCTCACTGCGTGGATAATAATAGTGAAAGGCGGACTGATATTAGCACTCTAAAGGATTCTAAAATTTTTATTTACAAGCAGTTAAACACGGTGAGAATGGGGGGAGCCCCTTGCCAGATTGAGCCAGTGCAGATCTAGAATGGAAGGATAATGAAGAAATTTGGAATCTTCTCAGTTAGGGAGGCATCACCAACTTTATGGAGAAGATTTAGGGCCACGACCAAAGTATTTCGGTGTGATTTGCAAAGGATTGGAAGGATCACACTGTGGATTACAGTGGACAGAAGATTTATATCAATGAGGAGTTAATTTTTGAAGCAACTGGCCTTGGCATGGAGGGGTACCACTTTTTTAATAAAAGGGTGGACAGAGAAGCTGAGGAGAGGAAATTTGTTGAGGGAACTGAGAAGTTGGTCTTTGTCACGGTGGGCCTGCAAGTTAGTTCGATCCCTTCACCTTTTGACGAGGTTACCCGTATGATGGTGCGTTTCATTTCTTTGGAGGGGAGGTTCGTCATTGTGCCCACTAAACATCTTGTGTTCCTCAACCACTTCCGTAGGAATCACACGGTATGTTTCCCCCACTATCTGCTTAACTCTCTTGAGTGCTCCATTTTGGAGTTTCAAAAGCATACTCGTGTTGTTCCTTTGCACTAGGGACTCATCTTTTTTTTGCATAAACTGTGTCTTCTTCATTCTCCCGGTATCCCTTCCTCCCCTGGCTCTATTCCTCCTCTCTACCGGTGCCGCTGTCACTAGTCCCTTCTCTCCACCTTCTATCCCCACCACTGCTGATGTCACCCCTCTTTTGGCCTTCTCAGTTCCTTCTTCCATTCCCCCACCTCTTCTCCCACCCCCTACGCTTCCACTTCGGCCAGACCTGTTACCAGATCTTCTAGAAGGCTGAACCTTGATACCCCTGCTGTGGGGAAGGTTCCTCAAGAGATTGAAATTTCCCATAACCTCCTACATATTAGTAGTGCTAGCTCTCAGGAAGCACATATTGAGAGCTCCACAAAAAGGCTGGAAGCCTTAGAAGCTGATATGAAGTTTTGAAGGAAGAGGTTAAAAACTTGGCAAAGCATAAAGGTAAGAGGAAGAAGGAGGAGGAGGTGGCTATGGATAATAGTCAAGTTGAAGATATTTACAAGAATATAAAATCCTTAGACACCCGTTTAGGGAAGGCCAATTCTCTCCATGATTATAATATGTCCATTTTTAATGCAATTGAAGAGTTCATTGAAAGCAGCATGTGCAGCATCTCCAATCTCAGCGGAGTTCCAACAACCCTTTGGGGCACTGATAAGGAAAGCAAAAGGACCATTGAACAGCTGGATGTTACTGATTCTGCCCACATGATGACATTGGCTATGTTCACCTCTTGGCAGAATATCAAATCCAACATTGACAAAGCCACCAAGAAGTAATTATGGGTGCTTTTGTTGCACTTCTTTGTAATTATTGTTGTTTTTTTTTGTGTCTTTTTGTTGCTTTCCTGCAGTGCTCGTGTTGTTTTTGTCTTGATGGGGTAGCTGCTCTTGGGCTACTTTGGTTTTCATTGTCCCATCTATATTTTGATCCTTTTTTTTTGTTCTCATTCCTATTCGACTTCTAGGTCCTCTTTTATTCTCAAGGGTATAGTCCCTTTCAAAAACTATTTGCCAAAAAAAAAAATTAAACATAAAAAAACTTAGTTTATATTAAATAATGAAGAATATAAATATTCTTAATTATTTAATTATAAAATAAGGTTTATAGGCACTTAATATTACGTTCTAACACTCCAAAGTATCCTTGTTAAAGGAGAAAGAATCACTTGCCTCCTTCTTGAACAAATCTTGGAAAGAATCAATGAGTTCTTCCAATGATGAATTCTTAGTGAGTAGAAGGAATCCAAGTTTTGAACATAGTTATTGACATCATCCAAAATATCAAAGGCATGTTGTTTACTAGATTCAATTTCGAGAGATGGCATCTTTTATCATGTCATATCTAGCATTCATTGTGCAGATCCAAACTAGGGACAAGTTCTCAACAAAATATGTGAACACATTCCTACTCATGAGAGTGTGGGAGTTGAGGCAACTCATCTCATACACAAGTGGGAACACCTCATCTCAACAAATATTCTCTTTTCAATATCCTCCTTATTTTCTTTAGTTATGGAACAATGGAAATAACATAATTGAATATGAAGATAACCTTTGTTAGTAATGTCATTCCTTTCTTGAGGATCTTCTCGATTATTTTTCATTAGCCCTTCCTTACATTTTATGTCCACGTTCTTTCTTGATCACCTTGGGATCAAAAATACTAATAAAATAAATAAATTCTATAGGAGGAGGAGCAGCCTTTGCATCGGGATCCAAGAAATATTAAATGTAGGTGGTTATATTTCACATGCTCTTCTAATTTCTCAACTATCTTTTTGTATTATTTATTTAGAATGAGCATGCATGAAGAATATTCCATGAACAAATGAACATCATCTTCATGTGTAGTTTGATCGAAAGAGATGAGGGTCAATTCATAGTCCTCTTGAGTCATTTACTGTGTAAGTTTTGTAAATTATGGCTAGGCCACCTCCACATACTGAGATCCAAAGGCTCTGGGGAGGAAGTGAGAGGTCCACTTGTTCCTTCTTACTTTGCTTGGTTCTCAAGATTTTTGTGATGGATCCAAAGTCGGGAATTGTAGCTTTTGTATAGTTCTTGGTTCACTTCCAAGTAACTCTTGAATCCATGAGAATGCTTCTCTTTGAAGTAGATTTAATGTTAGTCATAGGGTAACTTTCAAGATCTTGGTGAGGGATCACCTATTTCTCATGATGGGAAGGTTCCACCACCGAGAGAGACACACTTGGATGTCAATAAAGAATATGTGGCGCTGATGGATAAATATCACCTAACTTAAGAGGCTCTATTGGGGCTTTAATAATTCGGCCTTCTTATGATGCTTCCTAGAATAGTGAACCTTTATGTGTTATTCCCCCATCATATTTATTTTTGAAGAATATTTCAAATGAGTGAAACTCATGGAATTTTCAGTTATCTTGAAGGGATAAGTGAGAGAATCTTGGACTTGCGGAGACAAATAACTACCTAAGTTGATAAATGAATCTCTATTCCAATTGAAACATTCCTTCAATTGTTAGATCACTGCCATGGTTATCTATTTGATATTACGTGATTCCCTGATGTTATATGGAGTGAGAGGAAGAGGGGAAGATTGTGATGCTTGATATTCAGGATCAAACAAGTCTATTCCATCATCTTCTATTTCATCCACGAACCAGTCAAACTTGAAATTTCTCATTTGGTCTACTATCATCCACATGTATTCCATTTTTATGACTTGAAAATTGTTCATGTAGTGCCTAGTAGTCCTCAATTTGAGGTGTGTGATATAATCCTAGGAGTGTAAAAGTTATAGAATTCTTTTTGATGTCAAATTCAGGTATGGACGTGTAAGAGTAGAGATTAAGATAAGTGAAATAGGACTAAATGTTTAATGCATCCACACAATTATTACATGAATAGATTCCAAAAGAGATGGGAAAATATACACCCTTAATTTTTCTTTTTATACTTAACATACACATGAGTTAGTTTCTTACATAGTTCAAACTTAATGATTTTATCATTAAGGTGCCCGGGTAGGTGACGAGGGAAATATCATAGCTTGGGATCATGATGTAGGTGAAATTAGGGAATTGAATGAAACAAATCTCATAATTCTTGATCAGTACAACTACTTGAGAAGATATCCTCCAACTCGGATTTCCTTCAAGTAGTCTAATGATGAACATGGTGAATGCATAATTCACCTTGGAAAAATGGTAGTTTCTTTCCCTGTACATGAGCTACAAATAATTATTATAGGTAGATGATTTATGAGATACATTGAGAGAATTAGTTAGGCCCCTGAATGGTCATGTGAAGGTGAGATAATATACCATACAAGAATTCATAGTAAACTTCTTTGTTGAGGAAAATGGAGAAACTGGCTGATGGATGTGATCACCGATTATTTGTCCAAAATCTATCACTTGGTTCCCTTCAATGACAATGAGGATAAAGTAATCCATATAATTTTGAAACTCATTTTTCATTTCCTCACCCATCACTGTACTTAAAAATGATGGTATATGAATATCCTTCATGGAATTCACTTTTGGAAAAGATTTTGAGAACATGAGAAGGTTTTCTTTCCTTCCTGACCCACAAAGAAAGTGTCGGACCTTACAAGTATGAGTCAGTATTTTCCCACTCCTATGATGAAAATTCCTTGGTGAAGATGACCATGTTACTACTTTTAGGAATCCATAAACATTGAGATATTCCCATAGGAGTGAGGACTATAAGAATTGAATTGTCACATCTTCATAGTGTTGTACATAGGTGAGGAAAAATTCAGTCATATGAATGGATAGTAGGTGACCTCCTACTAAGAATAGACCACTCGAGAAAATATTCTCTTCCACTGGTTCATGAGGTCCACCGAGCATCCTATTTCTCAAATTTTCCAAATTTGTGTGATTGACATCACTATCTCCCACACCAAGATATCTTGTGATCAGTGTTGAAATGGATTATAGAACTGAATATTTGAGCTTCATAATTCCAAAAATCATTGAGATAGGTAGATTAGGAGTCAACAAAAACATTTCGAACTCAAATATAAAACTTTCTATTTTTAGTAGGTCCTGCCTAAGACTACTATTGTTAGTAGGTTTTAACTATTTTCTCTCTTTGATGTTTCTTGCTCATTTAGAGTGTTAGAAATGCCGAAAAATTACTATTTTTAGAAAGTTACTATTTTTAGAAATCCATTGTTTTGAATATATGATATTTTTAGAAAGCACTTACATGGAGGTTTTGGGTTGGAACGAAAACACTATTAAATTTTTTTTTTTGAACTAGAACCTCTTGCTTGAATTTCAAATATTTTTCTATGGTATCTTCATATAACTAAAAATCAAGTTTAGGGTTTGATATTTTCATACTTATGATGTAAAAATACATAGTATCAATGGAATTTTTGTGAGTCTTCTCAAAAACATTTTGGAGAGGAATATTCTAACAAATTTTTATTAGAAATGGATGCATGGTTGAGGAGATACGAGAAAATGTTCATTTTCATAGTTATGAATATCTATATAAAAATTACAACATTTTTTTAAAAAAATGGTGTTTGAGGGATGTTTTTCACTAGATCATTGACATGAATTTTTTTCTAATTGTTGGGAGAGAGAAAAATTTCTATTCATATGAGTTTTTTGAGTTTCTTGACATTCTTGATACCCTAGTTAACTAACTAGAGTAATGAAAAAATGCACAAGAGGGATGAGGTCACAATATTGTGTCCCCTTTATACCCTCTATCCATTGGGGGAAATTTGTGATAGTTGGGATAGAAAAGTGTGACTTAGGAGTGCAAGGGAGATGAAAATGAGATTTGGGGGCTCAAATGGGGTTATGTGGAGTTAAAAGGGGTTGTTCAAGGAATAGTGAACAAATGGGAAGAGAGGATCCAATTGATATTTGGGATAGTTGGGATAGAAAACTGTAACCTAAGAGTGAGGAATCATGAAAGGGGGTAAACAAAGTGGAGTGAAAACATGTAACCTAGGGTAGGATTTGTAATGCAGTAGTGATGACAAAGTTTTTTTGATAATTATGTCAAAATTTCGTGTCCCCATTTTCCACCTTGTCCCTTGGGCAATAGAGGGGATAAAAGGGATACATGTGTGTCCAAAGTGTGACTTTTCCATCATGGAGAATTCATTTTTTCCTTTGATGTCCAAATTGGGACACTGACTTGAATTTTTCACCCGAGAATCTAAGGAAGGTATTTTGGGGTCAAAAATTATATTATTTTGACTCAAAAACACATTATAAGATCAAAAGAACCATTATAAAGACTTTATTCTTCATGAAAATAAAACTTTATGTCCTATTAATTCTTAAACCGATAGGGGTAGCTACAAAAGTTTGAAATATCTCTGGAAAAATTTAATCCTTGGATCAAATTTGATGATTCCAACTTGGAGATAACTCAATAGCTTTCCAATTATTATTGTTTTCCTCCTAAATCCTTATGGAACTCTCAAAATTATTTGGATAAGTTATTTTTCATCATTAGGAAATTCATTCCCTACACCTTGAATACCCGTTGTTGAATAGATTTCTCCTAGATAAAATTTTCTTTCCAAAATTCCCTAAATTACCTCAAACACCTTTAATATCCTTTGAAATTCCCTTAAGATGCATTGGGTTTTCCCTGGATGTTCCCAGAGGACGGTTAATGATTGCAAAATGTCTGAAAATGGATTTTTAGGCCTTTGGGGGAAGTAGTCTTTCATTAGATCACAATGAATTCATCCATCAATTTATTCAATCATACCTATACACTGAAACACAATTGAATACATTTTTAGGAATTTCCTTTTATCCGGGGTGATGGTGATACATAGGGTAGGTTGGCTAGATGAAGGATTCATAATGATAGGGAAGCATGATTTTCAATCATGGGTTTAGTTTTCATGCTCAAAGTTTCAATTTTTCATTCTATACATTTTACTTGAAAACAATACCAAATATGATATAAGGTTAGAGCCTATTGTTACATACTATATAAAACCTTATATAACGAGTCTTATCAATGAAAATTACATAATATTTAACCAAGAAGATGCCCCTTTTATTTAAGAGGTAAACACTCAAATTGAAGGCATTCCAAATTTGTTTCTTGATGAGTGGGGATCTGATTTCCATGGTTTTATCCCTATAAATAGA
This sequence comes from Taxus wallichiana var. yunnanensis, assembly GCA_018340775.1. Lineage (NCBI taxonomy): Eukaryota > Viridiplantae > Streptophyta > Pinopsida > Cupressales > Taxaceae > Taxus > Taxus wallichiana. The sequence continues at coordinate 178,330,077 of CM031234.1, forward strand.
TTGAAGAGATTGGTTTGGGTATCTATTGTTTGCATGAGGAAAATCCACCTATTCCTAGTATTATGAAAGCAAATGAGCAAGAAGATGGCATTTAGCATATGTTCTTTGATGGATCTAGGAGTAAACAAGGTGCAAGAGGAGGTGTAGTGCTTATATCTCCCACATGTGTGGAGTATTTATCTACTTTCAAATTTCAATTTAGTTTTTCTAACAACTCATCTGAGTATGAGTCTCTAATCCATGGCCTATAATGGGAAAGAAAAAAAGATGTCAAACAATTACAAGATTTTGGTGATAGTGAGCTAGTTGTGAATCAAGTAAGAGGTTTGAATGCAACCAAGAACAATTTGTTAAAATCATATAAGCATAGGGTATGGGATATCTTAGAATATTTTGAAGCATTCAACATCCATTCCATACCAAGAAAGGAGAATGAATGAATTTATAGATTAGTAGTAGTTGGTGCTAAGCTTGATGTTCTGGAAAGCATCAAGAAGGATGGATTGAAATAGCATGCTAAAGTAAAAGTAATACTTATCCCATAAAATAACACTAATTGGAAAGTATTTAATAGTGACCAAAAATTGTTAACTTCATCTAAGAAGAGGTTGAGTTCTCTTCAAGAAATCAAGACAAGTTGGAACAATATGGAAATTAGATTGTCCAACTAAGATCAAACAAGTTTCCCAAGGGATTAGTTACCTTGGAGTCCATTTTTAATTCAGATGATCAACTAAGGAAAGAGAAAACAAACATGGTGGTCAAGGGTGAAGACTATGAACCAATTTTAGTTGGTAAAGATAAGTTGCTTAAGATTGGAAAGGTATGTACTCCACAAGAGAAACATGCATTTATAGACCTTTGTCAAGAATTTACTAATGTTTTTGCATGGAGTTATGAATACCTTAGGGTTTTTATCCTAATTTGGCACAACATACCATTGATCTAGATCTAATGGCCAAGCCCATTAGGAAAAAAAAAGACCTGTCAACCCAAGAATTGATCCTCTAATGAAGAAAGAGTTGAACAAGTTAATAGAGGCCAACATTATATTCCCCATTAAACATTCATCTTGGGTTTCCAACCTAGTTCTAGTAAGGAAAATAAATGGGGAAATCATATTATGTGTTGATTTCAAGGACTTAAACAAGGCTTCCTTGAAATATCATTACCCATTGCCTTCTATGGAGAAAATTTTGCAAATGGTAGCAGGGTTAGAGAGGTTTTCTCTATTAGATGGATACTCGGTATAATCAGATTATGGTGAAGGAAGAAGATCAGTTCAAAAAATAACCTTTACCACTAAGTGGGGAACTTATGCCTATAGAAAAATTCCCTTTGGTTTGTCCAATGCAAGAGAAACCTTTCAAAGAGCCATGGATATGGCATTCAAAGGGCTGATTAATAACATTTTTCTTGTCTACCTTGATGATATCACAATGTTCTCCAAGGATGCAAATGATCATCTACTCCATCTCAAGTAGGTATTTGAAATATGTAGACAGTTTGGGGTTTCTCTCAATCCCAAGAAATGTATCTTCCTAGCACATGAAGGTAATCTTCTTGGCCACATTGTCTCTAAGAAGGTATTAGTAATTGATCCAGAAAGGTTAAATGACATCCTTACATTGTCATTACCTAGTCATAAGAAGGCATCAGTAAAGATTCTTAGGAAGGATCAACTTTGTTAGGTGTTTCATTCCAAAATTTACCAATCTTGTCAAGCCATTGACATCTATGCTAAAGAAAAACATGCCTTTCAAATGGAAAAAGGAAGGGAAGGTATGTTTTGAATCCATAAAATGATAAATAACACAATCTCCTACCCTTATTAATCCCTAATTCTTAAAGGAAAACACCTGTATGCTTTTGGAGGCATAGATACAATATTTTCCATGCTAGTACAACTGAATGAAGAAGGTTTGGAACAATCTATTGCATTTTTTAGCCAAAATATAGAAGATTATGAGGTAATATATTCATTTGTTGAGAAGCATGCCTTGGCTATCATAAGAAGTTTGAAGAAATTTATACATTTGGTATCCAAAAACAAGATCCACCTAATGGTGTCACATTCTAGTGTGAAATATTTCCTTTTAAACAAGGATTTAAATGAGAAAATGGCTGGTTGGATAACCAAAGTGATGGAGTATGATGTTGATGTCAAAATAACTAAGACAATAAGGGGAAAAGGTTTGTGTGAGTAGCTAGTTTCATATCTGTAGATTGCAAAGGAGGTTGTTATAATGCTCCAACATGATCAACAACTAGTTGATGCCTCACTCATTCCTTGTTGGACCCATGATATAACACACTTTATCCAAATAGGCCAATGTCCTCAAAGCTTGAGAAAGGCCAAAATAAGGTATTTTAGGCTTCAATCCATTTCTTATGTGCTTATTGATGGGATTTTTTTTAGAAAGGATGTAAATGGTGTTATCTTGAGATGCATTAAGGAAAATCAGATTGAGAAAGTTTTGCATGAGTTTCATGATGGAGGAGTAGGAGGAAACTTTTCTATAAGGAAAAAAATCTTAAGATCATGAAGGGTGGTTATTATTGGCCCAATCTCTTCAAGGACTACTATGGATGGGTTAACAATGTAAAAATGTGCCTTCTTCATAGGAAAAGAGAGACTAACAGCTCTACCCCTTCATCCCATCTCATTGGATCAACCATTCATGCAATGGGGGTTGGATTTCATTGGAGTGATCAATCCACATTCTAGTTTGGGGCATAAGTGGATTTTTACAACTACATATTACTTCACCAAACGGACAGAGGCAATTAATTTTACTAAGCAAACGAGGCCATCATTCTAGACTTCTATGAAGGTGAAGACTACTAAAAGTTCCAAGCAAAGCTAAACTAAGAATACTAACAACACATAGTCTAATTAAAAATGATTATTGAATATAAAAATAGTTACATCAATGATTAAATCTTAATGTAATTCTTAAAAGAAATAAAATGATATATCAATCTATCTTAGCTAAAGCATGCCTACTTAACATTAAATTACTAACTAACTTAGACCTAAATAGATCTAAAAGAAATCAAATTGGAGGTTTATTTCTACTCCAAGGAATGTGAGATGGTATCTCCAAAAATGACTACAAGATCATATTAGATACCCATCTACTAACCACATTGAAGACTTGAGGCAAGGATTGAGCTTGATTATTAATCATTAAAAGGTATGTGGCTAGTCCTTTTCATAGTTTTTATTTTGAGAACAGCTTGCATCTTTGTGCATGTGGGACTAAAAGCACAAAGTAGATTAAGAATTATTAATCTTGATTAAGGCTTGCTAATCATGATTAGTGAATTAACAAGTGATTAGGATGTGAGGAGCCTTAATCAACCACTTAGGGTCAATTAGGAGGATAAGATAAGCTTTTGAAGCCTTTTGAGATGTTGTGGAAGGAAGTGGGGTGATTTTGAGTGGTTGGAAGAGGGGTTTGAGCCAATAATAGGGTATATTGACCAAAACAAGGGTAAAATAGGCTTAATTAGCTAATAATCGCTAATTGTCTATTTGGAAGAGGATTTTGACTTACGATTTGTCATAAAGTGGCATCCTGAATGCGAAAGAGGATAGGTAATCAACAAAGTGCTTTAATTAACCAAAATGGTAAGAAATGTTAGTTAATTAGTGGAAATAACTAATTATAATGGAAATGGTAAGAATGAGAGTGATTTGTGTGCTTTTGGAAATAAGATTGCAAAAGTAGAATTTAGGTGTCTACATTTGCCCTTGTTTGAGGTGAAGTAAGTAAATTCAATTCAAATATAGTAGACAAGCATAAACTAGTAAATTTTTGAATAAAAATGAGTATAATGAAGGATTCCCCCTCAAGTGTCGATGAGGTGATAGAAGAAGTAAAACGATGATAAAAAAATACTATCAAAATTGATATAAGAAATAGGATAGGAATAAACATGATTGTTTATTGCCCTGTGATTTGGAAGAAAAATTAGTAGTGATAAGACATGAAAGTGGAGAATAGGAATAAATCTTTACATCCAATCTTTAATAAGAAACTTTTATTTCATCATGTTTCCCCTATGATCTACATCATCAACCTTTATTAAAATAAACAAAAGTGTAAAATAACATGAAAAGCTATATTACTAACATTTTTTCATTGTTAAAAATATGTAACTCCATGCAACATACATAATGCAATGTAATACGAGAAAGTAAAATGATGCTTAACTCCATGCAACATACATAATGCAATGCAATACGAGAAAGTAAACTAGCCAACCTAACAAAGAAACAAGTACAATCACACATACTCAAACAAACAACATTTAAGATAGTTGCACCAATGTTTTTGTTATCAAGCTTCAGTTCCCAAATGTTTGTGTTGTAACGACAAGGGTTAAAAATGGTGCCCTAAGCAAGGATACATGCGAGGGGAATAATGAAGGACACAAGTAGTCCCATGAAAATCATTCATGCACTATGACACAATCTCTGGCAACTCACTATTGCATGGGAGTATCCGACATAGTAAGCAAGCCAACTTTGTTAATGGAGGTAGATCACGATGATCCGCAAGTCATTTGAGACAAGAACAAGAAAGAACCTAAGAAAGATGTTTTGTAGGAAAAATTTTGATGTTCAAGGAAAATGCATTTAATATAGGCTTCAGCTACGTGCATGCCATTTACTAATTTTTGAAATTTTTAAATTTTTGCATTTTTTTGGATTTTTAATGATTTTACCAATTTTTGGATTTTTGAAATTTTTTATATTGTTTTGATTTTTGAATTTTTAGGAAGAAAATATTTTGAAGAAATAAAAAGTCATGAGACATTCCCAAAGTCACCGTGAGGAAAGAATATGCCCTGGTAGTAGAAAAGGCCGTTGTGAATCAAAAATATGCCCCCGTGTAGTAAAAAAGGGCACAAAATAATTATTCATTTAAAAATAAGCATCACGACAAGAGCTAAAAGAATTTAGAAAATCAATGATGGATCCAGGGTGCCTTAGGGGTGAGAAACACGTCATTGAGGGGGGTAAAAATTAGTATATAGACCACCATGGTAAGTTCATTTACCTTTCTACCTGCTTTGTCGATTGAACTCTGACCTACAGGAGAAGATGGCAAGGATGTAGAACTAGAAAGACCATGAGGATCATGTGAGAGACTACATGAGACTCCCTGGGATATCCTGTAGGTACAAAAAGCTAAAATTTTCACCTTTATACTCTTGTAACATTTAATTTTGATTAAACCACATTTATTAGGGCATTAGATAGGGTAGAAAACCCACGTGAATGCGCCAACGCAGCCTTTATGGCGCGCATGTTCTCACGGGGTGCACTAGTGTAGATTATACATAGGTGTGTTTGTTATAACACTTTAGAGGGTGTGCTCATGCATGCACAGTCAAAAGGAATATACACCTATGTGCTTGTGCAAATAAATATACGTTTGCGCCATGAGAGGCACACTCATGCATACAAGATGGTTAGGGGAAAAAAGGGCTCTCGAGTGCACAAATGGGGGTGCTAATGTGTAGAAGGGGGCACTAAAGCACTCACACCATAGGAGTGTACTGGCACTACTGTGGGGGCGTGCACAAAAGTCTTTTAAGACTAAATTTATAAGAGGAGGCTTCTAGGAAAACCTAGATGGTAGGATAGATGACCTAGATGATAGAATAGAATAATAAGATCATAATAAATGACATGATTAACCCTGCAGATGGAATTAGAGTGATTAGAGAGTAGGAGAAACATGGCCATCTCCGTGCCTTCAAGACATCATTCAAGCTATGGGACCAAATTTTTCTAGAGATTACATTGGAGGTGACTAGTTTATCCTACATGGCTCACATGCCACAAATTACCCTAGATCACAGCCTGCTCACAACCTTAGCTGAGAGATGGTAGAGCGAGAGTCAAACATTTTGTCTTCCTATTAGTAAGATGAGCATCACTTTAGAGGATGTGTGGTAGATTCTGCGAGTTCCCATTTGGGGTCGGATGATTACCTATGATGGTTACTAGAACGTATTTCAGCGATCCATAGCGAGATGTTTGGAGTGGTAGACATACCCCGCTAGGGTATGATTACTAATATTAACTCGGTGTATAGCCGATCAATGATTGGGATGGGTCCTGTATTTTTTTAACTCTTGTAAGTGGCATATTGTTTCCTAAAAAGACTAGTGCTCAGTTTCCTCTGATCTTATTGGAGTGATTCATGGCCTCCTAGGGAGAGGTTTATTACTGGGGAAAGTGCAATCTATCCCACCTTTACATGATTTACATTTGATATCCTACCATGGAAAGATTTATGTGGGTCTTGTGACTTTGTTACAGATATGGGATTAGGACCACATTGCGATTGGATGCCCTACGGGAGCATTGAAATCTCAGGTTCTTAGAGAGCATGGGTTGGGTTCTAGATGGAGATGATAATAGTGGTCACATGGGGGATGCAAATTATTATAGATGTGATTTTTATGAGCTACATACCCACATGAGTACATGGAAGCCACACAGGTTATACTAGTGGCCTCAAGATGCAATTGAGTTGAGCACTGCTATAGTAGATCATTTTATCCTTGGGAGCAGGACTCATATCATGGAGTGATACAAAGTGGACAAGGTCTAGTGGTAGTTTGGTCTCATCTAGGGGATTCCTATTGATGAGATATGGTATGGGTGTAGATATAGAGAGATCACATGGGGCACCAAATCAAGCTAGTCTGAGCTCGTACTAGCTTCTTACAGGTGGTTCCATAACCTTAGGTGCAGCTAGCATAGATAGTGGATCCAGGGATGACCCTGGATTATGTAGGGTGGTATGCAAAAATGATGTTTTGACATTTGAACATTCCACATGAGGTAATAGATGCAATGAAGTTGGGGTTACAAGGTATAGATCCTAGGGCATAGGCACAAGAATGTAGGTCAATAGATAGGTGTTCTAGCACAATAGGTGCTAGTTCAATAACAAGTTTTAGTATAGTAGTAAGTAGTGGTGAAACCAAAGGTATTAGCACCATAGATTCCCACACAGGATCCATTACGGTCACTATTGCATGCACCTTCATCACCCCCTCACGTGATTTCACCGCATAGTCCACCAGGAGGTGGATGAGATGATGGGAGTGGAGAGGATATGGAGGAGGATGTACGGAGTTAGTGGGCAGGTAGTCATTCATGCAACAACAACTACAATAGGTTATAACCCTACAACTTTAGGTCAGTAGCTAAGAGGGACCATTGCATTACTTAGAGAGACCAAGTTATTGTAGAGAGGGATCAGCTCATGACATAGTGAGATCAGGCTAGGACAGAGAGAGTAAAATTCATGATAGAGTGAGATCAGGTGGTTGTAGAGAGGATATAGCTATAGGAAGAGAGTGAATAACCTATAGCAAACAAAGCCTAGTTGTGGATAGAGTTATCTAGTGTGAGGGCGGAGCATGACATGCTTCAACAGGGAGGAATTGCTTTAGGATTATAATTGTTTATTGGTTAGAGTGTTTCCCAAAGCAGCCAAGGCTATATATTATAGGATGAAATATCATAATCCCATCCCTGGATGAGTAGAGATATCCCGAGTATAGTCGGATAGCTGGAAACATATCTCGATCTAAAGGACAGAGGTCATTACGATCAACATGATCTATACGGGGTCCTTCAGAAAGTAGGCTTCGTAGTAGTATGGGTTGACACAACATGGTGTAGCACCTTCTACACATCCATCACTTAGATGCCCCCACCTAGTGGCATACCTAGACCAGATAGTTCCAGAGAGGGTGAGAGTCATGGGTGACTCTCTTATTTGATATATTAGGTGCACAATTTTGGTGTATCGACTCAATAAGAAGGCATACTTTTGTAAGGATGTATATGTATTATTTTTTATTATTCCTCGCGATGAAGGCACATTTTTGATCCATGCTCATGATGGATTTTTGTATCTGATATATATCGAGACACATGAATTTTGTATGTAGATGTTTGATATTTATGGATATATGATGATTGATGGATTACCAATGTATCACATTTTGTGTATGAGATATCATGCTTAATCTGTATGTTTATGTTTGTATCACATGTTGTTAGATTTATGAGATAGCCTTAGCTGATGTCATATTTCATGATGATTAGATAATTTTAGTAAAACATGTTTGTATTTTTGATATTAGTGTGGGGGATAGATTTTGATCATGCGCAACCCCTCTTGCCCCATTGATGATACGGTATTGATGATTAGCTTTAGCATACATGTGTGATGTAGACTTAGCTTTTATTGATATATGATGTATAGATGTGATGGTTTATTTGATATGATGATGAAATGATAACAAAATGTACAAGTAAAATAACAAACACAAGCTAAACAAATCTAATCAAAGCAACACAACTATCTAAAAGTATGCAAGATAAAATGAACTCAATGCAATGCACCACATATTAAAGTAACACTCAATCTAAGTAAGAAAATGAATCCAATTTAAAGCATACAATACAAAAATCAATGCAACTAAAACCATACAAACCAACAACTAAAAGTAAACAAACTACTACTTTGTTTTTGTGGGACAATTTTGGGATGTTTTTTCGTTGTTTTGGGTATTATCTCAAGATAATTTTCTATTGTTTTGGAGTTTTCTATGAAACATATTTGAATGTTTTGAGTTTTTCAAGGAACATATCTACATGTTTTGATATTTTCAAACAGTTATACGAATGTTTTGACATTTTATAAGAAGATTTCATAAGGAACGTGCAAGGAAATGAAGAAACATGAATCCCAACAAAGTGTTAGATGGGATATATAAGGGAAGAATGCCACATGTATGTGCAAGAATGTAAAAATTTGAAGTTTCCCCAACATGAGATAGGAATATTCAAAGTCAACTTTTCCACATTCAAAAGTAGGGTCAGCCTGATGAGGAAAAAGAGGGATAGGCTCACAAGGGATTCAGATAAAGGAAATGATAGACTTAGAACAAAGATATCATACTCCTAAATCTGAAATTCTTGTGAACAACAGACCCTCCAATGGTGCCGGAAACTAGTTTTCACCAAAGGAATTGTCTAAAGTGTCACCATTGCATGGTTTTCACTATTGAACACACTTGTTTAGTTATCTTTATCTTTTTATCTTTTTATACTTTTTTCATTTTTGATATTTTAGGGACCCCCTATCTAAGCATAGAAACACTTAATATAAATTGTACTCATGGGTTCCTGAAGCTCTTGTTAATTTGAATAGGAAATATTATAGGCACCAGAACCCAACTTAGAAACCACAACATATGACACTAGCCAATTAGGATCAAATTTTCCCTTCTTTTCTTGGTCCTTTGTGGTGTTTTTTAAATTTTATTTTAACACCAAGTATCCTACCTCAAATTGATGAGGCATTACTCTTTATTGTAGCTTCTCCACACTCGATCCTAATATACTTTAAGGTGATTGAGGGCATGAAGTCATTTCTCATCTAATAGCTCCAACTTTTCCAGTCGAGCTACTTTGTAGTCCTCTTCTTCGTTTAGGTAGTCCCTTAGCTCAATACGTAAAGAGGGGATCTTGATCTCTAGGGGTAACATGGCTTCTATGTTGAATACTAAAGAGTATGGAGTAACACTTGTAGGAGTGCAGATATATGTTTTGAATTCCCAAAGGGTGGGGTGAATCTATAAATGCCAGTTACGACCTATTGTATTCACCATCTTCTCCATAATATAGATGAGGGTTTTATTGGAAGCTTTGGCTTGCCCATTACCTTGAGGGTAATAGGGGGTTGAAAACTTGAGAGATATTTGAAAATGTTTACATAATGCTTTCACAGTTTTGTTTTTAAATGGCTTACCATTGTCAGTGATAATGGCAGAAGGGATACCATATCGACAGATGATATGGTTCATTATAAATTTAGATATTTGGGAACCTTCAACATAGGTAAGAGGAACAACCTCTACCCATTTTGTAAAGTATTTAGTAGCAGTGATGATGAAATTATGACCATTTGAGGATACAAAGTGTTAAAATTTCCTATTATATTGAGACCCCAATTTGAGAATGGCCAAGGTGTTGTGATAGGCTGTAAGGATTGCACCGACACATGTATCAAATTTCCATACTTTTGAAAATCTAAGAATTTCTTCACATGTTTACAACAATCATTTTCCATGGTAGGCCAATAGTAGCCTACTCGAGTATTTTCTTTGCCAATACGATCCCATTAGTATGAGTCCCACATATGCCTTTGTGTACCTCTTTGATTTCTTGGATGGACTCATCTGGATTTAGACAGCGTAAAAGCTTCCCATCATAGCCTCATCAAAAGAGGGTACCCATGAGTAGGGTATAATGGGCTATATGTTGGATGAGGTTTCATTTTTGGTACAAGAAATGTTTTCATGAAAGGTTCCATCGTGGAGGTAATTAAAGATTTCATAGTACCATAGGGAAAAGGGACCAATAAATTCACACACCAAACAGGACTATGACATGTCATATGCTGGAATTCGTAAGTGCTCCACAAAAAATGGCATATTGTTGTTTGTAGGTAGAATAATTAACATGGATCCTATTATAGCCATAACATCCACTACTCCAACTGGGCTCTTGGTATTTTTTCAAATGTTATCTACTCAAAGAAATCCTTCAAAGAATCAACCATTCTTTTGTATGGAAGAAGTTTCTCATATTTTACTTTATATTCATTTATCACCTGTTTTATAATCAACATGGAATCACCAATTATATTTACTCATCTGATATCCCACTTAATAGCTAGCTTCATCCTTGCAATAAGGGCCTCATACTCGATATATTATTTGTGCATGGGAATCCAAGTTGAAAGGCTTGGGGATCAAGTCTCTTGTAAGAGTGATCAACACAACTCCGGTACCTGAACCATGGAAGATAAAGGAGCCTTTAAAGTATAGTTTCCATATTATTTATTCCTTGAGGTACATCGTAGATGCATCTAGGATCTTCGGACTCAAAAGATTGGTACCTAGTAGTGGAGCTTCTACTAGTTGATCTGCTAGAACTTGTTCTTTTACTGACTTTTTATGTACATACTCAATGTCAAACTCACTAAGTAAGATGATCCAATTATCCATATTTCTTGTGAGTGTGGGCTTTGACAATAAGTATTTTAATGGATCTACCTTTGAAATAAGCTTGACCTTATTGTTGAGTAGATAGTGATGTAGTTTTTGAAAGGTAAAAATATGGCCAAGAAAGCCTTTTTGATCTATGGATAGTTGAGCTCGTAAGCTATCAACGTTCTACTTAAGTAGTACATATCTTTTTCTCTCTTCTCTTTATCATACTGGGCCAATAGTGCCCCAATTACAAAGTGCATGGTAGAGATGTAGAGTAACAAGGGTTCACCTACCATGGGTGGCATTAGAACAGGGGGTTTATCCAAATAGCTTTTGAGCAAAGAAAATGCTTACTACTACTTTGGTCCCAAGTGAAAACTAACATATTTCTTGAGAAGATGTGTGAATGTATGACACTTTTTCGCTAGTGAGAGATAAACCTTCTTATGGCCTAAATATTTCCTTGTAAGCTTCACAGTTGTCTGATATTGGTAGGAGGAGGCATTTCTATTATAGTGACAACATTTTCTAGATCTACTTCTATTCCTCTCCTTGAAACAATGAATCCTAGTAATTTTCTAGATAACATGCCAAAGACACACTTCTTTGGGTTTAATCAGACCTTGTAGTCCCTTAGATGCTGAAAAATACGTCGTAAAATCTCTGGGTGCTCTTCCTAAGTCCTGGACTTTGCCAATATGTCATCTACATAATCTTCCATGATGTCACTAATCATATCATGAAAAATAACCATCATTTCCCATTGATAGGTAGTGCCTACATTCTTGAGGCCGAAGGGCATGACTTGATAACAAAATGTCCCCCATGGGGTAGTAAATTTGTCTTATGTTGGTCTTCCTCAACAATATTTATTTGGTTATATCCATGAGAAGCCATCCATGAGTGATAAAATCTCATAACTTAATGTTGAATTGACAATCATGTCAATATTAGGAAGAGGAAATTTGTCATTAGGAAAAGCTTTATTAATATCTTAGAAATTGGTACACAATCTGATACCAACATGCTTTTTCTAAACTAGGACCACATTAGAAATCCACTCTGAGTATTCAATAGGCCTAATGAATCCTACTTCTAATAACCTTTCTAGCTCTACCTTAACTAGCAAGGTGACGCGAGGATGCATCTTAGAAGCTTTTGTTTTATGGGATTAGCATCTAGGTGTATAAAAATATTGTGCACCACTAATGTAGGATCAAGTCTTGACATGTCTATGTAAGACCAAGCGAAGATATCTGCAAATTCTCTCAAAAGTCCTGTAAAAATTTTATGTTCTTGAGATGAGATCGAATCTCCCAACTTAACCATTCTAGGAAGCTCCTTTGTGCCGATGTCAAATATATTTTATCCTCCACCAGTAACTTGGATTCATCTTCCATGTGTGTAGGATTGGGAGGGATATTGAGATATTCCTCTACCAAAGGTGGTTCAGGATATCCTCATCTTTATGTGGGTACAATATCTTGTCCGTAGGTTTTTGTATTTATTTTTCCACAAGTGCCTCAAAGAGGTTTTCATTATAGGAATTGGAATTTTTCTTTCATTAAGGATTTTTTATAGGAATTTTTCCCTTTCTTAATTTTTTACTTAAGTGATCACACAACTCTACCTCCTCTCTAAAGTACGTGCATGCATTGAGCTAAACGGAGAATCCTTTCTTATGATCATTTCGGGAACATTATCATGGATAATGTTATCCATAGTTTTCCCCTAGGAAAAGTATTGGATCGTCACGACCCCACAAAGAAAGAACCAGAGAAAACACATTTAAATCTTGCAAACAGGTCATAGAAGGACTCAACAATGGAGTGGTGAGGCCTGTGAAAGACTAAATGACCCTATGTAAGAAGAAAGAGAAGAAACAACTCTGTCGAGAAAATACATGTCTTAAATCTATTCAACATCTTATAGGTGGGCTCGGAAATAAAATAGCAGGGTTAGATAAAAGGAGAAATGTCATAGAGAAGCCGGGAGTAAGCAAGAGAAGAAATGGAAAATATTCGAAGTCTTGAGCTCAAAAATGTAGAACGAGTCCAAAAAATTGACTAAGTATGGAGGAGACAATGGATGTTTCCAAGTTTCCAACCAGTGCTTCTCCAAATTTGAACCCAAAAAGGGGGGCTTGAATGAGTGACGGGTCCCCACATGTCCCAAGCCCTGAAACAGAGGTAGATTCAAAGCTAAAATTTAGAGGGAGACAGGCGGGCCTAAAAAAGGCTAAGTATAAAAGTGGTTGCAAAATAAGCCATGTGTCGACTCTACACATCTCCAAGGGTAAATTCAAAATCAGATACTCAAAAATTGCTAGCTCACCATGTATCCCAAGGTCGAATACGTAAGAGTGGCCATTGAAAATTCTAAGGACTTGTGAAGGCTTCCAAGTGTCAACCTGACACTCCTTCAAAGGAAAATATTGATCGGGCTTCAAGCGAGCGTGGAGCCTCCACCAATCTTGTCTCAAAAAAGGGGAAAAATTTGGGTTGAATAGTCAATGTATGATGGCAGGCCAACGGAAGTGTTAAAATGGTGCTAACTCAAGGGTTAAATAAAGAGAGGGTTTTCAAACGAGCGCCAGACCGCCATGTGTCCCCGGTCAAGAAATATGACCTCACCGAGAAAAGGACTTATCCAAAAACATAGAAATTGAGCAGGCTAGTGGAGGAAGCCATGTGTCAACCCCTGTGCCATTCTAAGATAAAAATATAGAGACCACCCCGAGACAGTGCACCCGCCCTCCACGTGTCCCATATTAAAAGGGAGTCATTTTTCAAACTGGGTTTCCCACCCTTTCGTATGGACTTGATACAAACTTTGAAGGGGCATATATTTCAACTCAAGGATCAAAATATTACAAATTTTACACCATTGGGAAGATCTCGGCCTCATCTATTCCATGGGGATCTAGAAATTTAAGTTCGGGGAGGTTAGGTGGGAGAAAAATAGAGAAAAATATTCTAGGCCATTAATGTAGAATCTAACCTCTTCAACTACAAGATCTGATTCCATTTGATCCGTCGAGAACCAGAAGTGACATATTATGGGTGGATTTATAGAAGGAATTAATATTCAGTGGTTGAGCTTTAAAAATGGGATTCAATGCATATCTCAGGGTGGTTGGAGCAGGATTCAAATTCTTCCCTCTTCTCTCTCCCATTCTTCCTATATATTGTAATAGAGGGGCACATTCAAATGGTTGTTCATTTTTCCTCTCTGCCTCCCCCTCTTTTCTTCCTCAAGGTCAAAAAGGAGTTCTAAGCCTCCCCCATGGCTTTATAATGGCATTTCTTGCCTCTTTCCCATTGATGGTGCACTGTGTAACATTTTGGAGCAATAAAATTTGTTTTGTGATGCATCTGTCCATCCTTGGCTTATTTTGTTGTCTCTCCTTACCTCTCATTGTCGCAGGGTATACTGTGCATACTTTTGATGTCTATTGTAGGATTGGGAGTTGTGTTTAATGGGTTTTCAAAGTGGTGTTCTGTGTGTCAAATTTATCTCGATCTGCGATGTGTTCTGTCCACCCTCTCCTATACTCACCTCTCTCCATTTCAGGTAGTTGGGTCTGTGATCATCCACTTCCTTTTCTGGTGTATCACCACTTAGTGTAGGCTCTTTTACCCTCTCTCTCTCTCTTTGTCCCCTTGGAATGGTTAGATTAGGATATAATGGGTTTTGTATGCACTAGAGTATCTTGTGGCAGGTAGTTTAGGAAGAGGAACCAACCTTATTTGGAGATTTTTTCCATTTAAAAATTCCCACACTTTGGGAAAAATCAATGTTATGCGAATCACACTAAATGACTCTACCTTAGAAAAGTAGATCTGATGACTCATTTGGGGGTGATGTGATTTTTCACTAATATTTTTGGCACGCCCGGTGGGACACTAAGGTTAGATCTTCCATCTTTCCAAGGTGTCTCATTATCAACAACAAATCATAAGACACTGTGTTACCACACTAATAGTTTTGGCATGCCCGGTGGGACACTAAGGTTAGATCTTCAATATTTCTAGGGTGTCTCATCATCAACAGCAAATCATAAGTCATTGTGTGATCACACTAATAGTATTGGCATGGTGGGAAAGTTCGAAGCACCTTACCACTTCATCTTTACAGGTTGATGTGTTCCTGTTAAGGGTCAGCCTTTTGAGGTACTTTCAAGCACATATGGTGACTCCATCTAGTCAATAACCCATCCTCTAAGTTGCAGACCTTTTCCATCCATTTCCATTCATTTTCATTCATTTTCTTCTTCCATCTCTTCCATTTCCCCCATTCCATGAATTTGTGCAATCATGACTTCATTTCCTTCATGGAACTCACACTTACACAAGATAATGCGAGTTCTACCTCCAACACATTTCCAAACTCCTCCAAATCAGCATTATAATTAGATCCAAAGTAACTATTCTTACGCATATGAGTAGGGTCAAAGTCAGTTTGGCCATGGAGCTTATCATGAGCAAGGGCATGTATAAAATGACAAAAGTCAAATGGAGGATGATGTTTTTTTGGAGAAGATTCAAATAATGGAGGATGGCATGGTGTAATCCAAGGGCGTAGCAAAAATGAAGGCATTTAATATTGGTTGTAGGGAACCTTTTACTTGCGAAGGCCATTTTCCAAGACATTACAGCCCTCAAGAGAAGCTTGACTTCATGGTTGAAGTGCTACCTCAGCTTACATAGTGGATTGAGGACATTGAAGCTTATGAGAAAAGTGCAAGACAACCTTATCAATGGGTAAGTCAATCACCAGCTCCCTATTTTTCATTTTCTCCTCCTCAATATTTATCATTTTAGCAAAGACAAAAGTCAAGCCCCTCACTTGTTTCCCCAAGTGTTGATTTCATTTCTCCATATCCTAGTCTTCCACCCCATTTCAATTCTTTTGTCCTTTTCCCTCTAAAACAGTCATCCCCTCAAAACAAACAATTAGTTCAAATTCCCTCCCCACCACAAATAATTACAAAAATCATTGAACCCTAACCTATCACTCTTCTTGCTTTCCTAAGTCCACATTGGGAAGAAACCCAAGAAACTAGTCAAGGAAAAAAACAAGAGGATGAGCCCAACAGAGAAGAAATGATAGACAATCGAAGAGTTGGGCTGCCAAATTTGGGTTTACAAATATTCCCATGATGGTTAATCTAATAGAGGAGGTCAGGATTGAAGAACTAGTGGTGGATAAGGCTGAGTTTATAGTAGAGGAGGAGGACCATATAGTTTTAGAGGTTCCAAGCATGGAACAGGCTAGAGAAGAACCTTTAGTTCTTCCTTTCACTTCATCCCCTTCAAGCTCTGATGTTGAAGAAGAGTTTGAGCTTTCAAACTTCATGTTTGAGGATGAAGGGAACCATAGTGAGTCAATTGTAGATCAGGTGGTAAAACACCTACAACAGGACAACAAGCGGGTGACTGTCTGTCTAACTTGGAAGATTATTTTAATGGAGAAGATCCTGAAGAGATAACACCATTTTTTCCTCCATCAACCACCTCCCAAGAATATGATCCTGTCACCATGAAGGAGGAAATTCAAGAAACAGAATCCTACACTCCACTACACCTCTCTGGAATCAAGATTGGAAGATATGAGTCTTCCATGTTCTCCACTGATAAAAAAAAGAGGAATAGAAAGCTCCAAGTCTAGTTAAAAAGGAGCATATGGAGGTGACCAAGACAGATTCGGAGGAACTTAATCATGAGCCAATTGCACAAGAAAATGTAGACCCATCTCTCACTCAACCTCTCTAAAAATATGACATTTTTGAGGATCCTAAACTCATTAGCTTCATGTTTGAAGATGAATCTTCATATGGTGAAGATAACAAATACTTTAAGATTTCCATGCAAAAGGGAGAGACTTTGCTACATTAAGATAGTAAGGATTTTGATATTCTATAATACTCAAAAGAATGTTTTCAACCACAAGAACTTGCTACCATGAAAGAGAACGTGAAAGCATAACCTATAGTTTGCAACATGCCTCCGAACCCAAGTTAGAAGATTTTGATCTTCCAAAAGTCACACCTACTCAGAGGAAGAGAAAAGGTAGGAAAAGGATGTCATCATCTCTCTCACACCATCCATCCAAGAAGGTCTACAAGAATACTCCATTTTTGGAGTTAAATTTCATAAAAATGGGCACATCTAAAGGATCATACCATGCCCAATCATGTACTTGGCTTCATTGGAGCCAAGGGAGAAGCCAAAACTAGTCATGCCTACTTCAGGGCATGAGGATGAGTACCAAAGTACCAAGGGTCATCATCAATACCTCTAAGAGTCCAATGTAAATCAACTTGAAGAGGTATTTTCCATTAATGCTGATACCTTGATGATTTGGGTAGAGGACTAGATCGTGAGGTTTTCACTCATAAATGCATCTATATTTAGTGTCAAATCATTTTCATGGATACTCCTTTTGAGAAAGGGAAGCTACTTCTCCTGCGCTGTAGTAGGATTTTTGGCATTCTCTCTCTAGTTAGTTTAGGAGTAGGAGTAGACTTTGTTTCCAAAAAAATAAGTGCTTATGCACACTCTACATGTCTCATTTGAGGCATGTATGATTTGGTTTTAGTATATAAGTTTTGTCCATTTTTCTCCAAGAGTGCATTAGGCCAGGCTCTTCAGTATTCAAGGTAGAAAGACTCATAGCTGTCTGTAACAGTTGCTAGTTCCAAAAGGAAACAAATGAAGAGAAAATTAAGCCATTTCAAAACAATCCATTTTGGGGATAGATGAAATCCCGAGGGTCAAACAATTTTCTACTCTCAGAATCCTTATTTCAAGATTTCTTATGAAAATTGAGAGTATTGATGCGCGGTTAGGTTTAGGGTCAGGTAGAGGTTAGTAAAGTACAAGAAGTTGGGAGTCCATTTTATAAAAGGATCGAGTGTCAAAGTTTTATCATTATTGACTCGATGCCCAATGGATGCTTCAGGGCCACTTTGGTCCATTCATCTAAAACGAAGATACCCCTGTGAGTCACCAAATTGTTGTCCATATTTCTACCCTCGGACGAAGTATTAGATCAGCCATGACCCAAGCCAGAAAGAACCAGAGAAAAATGTTTAAATCTTGCAAACAAGATGCAAAAGGAATCAACAATGGAGTGGCGGGGCTGCAAAAGACTAAATGCCTATGCAATAAGAAAGAGAAGAAACGTCTCTGTCGAGTGAATTTGTGTCTTAAATCTATTCAACAGGTTACAGGTGGGATCAAAAATAAAACAACAGGGTCAAAGAAAGAGGAGCAGTGTCACAGAGAAGCCAGGAGCAAGAAAGAAAAGAAATGGTGAAGATTCGAAGTCTTTGGGCTCAAAACAGTTTAGAATGAGTCCAAAAAATCAACTAAGTATGGAGGAGAATGCAAATGCTGCCAAGATTCCAAGTGGTGATTCTCCAAAGTTGAACCCAAAAAGGGAGGCTTGAACAAGTGCCAAGTCCCCACGTGAACAAGTGCCAGGTCCCCACATGTCCCAGGCCTGAAACGGAGGCAGAGTCAAAGCTAAAATTCAAAGGCAGACAGGGTGGGCCTAAAAAAAGGCTAAGTATAAAAGTGGTCATGGAAGAAGCCACGTGTCAACTTTACACATCTCTAAGGGTAAATCCAAAAGTGGAGACCTGAAAAAGTTCTAGCTCGCCACGTAGCCCAAGGTACAAAAAGGTAAGAGGGGCCATTGAAAATTCTAAGGACCTGTGGAGGCTTCTAAGTGTCAACCCGATGCTCCTTCAAAGGCAATCTTGATCAGGATTTCAAGTGAGCATGGAGCCTCCACACATCCAATCTCAAAAAGGGGACAAAGTTAGGTTGAATAGTCAATGCATGATGATAGGCTGGTGGAGAGTTCCAATTGTATAAATGATGTTAACTCAAGGGTCAAATAAAGAGAGGGTTTCAGGACAAGTGCCGAGACCACTTCATGTCCTCGGTCAAGAAATATGACCCCGTTGAGCAAAGGACTTAGCCAAAAACATAGAAATTGAGCAGGTCGGCAAAGGAATCCACGTGTCATCCCCATGCCATTTCAAGATAAAAATATACTGAGACCACCCTAAGAAAACCGTCAGCCTTCCACTGTCCCATATTAAAATGGGGGCTCATTTTTCAAACCGGTTTTCCTACCCTTTTCGTACATATCCAATACAAACTTCAAAGGGGAATATTTTTCGACTCTGGGATCAAAATATTACAAATTTGACACCATTGGAAAGGTCTTGGCCTCATCTACACCATGGAGATCTAGAACTTTAAGTTTGGGGAGGTTAGGTGGGAGAAAATGGAGAAAAGTATTCCAGGCCATTAACGTAGAATTTGATCTCTTCAACTACCCAAGACGATTTGATTTGATCTGTGAAGAACCGAAGTGACATATTATGGGAAGATTTATAGAAGTCATTGATACTTAGTGGTTGAGCTTTCAAAATGGGATTTAATGCATA
The DNA here is from genome assembly GCA_018340775.1 of Taxus wallichiana var. yunnanensis. Classification (NCBI taxonomy): domain Eukaryota; kingdom Viridiplantae; phylum Streptophyta; class Pinopsida; order Cupressales; family Taxaceae; genus Taxus; species Taxus wallichiana. Next base: position 178,349,644 of record CM031234.1, read on the forward strand.
TCTCAGGGTGGTTGGATCAGGATTCAAATTCTTCCCTCTTCTCTCTCCCATTCTTCCTATATATTGTAATAAAGGGGTACATTCAAATGGTTGTTTGTTTTTATTCTCTACCTCCCCTCTTTTCTTCCTCAAGGTTGAAAATGGAGTTCTAATCCTCCCCTGATGGCTCTATAATGGTGTTTCTTACCTCTTGCCCACTGATGGTGCACTGTGTAAAATTTTGGAGCAATAAAATCTATTTTGTGATGCATCTACCCATCCTTGGCTTATTTTGTTGTCTCTCCTTACCTCTCATTGTCGTAGGGTATACTATGCATACTTTTGATGTCTGTTGTAGGATTGGGAGCTGTGTTTAATGGGTTTTTGAAGCTGTGTTTTGTGTGAAATTTATCTCTAGTTTGTGGTGTGTTCTATCCGCCCTCTCCTATGCTCACCTCTCTCCATTTAGGTAGTTGGGTCTATGATCATCTACTTCCTTTTCTGGTGTATCAACACTTTAGTGTAGGCTCTTTTACCCTCCCTCTCTCTATCCCCTTGGAATGGTTATATTAGGATAGAATAGGTTTTGCATGCGAGTGGATTATCTTATGGCAGGTAGTTTAGGAAGAGGAACCAACCTTATCTAGAGAGTTTTACCATTTAGAAATTCCCACACTTTGGGAAAAATCAATGTTATGTGAATCACACCAAATTATTCCACCTTTAAAAAGAATATCGATGATCATTTGGGGGTCTTTGTGATTTTGCACTAACCAATACCAAGAAACTCAATAATAGCCTCGTCGTTCTAAATGATGTTGATGGGTATGTGTTTTGTTGGTCCCAATTCATGAGTGATGGGTAGATTATTTTTAGTGTTTGAGTTATAGAGGATATGATGAGTGTTATGGTTAGGATAACCACGTCACAAAATAAGTTTATGGAGAAAAGGTCTTAGTAAAGACTACACATGGAATAAGTTTCACTTTCATTTTCAGACATATTATCTTCACATTCAGAAGAGGCATCCTCATCATTTAAGGAGTGATATTCATATAGATGAATGCCAATACTAGACTTACCCATTACATGTTAAGGTATTGGAAGATATTCCAACAAACATTGTTCTTGTTGGCCACAACCACATCCTCTATATCCCATAGTAATAATTATTCAGTTAAGAATAACATACTTGGGTGATTGGTAACATAAATCCATTTCATCATCTTGAGGATGAAAAAATATCATTGAGTATCCTTTCATATTATAGTAAGCCACCAGAGTGAAATTGTCAAAGGGAAATTCTCCTTGATCTTTGGAACTTGTAACACAACCTACCATGTAATTTGGCAGATAGGGGAATGTTTTGAGCCATAAGGGCTTGTTGTAAATCATATTCTCCACAACCATTTAGTCTAACCTTCATCTCCCATGAAGAAAAATGAGTTTCGAGGTGGAATCACCTTTGTCATTAGTAGACAAGGTATCTAGATCCACTCATGAAGTGAGGGATTTAGATAGAACAAAACAACAATCATCATAAAGGGACACTCATATATGGTGGGAACATAGCCTGAAAATGCTCTGTAATGAAAAAATGGTTGGGGATCTCCTTGTATAGTAAGTGTTTTTCTTCATGTTGCAACTTTAAACACTAATGATATGTTGAAGGTATGAATTGCATGACATGGATCCATGGGCGCCACCGAGTAAGATGTTATAAGGAGATCAGATTCTAAGACAAGAAACTTTGTATCATGGTTTATAGGACCCATTTCCAATGAGAAAGTGATTATTCTAGCTGATTTTCATTCTTTATTGTCATACACCTTTATGGTGATGACCTTTGTCTCCAAGTCATCTGTACACCCTAGTTATCAAACTAGCTTAAGAGTAAAAATATTTAGACCCGATCTACCATCCACAAGCAATCTCTTAACCTTCTTATGTTAATTATTAATTCAATGTGTAAGGCCGAGGCTATGGGAGGGATTTTCTACTAAGAATTCCTTTATACTTTTGAAGGTTATGTGTTCTATGTTAGTGCTTGATTTGATCTTACCCTTTTATCCAATGTATGCCTTTAAAACATTCTCTCTAACTATTCGAATGCGAATGAAGACCTTATGTTTAGGGAGTTGATCCTCTTTTTTGGTTGAGGATTGTGAAAGTGTGTCATTACTAAAAAACCCTATGAAATAGGTTGAAAAAATTATGGTTTATCCCTTTTGAATGTTTCCCTTGTTTTCCTTAGTGTAAATTATAGACTGCAAACACTTCTATGACTTGGCGGGTATTTGAAGAAAAAAATTAAGAAGTCGTGGAAGTGAGGAACATCACCACAGAAGCAAGGAAGGTTATCCACATGTCCCTCTAGAACATCATTGAGAAAGATCAAGAAAATCGGGATCCTCCAAGTTATGACGGTCGACCTCGTGGCTTAAGTGCGACAGGGCAGCCCAAGTGGGCTAAAAATTCAAAACGAAGAAAAAGAATGCACATACCCCTAGTTGTCACCCAAGTGTAACTTCAAAAGAGAATAAGTCTATGGAAGGAAGGAATGTTCCAAAAAACAAAGAAAAGGCCTCGTAGATTGATATTCAAAGACATGCTACTCTAAGTAATATTGTAAGCTAAGGTAATAGTGCAAGGTGAGATGCAGATCATAATGAAGTGAATCAAATCATCCAGATGAGCTGCATGAGGTTTTAAAAATCTTTTATACACTAAGGGATGGAGAAAAAAAATGGCATGATACCATTGGATGTGTTGTGATGGGTTTATTTTACAAACAATGTTGATATCAAGCCCAATAGTTTTGAATCCAAAAAATAGAGGAGAATTACATGAAAAAGGATAAGGAATTATTTGAAAGTAGTGAGATTGATTGCGGAACTCAGAAATGATCACAAAAGAGAATTACATAGATCAAGCTCAAAAAATTGAATTGTAGAATTGTAAGCAAGGCCATGGGAATACAAGAAAATAATGGATCAGTGCATGGATGTATCGAGCAAGGTAGACCTTGATATTTGTTCCCCTAAATCATTATTTTATCTTATTATAACTATTATCCTTGTTTCATGAAAATTGAATATCACTTTGAAGCAGTTTCAGACATAAATCAAAATTGGGGTTCTATAGGGGCCCCAACCCATGATGAAAAAAGTTACATACATATTTGGAAACTACATCAAAAATAAACAAGAAAAGAAAAACACTCATCCATCCACTACTCCTACTTTGAAATCTCCTCCAAATGGGGGGATCTTGTTCAACAACCTATTCTTCCTTGATATGAATTCATTTGAACCTTGAGTTGTCTGAGAAAATACAACTGACCCCACTAGATTTGAGACATCCCCATATCCATCAATGATTCAAAAATATTTCTAGGACCATCTATAATATCCCCTAGCTCAATCTTCTTCTAATAAGAAGATACCCAATCCAAAATATCTAAACCACTTGTAGGAAATGCCATTTTCCCTTTTACCTTGTAATAAGTTGATTGGATAGGAGTAGAATGAGGAGGGGGAATTTAGAGTGGCTGGAAGAGTAAGCACTATGACCCTTGAACATGATGGAGCAAGAGATTTAGAACTATACTCGCCCTGTGCCTCCTCATGAAAGGTGGATGATCTCTTAGAAGATCAACATGCCGAGGTCCTGATAATATTTTCTCCATCAAAGAAGCCCGCTGCATTGGAATGGAAGGTTGGAGAGTAGAATTTTCCTTTCTCTCCTTAGTGGTAGATAATGATGCTTTAGAACATTGAGGAGATGAAGGCCCTACTTCTTCCTCATCCAAAATAATAATTGTGGGTTGAGAGATTAATTCTCCCCTCTTCCTTCTTGAGTATGGTACTGGTATGGTGGATGGTTGGGATGGCACAGGTCTTGCTTGACCTTTTTCTAGAGAAATGATTCTCTTCTCCAGTTCATTTACTTTATGAGAAATGGTGGGTACTTGTATCAATTGAAGTCTTATCATAAAGTACGTAAGACTCCTTGGGAACCTCTTTCAACAAAAAAAATTATTCATTGCACAGAAAGGGACACTTATATTCAACCATGCCTATCACAATAGGCCTCCTCTCAATCTAAAATATCTTTAACTCTTGAATTTTTTTGGTATTCCCACCCGAAAGAGATGATAACACATCGATTGGAAGGAAGAGAAAAAAGATTGATCTTGATCAATCTCAAAATGAGGGAAATCCTAACTTCTTGATATGTCAAGGCCATTTGCTATCCCCTGGGTCAAAAATTTCAAATAGAGCCTTGAAAAATGCTTCATCTGGGCTGTTAAATCAAATATTTGATTTAAATCTTTTGAGGATATTTATTTCAAGCTAGTTGCCACAACTAATCTTTCCATTACACCAAAAAAATCCTCGTAGTAGCTTTTCAAGTCTGAAAATGGAAGGAGGATATATACCAATGAAGAAGTGAAGCTGAATTTATAATGAAGATGGTACAGATGAGATGAACTGGATGAAATCATTTCCATCAAATGAAGAAGGATTTTTCACTCAGCTCACACAAAGGAAATAAATCTGAAATATATTGGCATCGTGCAAACAAAATATATTTGGACTTGATGTGACACAATTTATGGAAAATTATTCATCCCAGAAAGACACAAACATGAGTGTGTGTTGTTCAAGATTGATCCTCAAAAGTGAAAGGGATTTACATGTCACATCAAGCCATATGGAGGCACCTGAAAAATTATCAAAAGGGGTTTCTTTTCCCACCAAAAGGGAGAAACAATTAAAAAAATGCAAAAAGGAATGACATAGTGGGAATAACTCATAACTTTTCCACCTAGCAACATAAGACAAGATATTTTCAAGAGAATAATAATAAAATAGATTGTATGCTGTAAAGAAGAATATTCTCTTAGAGATTCATGATTTTGGGGGAAAATGGAGAATGAGTGAATGAGTGAAATTGTATAAATGCGATGAGAACACTCTCGCATAGGGGGTTAAAATTTTCTAAACTTTTAGAGAAGAAAGGAGAGAACCTATTTGTACTTGCTGAAACTAAACCAATATGAGATATCCAAACTATTATTCATTTATTCCCAAGACTTCTCACTAAGATTATTACATTGTATAGTCATTGGAAAATATTGAGTTCATAGTTGTTGTGTCCCCTTATTGAAGAATTGGTGTTTCTTGAATCAATTTATGTGTATTCTCACGAGCACTATTGCTTTGTTTAAGATGAATTGTTTTGAATCGATTTTCTACATTTTTGTTGTAATCTTATGCTAATTAATATCTATGAATTACATGAATTTGTAGTGAAAATAGTGAACATTTGGTAACTATAATTGCATGATTGATGGAGCTATTATCCAAAATGTGCCCCTACTCATTTTTGTGGCTAACTCCTTGTGTTCTTGCCTCTCTTGTGCCTCAGTCTCCATTTTTTGGTTTTCAGGCACTCAAATATTTTTGGAAATGGCACCATTGGATAGAGCTCTCTCTCATCTTTCCAGAAAGGTAAAGTTTTCCTCCTAACTCCTCATATTTTTCAAGTTATGGCTTGGCGAGTTCTTGTGGGAAATTTTCCCCTTGGAATCCCGGAGCCAATAGGAAAGCGCCACATGTCCCGGGAGGTGGTGAAGTGCGGGATTTTGAAAAAAATTCAAAATGCAAAAAGAGGTAAAGTTCGAAATTTTTTCCTGCCAATCCCTTTTGGGCGAGCTTTTTGCCCTAAATCTTCAAACGGCCATAACTTTCGATCCAAAGCTCATATTTTCACATTATTTATATCAATGGAAAGCTAGTAAAATTATCTACATGATTCCATGGTCAATTTTGAATTTTGGTTCAGTTTTGAGGAGAAAATCAAAAACGCTTCTGGTATGCGCCATGGATAGAACTAACGTTTCAACAACCAATTTTAATGCAAAATGGGTCGCATTCTTCTCAGCAAAGATGGTCAAAAATGTTGGGGATGGGTTTTCAGGTCACCCATGCTGTTTTTAATGCATTTTCGTCAATGAGGAATGGCTCCCATGTTTTTCACATTTTCTCTCTCGGGTTTGACCCATGCCTTTGAAAAAGCCATATTTGGCTCATTTTTTAAAAGGGGAACACTTTTTTACACGAGAAAGCTTTTGTTTTCACTTTCAACAAGTGATTTTGGCAATTATTAGACCTTCCAGGATTGTAACAGGTTTTGTACCTCTTTGGTGTTGGAATACAAGGATTTTGATGTTGAAAATGACAATGCAAGCTCGTGAATGCTTTCAGTCCTTTGTATGTGTTATTTGCTTCATTTCAAACCCTTGTTTGACTTATCAACTTTGTGCATAATGTTTTATGTTGCAATTTCTGATTTGTGTCAATTTGCATGAGCAAGAAGTTCTCACCACTCCTTTGGTGTATCACCCTTATCAGTTTAGTTTTAATTTTTACATTTCTTATCCCTGTCTCCTTACAAATTAAGATAAAATTAGGATCTGAACCTCTGCAGTTGTGTAAATAATAGATCTAATTAGAGGATTTTGAGGAACCAGCCTCTAATCTAGAGATTCCTCTCTCATCTTGTAAGTCCCACACTTGGAGAGAGGTTTTAATGTTGTGCAATCACACTGGATGCCCTAAACATCAACTTAGAACCTTGATTTGCATCCAGGGGTGCTCGATTTTCCACAACAGTTTTGGCATGTCCAGTGGGACCTTAGAGGTCTCATTTTTACTTGCAGCAAAGTTGATGTGCATCTGCTACAATTTTCTTGCTTCAAAAGAGCTATAAATTACACATCTGGCGACTCCAAGGGAAAGAATCAGCTGGTTTTAGCAGTGTAGACCTGAAAACTCATGAGAAGAATCACTACAAGGTCAAGAGCTGGAGAAGAAGAGGCGTTGTTTGAATATCTACAGTTATCTCCAAGAGTAAGGAAAAGTGGGAGGAGAATCCAAAGGTCTCCATCTCCACCAAATAGAACTCTCTCAACTCCTCCACCTGGTAGGCCTTTCATTCAATCAACAAGGGTTCTAAGGCCAATTAGAATGGCACAAAACAACCCCTATGTCAATTTCACTGGCAGCAACCTACTTTCTCTCAATGCACAACATCCAATTCCAATTGCAGCCTTGAGGAACATTCCATACTTCACCTGCGAGAATTAGACTACTCCAGGTGATCATGTTAAAGACATTGCCAACCTTTGTGCAATTCATGAAATCAATGAGATGCAAGTGGCTGTCAAATTGTTAGCATCTTCATTCAAGGGGAAAGCATTGCAATGGTTTAGAAGTCTTGCCTCAAGTTCTATTCAGAATTGGAACCAGCTATGTATAGCACTTCATGAGCAATTTGGAGAGAAGGGAGACAACTTGTCTCTTTTGGAGCAGCTGACAACCATCAAGAGAGCTCCCAATGAGTAGCTGACTGATTTCAACTTCAGATTTCAAAGGACTTGGGAGAGAATTCCAGTGGCAGTTAGGCCAACAGCAGAAGGTGCTTTTCTTTACTATCTCAAAGCTCTAAATTCTGATATTTCTATGTTAATTCAGTCCATGGGAGGCACAACTATCCCCATTGCTTATAGCATTGCCATTAGAGCTGAAAATTATTTGATCCAAGCTGGCAAACTAGCCCCTAGACCTCCCATGCCATTGTTTCCAAGTTTAGAGAGCCCAAACACTAATCAAGCACCTAATTTGGCTCCTTCTCCCACTCCTAGAAATCGAGTTCAAATTAAGCTTCTACTTCATCTCCAAGTGCCCCAAATGAGCTTTAAGAAGTCATGAATCAATTACAAAATTTAGGTAATCAGCTGGTTACTCTCAAGAGGCAACAAGCCCAAGGTTTTAGACCTTCTTATTAGCCCCAAGCTCAGCCTAACAGGCAGCCATACCAACCACAAAGACCTCCTAATCTAGCTGCAAATATAAATCAAGCAAGGCCTCCTGCCAACAGACCATTTCAGCCCTATAATCCAAATGCTATATCTGCCTCTAAGGCATTGGTGCCAACACAAAACAACGTTGCTCAAGAGTATGATTGGTGTTTTCCATGCAATGAACCTCACAACCAATCTATGTGTTTCAACGGTGCCTTGAATCAAGCATTAATGGTGACAACTATTGGTGTGGAGGGTGAGGGCAGTCAAGGAAACAACCAACAACAAGAAACATTCTAGCAGCAATCAGCTCCAAATGACACCACACTTGTGAACTGGTAGGCAGAGGATTTTTGTGGCATAAATCAAACAGTCTCTCAAGGTGTTGCAGCCAACACAAGGTCAAAAAGAAGGAATTTGGGTGAAGAACAACCATTAGCTCCAACCAATCCACAACCTTTTATGGCTCCACAAATGGTTGGCAAACAAAATCTAGTTGTAAATGCACAAGGGCAGCCAAGAACAGCTCCTAGACCAACTCAAATACCAGTTGTTGCTACCCACATGCAAGGAGTGAATATGCAAACCAAGGGACAACAAAGAGATCCTTCATCACCATTTAGTATCATTGATCAGATGAAGAAGACAAATGTAAATATATCAATGTGGGAATCCCTATCTATCCCAGGCCAAAGAGATTTGCTACAAGCTGCCATGAAGGACTGGCCAACTTCGAATCAACAAGTTTAGATGTAAGAGAAAGTGCTCACAAATGCTGCCTAGCCTGAAGGGAATCATGGAGGATAGCAAGGTAAAATGTTGAAGCCCCCTCCTTTCTATGTTTCATTAATCATTGGAAATTAGTTAGTGCACAATTGCATGATAGATTCCGGGGCAAGTAGCTCAGTGATGCCCAAGAAAATAGCTGATTAGCTAGGACTTCAATATGAAACCATATCCAAAGGGGTAGTGTAGCTGGATGGGACAAGAATGTGATTGGGGTGATTAGAAACTTGATTTTTACCTTGCATGCATGTCCAAATGTTGTTGTTTTACAAGATGTATCAGTTATAGACCTTCCACCACTCTTTGCCCTATGTTTGTTAAGAGATTTCATAGCTAAGATTGGAGGATATTTGTCTCGCTGATTGGTCACACATCTTTATTCGAGAATGAGGTATGGAACTAAAGCTACAATCAGGTCTCGAACCTATTGCAAACTTCCACATTGAGCCCTACACTCCAAGTCAAATCAATGCCAATTGTTCAGCATTTGATCAAGAAGATAACCCAAGCACTGATGAAGCTAACACTAAGGTTGGAAGCATCCTGGATCTAACTCTTGATGAATGGGAAAACAAGGTACATGCTTTTGATCCTTATCAAGAAGTAGAAGAATCTGAGCTAGGGGTCTATTGCATACATGAAGAAGATCAGCCCATCCCTAGCATCACCAAGCCAAACTATAAGGATGACAATGAGGTATGGCAGCTGTTTTTTGATGGATCAAGGAGTAGACAAGGTGCAGGAGGTGGAGCCATGCTTGTTTCACCTCAAGGAGTAAAGTACTATTCAGATTTTAGATTTCAGTTTGCATGCTCCAATAACACTATTGAATATGAAGCCTTGGTGCAAGGGATGCATTGGGTAATAAAGAGAGGAATAAAGAACTTGCAAGTCTTTGGTGACAGTGAGTTGATTGTAAATCAGGTCAAGGGATAGCATGCTGCCAAGAATGATCTACTTAAGTGCTACAAGAACAGGGTGTGGGACCTCATGGAAGATTTTGAGGGTTTTGGCATCAAATCCATTCCTAGGAAAGAAAACCAAGCTGCTGACAGGCTTGTAGCAGTTGGGGCAGCCTTTGATATTGTGGAAAGCATTCAAAAGGACAAGGTACAGCCAAACATCCATGTGATTGTGAGGCCTTCAGTGCCGGATAACAATGTTAGTTGGAAAGTGTTTGAGAATGACCAGCAAATCATCCATTTCTTACAAGAAGAAGCTAAGTTCTCAGCTAAAAATCAGGAAAAATTAGAACAGCAGTATGGTGACCAAGTGGTACAGCTGAGAACTAACAAGCTGCCTAAGGGACTTATCACTTTGGAGTCCATTTTCAATCCCAATGATCAGTTTAGGAAAGAGAAAGCAAACATTCAGGTCAAGAGAGAAGATTCAGTATCCATCTTGGTGGAAGAGAACAAACCATTGCAAATTGGAAAGATGACAACTAAACAAGAAAGGTATGAGTTCATACAGTTGTGTCAAGAGTTCCCTAATGTGTTTGCTTGGAGCTACGAAGATTTGAAAGGTTTCAATCCCAAGTTAGCTTAGCACACCATTGAGTTAGACCCAAATACTAAGCCCATCAGGCAGAAACAAAGGCCAGTCAATCCACACATGGAACCTCTCATGAGGAAGGAATTAAACAAGTTGATTGAGTCAAGAATCATATTCCCAATCAAGCATTCTAGTTGGGTTGCCAACTTAGTTCCAGTCAGAAAGAAGAGTGGAGAGATCAGATTGTGTGTTGACTTCAGAGACTTGAATAGAGCATCTCTCAAGGACCATTACCCACTCCCTTCTATGGAGCAAATTTTGCAAGTTGTGGCTGGCTCCGAGAGGTTTTCACTACTTGATGGCTACTCGAGCTACAATCAGATTATGGTGAAGGAAGAAGATCAGTTCAAGACAAACTTCAAGAGAGGGTTGAAGCCGTAAGAGCACTACCATTGCCAAGCCACAAGAAAGCCCTTCAGAGTTTCTTGGGGAGGATAAACTTTGTTCGGAGGTTTGTCCCAGATTTTGCAGCCCTTGTCAAACCTATCACCAAAATGTTAAAGAAAAGCATGGCTTTCAAGTGGATAGCATAAGGCAAGGAGAGTCTTGAAGCAATCAAAGAAGCCATCTCTCAAGCACTAACCCTCATCAATCCAGACTTCTCCAAGGATTTCATCCTCTATGCATTTGGAGGTAATGATACTATTTCTGCCATTTTGGTACAGTAGAACAAGGACAACGATGAGTAGCCAATTGCTTTCTTCAGCCAGAACCTAGATGACTATGAGGTGAAGTATTCTTTTATTGAGAACTATGTACTTGTAGAAATCGAAGCTTGAAGAAATTCAAGCATTTAGTCTCAAACAACAAGGTCCAGTTGCTGGTCTCTCATGTTGGGGTTAAAGACTTCCTCCTCAACAAAGATTTGAATGAGAAAAGGGCAGGTTGGATCACTCATGTCATGGAGTATGACATTGAGATCAAGGTCACCAAGCTGGTAAGAGGAAAAGGATTGTGTGAGTAGCTGATTTTGGGGAAGCAAAAGAAGTATGCGATGAAGAAGAGGTTGTTTTGTCATTCAAGACAACCATGAGCCAAGTGGCACTCAAGAAGAAAATAATGTTGTCCCCACTCCTTGCTGGACCCAAGGTATAATGCACTTCCTAAGCACAGGCCTATGCCCTCCGGAGATGAACAAGACCCAAAGAAGATACTTCAGATTGCAGGTTGTCCCATATGCCATTGTTGATGGAGTTTTGTTCAAGAAAGATGTGAATGGAGTACTGCTGAGATGCATTAGCACAAATCAGATTCATAGGGTGTTGGAAGAGTTCCATGGTGGACCAGTTGGTGGCCATTTTATGTCGCGAGTGATAGCTCTAAAAATTATGAAGGCTGGTTATTATTGTCCCAAGATTTTTAGTGATTTCTTTGCATGGATCAAGAGGTGTAAGAATTGTGCATTCTTCACAGGAAAAGAGAGACTTGCTGCCCTTCCATTGCATCCAATCTCAGTTGACCAGCCATTCATGCAATGGGGTTTGGACTTCATTGGAGTCATTAATCCCAATTCAAGCTAAGGGCACAAATGGATTTTGACAACCACAGACTACTTCACCAAGTGGATCAAGCAAGAGCGCCAAAGAGGCAAATGAGTCTAGCATCTTAGACTTCTACAAGGGCATAGTAACCAAATTTAGCATGCCTGCTACAATAATCTCAGATAATGCATTGGAATTCATTGGATCCAAGGTGATTGAGTGGGCTGTCAAGAACAGGATCTACCTAAGTACTTCATCAAACTATTACCCTCAAGGTAATGGCCAGGCTGAGTCTACAAACAAGAACTTGTTGAGGATCATTAGGAGAACTCTTGATGAGAATCAGAGGTCTTGGCATACCAAACCAAAATCAGCCTTATGGCCGATAGGATAACTCCCAAGAGATCCACGGGTAACTCTCCATTCGGGGGCTTGTCTATAGAAGAGAAGCAATCTTTCCCATGTCACTCGAGTTGCCAACATTGGAACTCATGAAGCAGTTAGAGTTGCTAGAGTTTGGGCCCATGGAGGTGAGATATGCAGAGTTGATGGAGCTTCAAGAGATCAGAGATCAGGCATCCCAAGCAATGGAGAAGGATCAAGCTTTGATCAAGAAGACCTTTGACAGGAAGGCCAAGAGTAGATCTTTCTAGGTTGGAGATCTAGTGTTAAAATGGGATGCAGATAGAGCAAAACCGGGAAGGCATTCAAAATTTGATGCCATTTGGAGTGGCCCATACATGGTCACAAAGTGCAAGAACAACAATGCTTTCCAATTGTCTTCATTGGATGGTGAAGAACTATAGATTCCAGTCAATGGAATCTATCTCAAGCATTGCTTCTAAAGGGAAATTCTCCACCTTGTAAATATTAGCTTAGGTTTCCATTCCTTCAAGTGCTTGTGCACATTGTTTTGTTGTAGGTTAGTTTTTCTTTCCCTAAGTGCTTTGGCATAGCTTGCTATCCCTGGAGATGTTTTGCAGTCCTTGCTTCCATCAGGTGATATTCCATCTTCCTCCTTGCAACATTCTAAGTCAGTTGGGGTTCCAAATAGAAAATTTGATGACTGCATGCCCAATGGACTGCTTCAGGCAACTGGTATTTTCATCTAGCAGGCAGATGACCCCTCTGAGTCGCCAAAATTGTTATCCAAAATGTGCCCCTGCTCATTTTTGTGGCTAACTCCTTGTGTTCTTGCCTCTCTTGTGCCTCAGTCTCCATTTTTTGGTTTTAGGCACTCAAATCTTTCTAGAAATGGCACCATTGGATAGAGCTCTCTCTCAGCTTTCCAGAAAGGTAAAGTTTTCCTCCTAACTCCTCATATTTTTCAAGTTATGGCTTGGCGGAGTTCTTGTGGGAAATTTTCCCCTTGGAATCCTGGAGCCAATAGGAAACTGCCACATGTCCCAGGAGGTGGTGGAGCATGGGGATTTTGAAAAAAATTTCCAAATGCAAAAAAGAGGTAAAATTCAAAATTTTTTCCCGCCGATCCGTTTTGGGCCTGTTTTTGCCCTAAATCTTCAAACGGCCATAACTTTTGATCCAGAGCTCAGATTTTCACGTTCTTTATATCAATGGAAAGCTGGTAAAATTATATACATGATTCCATGGTAAATTTTGAATTTTGGTTCAGTTTGGAGGGAGAAAATCAAAAAATGCTTCTGGTACGTGCCCATGGACAGAACTGACGTTTCAACAACCAATTTTAATGTAAAATGGGTCGCATTCTTCTCCAGCATGGTCAAAAATGTTAGGGGATGGGTCTGTTAGGTCACCCATGCTATTTTTAATGCATTTTGGTTAATGAGGAATGGCTCCCATGTTTTTTCATGTTTTCTCTCTCCTAGGTTCGACCCATGTACTGAAAAAGCCAGATTTGGCTCATTTTTCAAAGGGGAACAATTTTTGCATAGCAAGCTTCTGTTTTCACTTTCAACAAGTGATTTTGGCAAGTATCAGACCTTCCAGGGATTATAACAGGTTTTTCTGCCTCTTTGGTGTTGGAATACAAGGATTTTGATGTTGAAAATCACAATGCAGGCTCTGTGAATGCTTTTAGTCCTTTGTATGTGTTGTTTGCTTCATTTCAAACCCTTGTTTATAGCTTATCAACTTGTGCATGATGTTTTATGTTGCAATTTCTGATTTGTGTCAATTTACATGAGCAAGAAGTGCTCACCACTCCTTTGGTGTATCACCCTTATCAGTTTAGTTTTAATTTTTGCATTTCTTATCCCTGTCTCCTTACAAATTAAGATAAAATTAGGATTTGAACCTCTGTAGTTGTGCAAATAATAGATCTAATCAAAGGAGTTTGAGGAACCAGCCTCTAATTTGGATATTCGTCTCTCATCTTGCAATTCCCACACTTGGAGAGAGGTTTCAATGTTGTGCAATCACACTGGGTGCCCTAAAAATCAACTTAGAACCTTGATTTGCATCCAGGGGTGTTGTTGATTTGCCACAACAGGAGCTTTCCTTCATAATGTGGTAAATGGTTTTAAAATCAACTTGTATCTATTTTATCTAAGATTTTTGTTAGTTCTTTCGTATTTGAAATTTATTTGATTGGATATTGTTAGTATTTTTTTGAGTGTTTTCCATGAGATTTTGTGTTTTAATTCTCAAAGTTTATGTGAAATCCTATGTTCTTGGGCTTCCATGAATACACACCTTCTATTTCAAGAATTGTTTTGGACTGTGTGATCCATATTTTACATCAAGGAAAAATTTACGTGGTATATGTAAGGTTTATTTTTAGTTTTTCATATAATAAACTGTATCCTTCTTAACTTCCCAAAAATACATCAAAATTTCAACCAATAACCATCAAATCCACTAGAACTACCCCTACTTGCACTATTTAGGCATAAATACTATGGAGATTTGTTAAATTTGTCCATCCTTTGTCCAAATTATGTAAGAGAAAGTTAGAATTTACAATTTTCTTTAGTAACCCGAGCCTTTATAGAAGATATCTACATTTTCTAGTGTGACAACTCATGAGAGTTAGATGATGTTGTATTGACCATGTCTTCTTGAGGATTCCTTTTCACATCCCTGAGAAAGTGAGTTTAAATATTGTTGTTATATCCATTCCTTTTACAAATACAGGTTACAAAATGGGTCCTCTCACCCTGGTTGTAGGTAGAACCTAAAGTAGTAAGGTAGGTCATACCCTTAGTGGAGGTGCTATCCAATATTCCCCAAGTCAAAGTGAAAAGAGACTACCAGATCTATCCCTAGCTACAAAATGATTCAAATCATGGTTTGTCTTTCTCTAAGCATCCTTCTTAGCCTGTTGATGTTGCTCGGCTTACAAGGTGGGAATTATTTGGGTACCAACATTCTAAAGGAGAAATTTTCAATACCATGGCATGTAAGTGCGTTGGGTCAATATCAATGGATACTCCCAATCCTGTAAGGTTTTGCAAAGGATATCCTTATGGACATTAGAAATATTTAGAAGGTCTAAGATTGAAATCTTAGTTGTGGTCTTCTCTAATTGATCTAACACATCATAGTGACTCTCTTAAGGAGAATGGGGAGGAGGTTATGAGATAACAAGGAAAGCTCATCACATTTCCATGGTACACTCTATCTCTCTAATTTTGATCATGTTGATATATTCAACAAGTGAATCAACATAACCTATTAAGGCATAAAAATGGTATGTCTTTAATACGTAGTTGGTACTCTTATTTTGAGACAATTTTCCCCAATCATGGTTTTATTTCCTTCATGCTTGGGGAAAGGTTCTTTGAAAATCCCCATATTTGTGTTTGGAGATTTGGTAGGGGTGGAAGAATCTATTTCTACATCACCACTGTCAATCAAGTCCTGAATGTAATGTTTTAATTTCAAGAACTTGTCAGTTTTGTGACCCTTAATGCGATGAAATCCATAGAATTCATTTTCCCTAAACCATGATGGCTTAGGTGCGTCATCCCCATAGGTTTTTGATTCAGGGTATCAAACCATATTGACAAAGCATCTGACTGATTTATTATTGACAATATTAAGTCAAATAGAGGAGTGAAATCACAATGTTTATACTCCGTAGCCAAAGATCCCTTTGAAAGCTTCAAAGGAGTGTGATTTTGAATGGATTATACTCATTTAGAGTTTACTATTCCATCACCAATTTTTTTTTCCTTTTAGGGACAAAATTTGTCTTGTCACTAGTTTTGGAATTGTTATGATGACGTGAAAAGGGCTTTAGGGTCTCTTTGGCTAACAATGCTTTTTGATTTGACTCCCTTTTTCGATTACCTCTTCGAACGTGTTACCATAATGCATTTGCAAGTGGAACATAATGTCAAGGTGGAGGTTGGGAACAAATATACTTATCAACTATTTTTCAGGTATGGAGCAAGGGAAGTGGCTAGCTAACCCTCTCCACCATTGTAGGAAAGCAACAAAGTTCTCATTGTTTTGTTGTTTCACATTGCATAGATCTAGCATGGTAACATCACTCTCTATATTAAAATAAAAGTGATATACCAAATGTTTCACTAGTTATGACCATGTAGATATGGATACGTTGGGGATGTGTAAAACCCACTCTAGCATCTGTCCTCCTAAACTCTATGGGAAGAGGAAAATAATATATTTGTCACTATACGCGACCTCTTTACATGCCATATTAAAATATTTGATATGATCTTGAGGATCAAATTTTCCCCTATATTTATCAAACTCCAGACAATCAAAATGTCATGGGAAGGGTACTTGTAACATGGCTCTATCAAATAGATAAGGGCACAATTCATCAAATTGGTATTTCTTATTATTATTACAAGTTTTTCCTTCTTGTAATGCTAGAAGGGTGTTCTTCATAGTGGACCATTCTTGATTGAAGAGTGGTTATTGTGTGGGTGGCGTAGGCCTATATGAAGGGTTAAATCTAGGTGTATTCCCACCTCTATTCTCTACAAGAAATTATTCATAAGTGTTATTTTTTTTTCCTACCGAGGAATATTTGTTTGGAACTTGTGAAATAGAGCTTTAGGTTTTTCTTTTGGTATAACTTGTTTCAAAAAATTTGGTTGTTCCTTATGTATGTGTGAAGCCAAAATTTCCAATTAGCAAGTGAGAGCTTGTACTTGTTATTCTAATGTTACTTCTCGAGTAGGTATTTCATTACAATCTTCGTTAGGAGGAGGTTTCTCATGATGAGTATGTTCCTCATGGTATTCACAGTGTATTCTAACAACAAGTATTCGATAGTCTCCATTGTTTTCAAAAGGTATCTCCTCATACTTGTCATCCAGAAGTATAGGCATGACCTAGGTTTAATATCTCATTAACAATGTGATGAGGTCGGTGTACTTATTTTTTCCCATAAACCATTCCAAAATGAGAGAAGGGTCTATTGTAGATGGTAATTTGGCCCCTAATTCGACAACACATAAAATAACCTCATGTTTTTTTTTAAACAAGTAATCGTCAATATGGGCGGGATGAATCTCTACATCCACATGAGGAGAATCCTCCTCTCCACCACTATGGTCAATCATGACATTATCCTCTAAAAGAGGGTTTTCACCTCCAAATATATCAAATTCTAAATTTTGTGACCCCATTCTTGTAGTAGGTATACTTGAAACATGGGGTACAATGCGAAAGGTTTCCACTAAGGTTTTATAAAAATTAACCCTAGGAATTTTTTTGCAGTGTAATGATGTTAAGTTGTCACAAAAAGGGTGACTATAAAATAGCCATGAATCCAATAGGTCAATATGAACCTAAGGATGCCAAAGAATAAAGAATGATCTACCATAACAAGGTAATATATGACACAATATTTCTAGGACAATAAAATAACATATAAAGCTCAAATCTAGTGGCAAAAAAAGTTTACTCACTATGTTTTTTTTTCTCGATAGTTTTAAAACCAATAACGACAACACAATATCATAGGTTAGGTCAAGATTGAAATAAACAAGACCTAAAAGATAAGAGAGTGCTGATGCGATCCTCTAACAAGGTATACTAAAAACTAGCTTCTAGACACTAACAAATTTAAATTCTTGTAAAATGGAAGATACAAATGTGAGCATCATAATAACACTATTTGTACACGTTAATAAAAATTTGTAAGAAAACAAGTTTTTAGTATCAAAATGACGTTATAGTGATACTAATAGAGTAACCTCAACACTCAAAAAACTCAAGACAAGGCTATGATGTAAAAACTATGCCTAAGTATATCAAGGAATTACTATGCGTGTGAGTAGTGTAATAATACAATCTAGAGATTTAGGTCAAGTTTCACAATGGAAATAAGACGTAAATATCATAATTGTATGGCTACAACACGGGAAGTGTAACAAATAAAAATAATTAAGTGATAATACCACCTAACTACAATGATAATAAGTCTCAATATGGGTTTGAGACAAAGGGCCTACTAGAACTTGATGATGTACCATTCACACTTTCAACACTTGCATTTTGACATTACAACCTAGTCATGCAAGTAGACTACAAAAGTGGTGGACATAATTATTTCTAGTGGTATCGTGTATGTTTGTTCTTCTTTTGTCTCAAAATGAGCAACAAGAAAACAAAGGATTAGACCAAGTTTCAAGGAAAAATACTTGGTGTAACTTTGGCAAAGTTTCGCCTTGTCTTAGGACAAGTGAAAAACTAGGAAAAAGTAACACTAAATAGATTTCATGATGAAATGTCACGTGGTTTCAAATTTAAGAGATTATTTTCCTTGTTCAAAAAACAAGACTTTGAATCCAACAAAGTTTTCACTTTGTGAGAGCTCTTAAGTATAATATCTAAGAAAAAATTGGCTCTAAGATGAAAAGATTCGTATTAGTTCTCTCACCTAGGTTATAAAAAAACTACCTCTGGAAGCTCGATTTACCAAGAAATTCACACTGACTAGTCTTGGAGTATCTTGGATTTAATTTACCCCTTCATTATAGTGAGAAATGGATTACGTCTGGTTGTATTTTCACTGGGGTCACAATGGAGGTAACTTTGACTCTAATCTTTCAAGGCATACTAATCAATTGGGTAGTGTGGAGCACTTTCCCATTTTATTCACAAGGTTCCCTCTTGCGTGAACTACTTTGGGGTTCCTAGGAGCATTCCTCTTGTTATCTTAAGGCTTATGCCAAAGGAATTTTCTCCTAGTTAAGTGGACGAGATTTAGCTCTTAACCAAACCTGCACATACAATGTTTTGCAAAGTGGTGTATTTTCTTATCTTTTGGATTAAGAAATTTGGTTTAGACCACCATTTGGAAACCTACATCACACATGTATGTTAGAATTTGGTTTGAAGAGAGTTCTCCTTTCTTTGGCTAGCGTTAGGTCCTTCACATAAATGGTTAGTAGTTCAAAAATATCTACAATATCATAGAAAGAGGATTAAATGTTGTTTTTGGTTCTCAAGATCATCCAAGGATGCGAGAGAAGAGCATACAAAAAAATTAACCCAACTTGATAGTAATGGAAATATTGTAAATCAATTGACTACTATAATGTTTTGTAAATCTAGATTTATTCCTAATTAATCCAAGTGTTTTTTTAGTGAAAAACTAAGGTTGTTTTTGGTTCTCAAGATCACACTAGGTGCAAGAGAAGAGCATACACAAGCCTTAGCCTTATTTATTTATCAAATGAAAAATATCTTAAAATAAAATATCATATACATGCCAAAATGAAAGTTTATTCCCTTAAGCATAGAAATGAATGATAATTTTTCCTACTTACTCTAAATTTAGCAAAAAGAAGATAGAGGTGCTTTTGATTCTCAAGATCACACAAAGTGTAAGAGAAGAGAATACACAACCCTATTCCAAACTCATATAAAACATGAAAAAAAATCAATCATCAAACCATAAGAAAATTTTGTTAGAAAACCTGCTCTAAATCAGAAAATTGACAGCAAAAACAACTAAAAATTCCTAGAAAATGATAGAAGTACTATCAACCAAAAGCTGAAATCTTGAAATTTGAGCCAAATTTACCTAAGTGCACCATCATGCCTCCTAGTGTATTAGTGTATCCTATAGAGCATGAGTGCATCCCTTAAAGCAGTAGCACAAATAGTTATGTAGAGGCGTGCCTCTGTCAAAATATCATAGTTGATTTGCATAGGCGCGACCAGTGAGGCGCTAGCACACACTTTGAAGCAATGGCACAGATTACACGTAGAGGACCAAAAATGCAAAGATGCACATACATGACTAGTAAGGTGCATGTGTTTTTGAAGAAGTGTAGATGCACCTAGTAGAGCACATGTGTGGCCTTTGGAGCGCGGGTGCACCCCTTTGAGCGTAGGCGCATACCTTCTTGTAGGTAGTAAAAATATGACTTTCGACAAGTAAAAGTTGAAAAATATCATATGTTTTTCCTTTTGAGGGAATTTTGACATCACTTCACCTCCTTATATCCTACAAAGAACATCAAAATGTAACATCTACTACTAATCTAGTTTTAAACAACTATCAAAATGAAAATTGATCTACAAAACTTTGAAATTTACTCTAAAAATCTTGAAAGTAATCTAGAAAACTTGAAACTAATCTAGAAAACTTGAAATTAATCTAGAAAACTTGAAGCTAATCTAGAAATCTTGAAATATAAAAACTTTGAAACTAAGTTAAAAGCTTAAAAATGAATGCAATGGGGTATGCTCCCACCACGGGTGTGCAAATGAAGACTACTAAAAGTTCCAAGAAAAGCTAAACTAACAAGACTAACACCACATAGTCTAATTAACAAATGCTTATTGAATCTAACAATAGTTACATCAATGATTAAATCTTAATGGAATGCTTGAAATAACTAACATGATATATCAATCTATCTTAGCTAAAGCATGCCTACTTAACATTCAATTTTTAACTAACTTAGACCTAAATAGATCTAGGAGAAATCAAATTGGAGGTTTGTTGCTACTCCAAGGTGAGATGGTCTCTCCAAAAATGACTACAAGATCATATTGGATACCCATCTACTAACCCCATTGAAGACTTGAGGCAAGGATTGAGCTTGGCTATTAATCATATTTCTTATATGATATGCAAATCAAAGCATGGTGTAAAGTTTAAAGGTATGTGGTTAGTCCTTTTTATAGTTTTTCCTTTGAGGAAAACTTGCATCTTGGTGCATGTGGGACTAAAAGCACAAAGTAGATTAAGAATTGTTAATCTGATTAAGGCTTGTTAATCATGATTAGTGAATTAACAAGTGATTAGGATGTGAGGAGCCTTAATCAACCACTTAGGGTCAATTAGGAGGCTAGGATAAGCTTTTGAAGCCTTCTGAGATGTTGTGGAAGGAAGTGGGGTGATTTTGAGTGGTTTGAGCCAATAATAGGGTATATTGATCAAAACAAGAGTAAAATAGGCTTAATTAGCTAATAATTGCTATTTGTCTATTTGCAAGAGGATTTTGACTTATGATTTGTCGTAAAGTGCCATCCTAAATATGAAAGAGGATAAGTAATCAAGAAATTGCTATTAATTAACCAAAATGGTAAGAAACATTAGTTAATTTATAGAAATCACATGTTATAACAGAAATGGTAAGAATGAGAATGATTTGTGTGCGTTTGGCAATAAGATTGCAAAAGTTTAATCTAGGTGTCTACAAAAGGCATTGTGATTAGGCTTATTTCTCCTTCCACAACATTATCTGATAATGATTTTGCATTCATTGGAATAAAACATATTTTATTGGGCCTTGAAGAATGGAATCTACTTAAGCACATCCTCAAACTATTATCCCAAGGTAATGTGCAGAATGAGTCAACAAAAATAACCTTTTAAGGATCATAAGAATGAATTTGGAGGAAAATCAAAGAACATGGCACACAAAATTGAAATCATCCTTATGGGCTGATAGGATCACCCCCTAAAGATCATTTGACAGTTCATCTTTTAAACTTTTCTATGCTAAAGAAGCTAGGTTATCAATATATATTGAGTTACAAGCATTAGATATCACTAACCAACTTGAAATGTTTTAGGTATAAGTAATGTAAGTTAGATATGAAGAGCTCAAGGAGCTAGAAAATTTGAAAGATCAAGCCATGAAAGTAATGGAAAAGGATCAAGCTCATATTAATAAGTGGTTTGACAAGAAAGTAGTGGCTAGAAGTTTCTCAAGAAGGATATTTTGTCCTCAAATGGAACCAAAATAGAGCCAAATGAGGAATGAACTAAAAAAATTATACAATATGGAGTGGCCCTTATCTCTTGTCAAGTTCGAAGCCACACAATACTTTCCAATTGTCAAAGTTAGATGAAGAATAGCTCATGATCCTGGTCAATAGGATTTATCTCAAACATTTCATTTGAAGAAAATGTTCTACATTGTACATATTATATTAGTTTTACTTCCTCTAAGTTATCTTCAAAACATTGTATTACTAGTAGTGTATTTTTATCTCCCTAAGTGCTTAACATAGTGTTCTTGTTGTTCCTGTGTGGAATTTCTAGTTTCAATATTTTGAGTAGGTTACAAAAATATGTAAGTTTAAAATCAAATGAAAATTCATGTTGATTTCACATTTCATATAGTCTAATAAAATTTCTTCATGCTCCTTGCTAAAATTTAGTTATTTTGGGACAATTAGTGAGTCATATTCATAAATTATTATAAATCAACATTCAATAGAAATAATATACAAGAATTTCAAGTTTTTAGATAAGTTTTCAAGTTTTTAATGCATTGAATCCATGCCCAATAGATGCTTCAAGGCCATTGATCTTCCATCTAATAGGTAGATAGCCTCGTTGCATCACCAAATTGTTATCCAAAATACCCCTAGGACATTTTGATGTTTTTGAAAAGTCATGAGCAAGGGGTCATAAGTGAGAGTGGGAAGGAATGAGTTAGTCAAATTTTGCACAAAAAAGGGAAAAATCAACCTTTGGAGGAACATGAGGAACTATTCTTTTGTTCCTCTTGTTCCCCACTTCCATCCTTGCACTGAATTCCCTCTCAAAATGTATTAAATCAACAAAACTAGGTTTGTGGGGAACTCAGGAACAATTATCATATTCCATCACTTCCACAATTGGCTGCAAACACCGAAGGAAAGGCAAGTGTTAATCGAGCAATTCAATCTTCATTGGCATAAATGGAATTTTTCGTGGTTCTTCATGTTCTCCGCATGTCGTGGACGAATTGAATAAGGGACAAAGTAAAGTGGGCATGATAATGGATAAAATAGACATGGAGGGAACAAGTGGAATAAATTGAATGTTCCATTGTTCACCGAATAACCATAAGCACCGATAGGGGAAAGACAAGTTAGTGTAAGTGGTTATGATGGGTTTGGTAGGAACACTTGAATAGTTCCACTATTCCTTCACTTTACCGCCTAATCGCCATAACCAATTCAAGCAATGTGTTTGGTGATGTCTTCCATGGAGGGAACAATGGGAAATGTTTCCTCATCCCCATTATACGATGATCACCCACATCCCTTGATTTTTGGTAAAGTCATGCTTTTAAGGCCCACGGGGAACATTACCAAGGTTCTTCTAGTTCCCCTAAACCCCACAATAACTACACTAAATATAAACTAACCAAATCGGTGGATAAGAAAAAAAAATGTTCCTTGATTCCATGAATTTTCTAAAACTCTTCTTGGGCTGAATGTTAGGTTGTTTCAAGGAAAACCATGAAAACACGAGTTTTGGAGGGTGAAAAACATGATTTTTTGCATCTATTGGCATCTAACCACCTAAACCACCAAATTTAAATTTTTAATGTCACCCATACCTTTCTCATTAGCTCTAATAGTGTGTACAAAAATGATGACATTTGGTCCTTGGTATGTGAAAATGGGCCATTTATGGATTTTTGGTGTCTACCCTTTCTCTATCCATCTCTCTCTCTCTCTTATTTCTTATATATGTAAGTGCTTATGCATGTGAAATGGGTTCTTCTCTACTAGACTTAGATCTCTTCCTTAGAGTTTTGTAATTTACATACCTTAATACCTATGTAACTAAAATTTCACAAGTTTTGCAAATTTTTGCTCTATAAATGCAAGTGGAAATGCTTTAAGTGATATGTAATTATGGTTCATTCCTTTAAATTTAGTGTATTTGATGTGAATCTCTTTCCCTCTTTCTTTCTTTTGAATCTATTCACTTGTCTCTTGCAAAACTTTGTGTTTCTCTTTGATTCTTGTATGTGCGGTTGTAATTATGTCTATATAGGTAAGATTTGAACCCTATTTTAACTTTGGTGCATCACCTTTTTCATTTTTCAACATTTTCTCCCTTTTCAACTTTGGTCCCTATAAATTTGTAGTTTATACTTAGTTTAATTGCATTTTTAGTTTTAGGTTAGTGTATATTGGGCTAAAATAGAAAGAACCGACCTTCTCTAAAGGTTTGTATCACTTTATAAGGTCCAAACTTGGATTGAATCCCATGTTCACCAAAATTTCTATTGTTCATTCATGATCATGTAGAGGGTGTAACTTTTGTGTGATAACAAGTGAATAATGAATATTTTTCTCTTATTGTACCCAAACCATCATGCCAAAGTGGTCACAAACTGAATCATGCCAACCTCGAAATAAAAATTCATAGACGATCCCATATATTTGAATACTACAAAAATCTTCTCAACACTATCCTTGCACATATATACTCAAATTTATGAATCAATCCACGAATCCTAACATAAACTTATGGAAATTTCATTAAATCATTCAAAAATTATCAAATGATTTAATTATTATGTAGATGCAATGCACAAAATGATAAATTAAACCTTTTGAATTCTACCTAAGTAGGAAGTTCAATTTCCAACATAATAAAAAATAATATAATTCTTGAACTAATAATGGAGGTGTTCTTATTCCCTTGTAAAAATACGTGAAAAATGATAGTAGCTTCGGCTGTGAAAAAAATTCAACTTGGAAAATTTATCCTTCGCAATCCTGGTGCAAAATCCAAAATACCATGGTGCACACCAAGGTAGATTACCCAAAATTCAGTACAACCTAATATTTTATTAAAATAAATTAACAACCTTGAGATAGTTCTCACACTTGATGATGCGCAAAATAATGTCAAATTCCTTGGGACTTATGTAGAATTGGAAACTTATTAAGTCCTAGTGGAGAGTGATAATGAACTCAAGAAAAAACTAGATGAGGTCCATGATTACCAAAAATACCAAAGAGAAAATAACTACCCCCTCTGTAGTAAGATTCATAAGATTTAAACACATATGCTCCTTTTGGTTCTTCTAAAGTGTCATTAGATACATGCTTATCAAACAATCCTCCACTACTTAGACCCAATGTTTCACACTTGTGAAAGATAACACAAGTTGTTTGCAGCCCAAAAATAAATATGAATTGAGTATAACATTATAGATGACTTGTGTAAAACTAAATCATATATCACCATGTTTGAGTTACTCCAAATTAGCAACCAAAAGGAAAATTGATACAAATCCTTGTCTCCTCCACCTAAAAAACCAACTCGTAAAGCCATTAATGCACAAATGACCACTTCTAAATAAAATTTAGAATCTCCTCTTTTCTTGCTAACAATTAGAATTCTTGTAAAAATTAGCATTTTTTTGTTGATTCAAAATCTTCTAGAATTATTATGCCATTATCCATTTACTAGTAGTTACTGATTGGCTCATGTGAAATCGAGTTCTTTAGGTGTTACATATGGAAAAAATGGAATTGAATGTGGTTGGAGAACTCTCACATATCTATATGCAACTCATAATAGATCAAAGAGTTCAAAAATTCATTAACATTAAATTAGTGGACATCCCTAAGGCTTATGCAATGATTTGCACTCTCAATGTTTAAGATGAAATGAATTTCTTGCATATTTGGTTACCATGGCATGCCATTACAAATAAAATAAAAATTAATTTTTGGACTGAAGAAATTGCCTAAGTATTGAGAGTAGGGCACACAAATTGGGTACATAGGCACATGCATGTGTCCATAAAGAAGGACACGCTCGTAAAGACGGAGTTCAGGACTTAGCCAATTTTACATGGAACATGCTAAGAATAGGAAAAGCAGATGGAGTGCAGGTCACACAAAGATAAGAGGAAGAAGACTTTGAGGCTAAGAAAAGTCTATTTTGGGAGAAAAGTAGAAGATATAAGGTCATGCATCGACCAAGATAATAATAGGATTAAAGTAGAGTTTAATTATAGATTAATCTATTATTAGCCTTCTTGTAAAAGCATGCAAATTGTTAGCACATGGATATTTTGAGCATGCAATCTATTTTGAGATGTATGGGTGGTGAAGGGAAAGTCCCCACCCCTATAAATATTAGTTAGTTTGCATAGTTTTGAGGACATGTATTAGAAACCGTATGTATTGCAGAGTTATGTTTCCCTGTTGTTCTAGCACACATGACTCCATGACATTACTATTATGTATTCAACTTTTGTTATGTAATATCTTTGGTTATTAATGGAGTATTGTGGTTGGATTATGGTAATTGAGGTATCTGATCATGGTGGTTATATGGTTAATATGATCTTAATTCTAGTTTGATTCATTATGCTCTATGGTTGTGATCTGATTCATGTTATGTTTTGCACCTAGTTACTTGATCTATTAATGGTTAATATGGTTATGCATGCTAACATATTGACAATACAATATAAAAGAGGGACATGTTATCTTCATGTGCTTTATGTGAGCATCCAGATCTCTTTGGATGAAGTGCCAACATACCTAGGAAATTGAGGGAAAAAAAGACTAAAATTTGGTTCTATTTCTCGAACCCTTTTCAAATTGTTCGCCATGATGTTGCATGATGATGGTGTATCTATTAAATCTTTTGGTAATTGAAGATTGGGTTGACAAATGACAAGATCAATTTGCATGAAGATATGGTTCTAGACCTAATTTCAATGCGCACAAGTGGGTGGAAGATATTCTATATCATCAGCTTTATGCAATGTTTTTTAGCCTATTTCCTATTGAATTATATGAGTAGTTGTCGACATATACATCAAAGAAAATTTGGAGTTACTGAGACCTAGGGTTTAAACACGAAGGATTACAGAATTTGTTTGATGTAGATGAACCTTGAATGAGTGTTGTAGATCATTGGTGGGTTGGTTTTGTGTGAATTTATACTATGGATTACACCGTTTCTATGTATTATTGTCAGAAGTTACTGAGTTTGAATTTTTGGGTGAGCCCAAAGGATCTTACATTTGTACTATTCCTTTGGCAATTAAGATCTTGATGGTGGTGCTAAAATTAAAGCGCCTACCTATGACTAGCTAAACATACCACTTTGTACACACGGGTAAGAGCATGTGTGTTAATAGGTGGTGGATCTTGTGGAAAAAATGTAGAGAGAAGAAAGGCAGCTTAAGTATACTGAAGCATGCAAGAAGGAATCAACAAAAAAACATGAAATTGAGGAGTCTATGTAGTTTTGGAGGATGATGTCTCAAAGAGGATTTGAAGCTCACATGGAAGATGTGGACCTATAGCATCGAGGATATCCTTCACTAAGGAAAGCATAGTAGAGAACCCCCTTCAAATTCAGATGAAAGCACATTAGAGGAGGAAATATTAAGGACCACGGGTGCACATCTGATCCCACCTAGTGACCTAGCCCTTGCACTTGGTGTTCTAGTTCCAAAAGTAATCATTTATAAGCGGAGACAATTATAGGTAATCTAGTGGCTTCAAGTAGATATCATTTTACGTTGAATATAGAAGTGCATCAGACAATCCATACACCTATAACATCTCAAACATCATATTTGTTTAGGGGACTGATTGGAGGAATATTTTATGGCACATCATCAGGATAGAGTGTGGGTGTGTAGAACATTGGGAATATATCTAGAAGTACTACAACTTCACAAACTATGAGAGTTTAGTTTAGAACTACATTTGGGACAGAAGGAAGTACATCCACTGGTCTATTTCCTACTACAAGAGGTGGATCAAGAGGATTAGGAGGATCGGGATCAAGTGGATTAGGTGGTTTGAGAGGTGGAGGAAATCTTTGGTGGGGGCTTTCGTTATGGATCTAGAGGAAAATTTCTGCACCCTCATCATCCACATTAAGTGTATTATGTGATGTCCCTCCACTTTATAGAATATAGAGGTATTAAAGATGTTGCAAAGCATGTGCATAAGTGTGAGTTACTATGATGCATTAAAGGAATCACAACCTTAGATAAAAAACAATTCATTTTGATACTATTATTCAAGGGTGCACACATAGTTGGTATAAAAATTATGACCTACATCAAACTATGGTGGAATATGATGCTTTGTTTTCTGCATTTCTAGTTGTGTTCCATAATCCAAAATTTGAGTAGAAAGGTATTAGTGCACTTAAGGACATCAAGTAAGGCTTATTAGAAAGTGTTCAGGAATATGATACACAATTTAAGACTTTTTTTTCAAAGTTGTCTTATGATATACATCCTAGTCAGCATACAAATTTGTTTATTGGTGGATCATTGACTCCATTCAATAGGGCACTATCTCATAAGACCTTTGTGGATCCACGTAATTCTTTGGAAGTAACTCTACATGATGAGATAGTTAGGAATGTGAATCTTTGGAGTAAGTTTTTTCTTAGAAGCACGATTACAACCAAGGGGAAATAATTGGATAAGCTCTCTACTAATTCAACTCATAAGACACACAATGAGATATGGTGTACAAACTGCAAGGTTAAAATACATACCAAGGATATCTATCCTCACAATTCAAGCAGTGTGCACCATGTTGTTAGATTGTGAAATTTATCATTTAGACCATGATGCAAGTAGATTTACCCTCTTATAACGTGTAATCGGAAGAATGCATCTATATACTGTAAGATTTGCAAGACTCATACTCATAACACCATTGATTGCAGAGTGATTGATCATTTCCATGAATCCATTAAGACTGGGATGTGTCGGACTAGTGTAACAAGTGGATGTAAGGAACAATGAGAAAATAATAATGAAGGGCGTAATAATGGGGATAACATGAATAAAGGATTTCATGGAGGATATGGAGGATTTCATGGAGGATTTCATGGTGGAAGAGGAGGATTTTGTAGAGAACTTGTTATACTTGTGGATCTCATGATCATTATCAATGTGAGTGCCCTCAAAATGTGGTTTTCTCATGGTGTGGAAAACAACACAAATTTGAAGAATGCCTTGACTTATATGAGCACATGAGAAAGCAACAAAAGAAAGACAAGTGCAGGGAATGATAAAGGTACAACACACAATTAAAGATCAATGAATAATGAAGGTAGTATGTACCCCTCGAGTTACAACATATTTTGGTTACTGCACACACCGAGCCTACATGTGAACGTGAACCTATGAAGTAGAAGCCAACTATATAAAGCAAGAAGTGATTAATGCCATGTACCCTAATGTTTCACCTCAGAAAGAGGTTTACTAAGAGACTATGGACATTATCAAGGATCTACAATGAGAGATTAAGAGCCTTAAGGAGAAGAGGCATGTGATAGAATGAGAAAAGAAGGTTGAAATCCCACAGAAGGATGTGGATGACTTGAAGGAAGTATATCGAATGTTGCACCAAGAGAACATAATCCCTTTTTTAGGAGAGTGGTTAAGAGAAAAGTACCGTGCATAGATAATGAGCATGAGAGGAAAATAATTCATGCAAATTTTCCCCCACATAATCATGAATATGATAAGGATATTATATTGAATACAGTCATAAATGGATGGCTTCTAATAAACATTCTGATATATATATATTTATAGAAGTCAATGTACTCACATTTGATGCATGGAATCAGATGGGAAGACCACCATTGCAACCTTCTTCAAATGTGTTGTATATGGAAAATAGAAATAGGGCTAATCCTATTGGAGTGATAAAGGATGATACTATTACAATTTAGGGAGCCAAGTTTATTGGGGATTTTGAAGTGTTGGAACTAGCTGAAGCAAATAGTTTCCCAACATTACTTGGGTGCCCCTAGTGTTATGCAAATAATGTTGATTTGTGCTTCAATAAGGGGTACATTAGCTTTGAGAATAATGAAAAGCATGTAATTATACCTTTGATTGATGCAAAGGCTTCTCCATATGTTGAATTGAAAAATATATATGCATACCTTTGAGAAAAGAGGAATTGAACAAGATATATGCATGCACAATCAGGGACCCTGAGGTAATTGAGCCATCTAAGGAAGGAGTGATACAATAGGATGATGCTCATTCAATTAGTGATACTAAAATTATTGCATGTGATAATTAGGAACATGGAATATATGAAGGAGTTGGGTGATGATTAAACACACCGTTACTTACATGATCAAAGGTTGTGTATGGTTAGTTGGTTGGGTTATAACCGGTACCTCGGTAAACTAGTGAAGGGAACCCTGATGTATTTTTGCGTGCCATGAAATCCCAGTGGAAGGATGGGGGTGATAAAAGGAATATTATAGTATATACTATACATAGGACAACAATGCATTGGTGGACTACACACAAAGACAACCTATTGGAATGATGAGAAGTGAGAATCGAATTTTCTACTAGGTTCCCAGGAGCAATCCACCTTCTTATATATTTGAATTCCATGGGAAGTCTCCTACCTCACACCACATTCAAAATTGTGAGAGAATCTAGATAGAGGGGCGAGAGGCCTTTCCACCATCACTCTGGGTACATAAGTTTACTCCATGTTAGCGGATACATGCGCGCATGGTATTTTTATGTAGAATTGACAAGAGAAACAATTAATTTGTAGGAGATGACCTTAGGTATGATCCATGCTTTTGATTACTTTTCTACGTAACCTTCGGTCAATGAAGCACTTTGCAAATTATGTAGCACCTTACTTTGAGAGATAAAGTGAATGCTTTGAGGAACTCCTATTAGATATTTTGGAGATTTGGAATTAGGGACACACCTTGAACTTGAAGAGAATGAGGAAGAAGAAATGGTCCACACCGGGAAATGAAGGAAAAGTGTAAATTGGTATGCATGATAAATGATGAGGATAATAACCTAGATGTTATCCACATTGAAGGCATGTGCAAGGTGATGGAACTAACATATGAAAAGGTGCATGTGTATCATGAGCATGTGAAAAAAATAGGTTAACATTGGAACAAATGTAGATCCAAAAGATGCCATTATTGGTGTTTAATGGTTGGAGTAGGAGGTGATAAATAATATTAAAATTTTGCGTGATTTTCGGACTTATTTTCGAGGGGTTATCATGAGTTAAAGGAGTACACCTTTATTCAAGTGAGATGAGAATAAAGATGAAAGATAGCATGCATCTAATTAGGAAGAGCCCATACAAGATGAATCCTAATCTGCACATCAAGGGAAAGGTAGAAATTTATAAACTGCTCAAATATGGTATAATTGAGCCCATTGAGGAATCTGAATGGGTTAGACCCATGGTCATTATTATTAAAAAGGATAGGAGGATAAGGATTTGTGTGGACTATAGAGAATTAAATACTTCATGTGTTATTGATACTTTTCCCACCCTATTCATAGAAGATATTATTGAGGGAGTTACAGGGTGTGAGATCTACTATTTTACAGATGGGGTTTCAGGATATCATCAAGTGCGCATAGCGAAGCGAAGGAAGATCAAGAAAAGAAAATTTTCACCATATAGTGGGAAATTCTTTCATACATAGTGATTCCTTTGGACTAAAGAATACGCCAACAAAGTGTTCTCGTGCATTATTGTGTAGGATTTTCAGGATTTTATTCATAAATATTTACAGGTGTATGTAAATGATTGAAAAATGTATGATTTGGTCAAGGATCATTGTGAGAATTAGAGGCTTATGTTTGAGAGGTATAGGTAGCTAAGCATCTCTCTTAATATTAAGAAGTGCATATTTACAACACCTTTTAGCATTTTGTTGAGGCATATTATTTATAAGGAAGGGTTATTGGTAGACCCAACCAAAGTTGTTGTGATCTTGGGATTGGAGGAACCTAATAATTAGAGCGAAGTGCGTGGATTTTTTTGGGACATACATGGTATTACCGGAAATTAATTATGAAAATATTTCTACACCCCTAGAGGAACTTTTGAAAGCTAAAGGGAAATTCTATTGGCATGACACACAATAACATGCATTAGAAACATTGAAGGAAAAGTTTACTATTGCACCAATTTTGCACTTTCCTTCATGGGACAAGCACTTTGTGTTCACATGGATGCTTATGGGATGGAAATTGGAAGTGTTGGTGTAACCAAGAGATGGAATTGTAGACCACCCTATTTTTTTACAAGTAAGAAGTTGACACCAGTAGAGAAAAATTATACAACCACCGAGCGCAAGGATTTGTCCATGATCTACAAACTGCAAAAATTCAGAAAATACTTATCATAAAAACCATTTATTTTCTTTAGAGATCATATGAAACTTAAGTATTTTGTCAAAAAGGCTATTTTTGCAGGTACATTTACAGGTGGATACTATTATTTAAGGATTTTTAGTTTACAAAGTGATTGTAAAACCATAGAAAAGTAACAAAGGACCGACCATACATCAATAATAAATTCTAGAAAGGATGTGTAGAGCATTGAGGATATAATTATAGACACACAACTCTTTAGAATAAACCATTCTCCCACTAAACTAGAGGACATTGTAGTATTTTTCCACTTTGGACATGCTTACGAGGGAATGAGGACATTAGAGAAGAAGCAACTTGCAATATGCATGGCACCTTACCAATTGATATGCAAAGATTTATATAAGCTAGGACATGATGCAAAAAATTTTTTTTTGGTGTGTTTTAGAGCATGAGTTTGAGGCTATTATGGAAGAATCTCATGGTGGAATTATGGGAGGTCATTAAGAAGGTGATGCCACCTTTGTTGGTGCTCAAATTATTCTCACCCCATTTGTCATTGAAATCCCTCAGTTTGCGGCCTCTGTTATTTTTTTTTCCCTATATTGGTGCTTGAAGAATTTTTCCTCCATTTCGTTTCCATGCTCAGTCCCTTCCTCAGTCGAAGATCTCTTAAAATCCTATAATTTTTTTCACTCCTCTGTCCATATGAAGAATGATTCATTTTCGGGCTCAAATGATGGTTCTCCTGCATTTTACATTTTGACGGGTGTAGTTTCCCGGTCAAAATTACTTCTTGGCATCAGTTGAAATGTGGCCCTTTCTAGTTAGATGTGGCTCTGCAAGGCACTTTAAAAATTCTAAGGCTCACTTCAACCCAAAACATGTCCATGTGGTGAGCCTGCGCTTGCTCAGGGTCTCCGCTCTTGGGGACCATCTTGAAGTTACACCATAAAGACATGTGGAGGCTTCCACTGGGCCTTCCCGTACTTAAAATTTTCAAGAAAATTCCTAAAGGGCCTGGGACACATGGAGGGACCGCACATGTTTGGGGTCTCTACTTTTCGGGACCATCTCAAAATGTGCCATTGAGATAGGTAGCAAACGGGGAAATGGAGAAGCAGAGATACGGGGAAAATTTGGAAAATTTTCCTTTTTCCAAAAATGAGGTAAAATAGTAGAATCAAGCCATGATTCCTCTAGGACCCACATTGGGACACGTGTCAAGCCCGTTTTCTAAGGGTGGAGGGTGGAGAAAATGTAAAAATTTTACTTTCTTCCAGAAGTTATAAAATGTCAAAAAAATCTCCCGGACCTATTTTTAACCACATTTTTCCATGTGGAGGGCTCAGATTAAAAGTTGAAAGGCAAGATCAATGGTAGCTATGCATTTCATTTGATTTTTCTACCATTAAAGCTCTAGGATGTTTGGAGATGCATTTTTTGCATCATTCTTCATCAATTTTTTGGCAAATTTGTGTCGTTTTGGTCTACAAAGTTCAATTAAATCAATTTGGGAGCTCAATTTGTAAATCTGAATTACTTTTGAAGTGGATTTTTGCTTGGGCTCATGTAAAAATGCAAAATTCTAGATCCAGAAGTTGTAGAGTAAAATTTCAGAGGAAAAGGAGGGAAAAAGGATGAAATGATGAAAGTGCGAGCCACAAAGGTGAAAAAGGCGTTGCCTTGAGAGCAAAAGGGGATGACCTGTCAAGTCCAGTTATGCAGAGGCTCCAAAAAATGATTAAAAAGGGAAGTTATTACATGACAGAATCAGAATGATTAAAGGGACTCCCGAAAAGTTATAGCATGGAATCCTAGTCATTAGTCGAGGGCCCAAGAAACGTGATCAATTCACAATTGGTCCACTGGTAGATTTTAGATCTCGAATTTGGTAAGCATCACTGTATCGAAAAAAATTGGAAACAAGAAAAGGTCCCTCAAATATTATTCTCTTTTGGGAGGAAAATTGATCGGGAAAAAATGTATAAATGTAATGAGAATACTCTTACAAATGGTTGGAGTATGAATTCTTGAGAAAACATTTGAGAAAGCCATCTTCCCAAGAGGCCAAAGCCGAGATTACTTTTTATTTTCTTCTTTCTTATATTTTCTATCATTTCAAGTTGGTTACAGATGTATAGCCCTTGACAAGAACTAAGATTGATCTAGAAGCTTTCCCTGCTAAAGAATTTAAGCAATTTTGGAATTAATTTATGTCTAATCTCTAGCAATTTTTTGTCTCCTTTATTTTCAGAATGTTTACAAATAGTTTCTTTCATTCCTATTATAATATTATAATGATTTTTTTGTGAAATCACATAGGATCTCATCCCTGTGACAATTTAATGGTATTTTCAATTTCATTTCAAGAAGAGCCTTCATCTTGGATGAGATAAAAAAATTTATAATCAATTCACTGTCATTTGTTGATAAATATTGTCTGTAAGTCTTTGGGTATACCTTAGGTGTGATTAATAGGAAACTTTAGTGTTTAATTGAGTCTTCCAATTCGACCTTTCGTGTTGGAGTCTCAAGTAATATGTGAAAACATGTTGATCTGGGCCTCCATTAAAGCACACCTTTTGGTTGAAAGAACGTCTTGACTGTTCTGAAGGTTTCCATTGTGAATTTGTTCATTATTGTGAAGTACCTCCAAAGATCCAATATAATCAACTTTATCCTGCTTCATCTCCCACCAAAATCATTTAAAAACCATTGATCCACCTTGAACTACCCCTATTTTCCCTGTGTATCAACAAAGGAACAAAATCTACTTGCAAAAATATGCAGAACAATCAGGATTTCTTAATGTCTTTAGTAACCTTTGCCTTGTATTGAAAATATCTCCATAATCTGGAAGTGACAACTTGTGAGAGTCAGATTTGGTGTGTTGATCATATTTTCCCAAGGTCTTCTCTATAAAATTTGTGCAAAAGAAGGATTTACCAACATTCTTCAATAACAGAGGTTACAAAATAGGTTCTCTTACCTTGGTTGAAAGGCACAACCTAAAATAGTTAGGATAAGATCACATCCTTTTAAGGTGTTATCAATCTCTCCATAAACCGAGTAATAAAGGGCCGATTACATCTCATCCCAACTAAAAATGACACACACTATGATCTATCTGCCTCTAAGCTCCATGTCTAATTTGTGTTGCTGCTCGGTTTGAAAGGTAGAACAAATTTGGATACCACATGGCCACCATGCATAAGATCTACGCTAGTTGGCCTTTGGTGGGAAACTTTGTACAAGGATACTAAAGAATATATTAGGGCATGTGACCATTTCCAATGCCTTGGGAAGCCACGGAACCAAATATGAGATGCCTTTGAGGCCTATTGTAAGTGTTGAACCTTTTGATAAATGGGATATTGACTTGTGTAGGTCCTATTTCCCCACTGTGTGAAGGACTGGTGCACGCTATATTATAACTTGTATAAACTATCTAATAATGTGGGAAGAAGTAGCTCTTACGAAGGATTGCACAACCACTACAACAACAAAATTTGAAGATGGGTGTAATGGGGGCCTTCCCATTTGATGTCATGCATCTAGAGTGAGAACATTAACTTCTACACCCATGTCTATCAGAATATTTCTTAGAAGCCACCCGTCGACTACTGCATTTAGGGTAATCTCCTTATCATAATCAATGGTATGAGGGGAAGGTTAACATGCAAGAATTGTCACTCACGCTCTCCTCTCGGTGTGTGATACCTTTTCCCGTAACCATTCCCCTAGCAGAGGGATGATATTATCTTGCCTTAGCATTTTGTATACTTCCCTGACTTCATCCAGATCCTTCTGTGGAGCCTCAACACTCTTCCTTTGTTCCAACTACCATGATTACTCCTTTAGGTAATGGATGTCTCCTTGTAGGATTTGAATTACATCTATGTGTTAGGTTGTGGAGCCTATTTTCATGCGTGAAAGTGTTGAATACTATACACTAAGAATATTTTACACTTTCTATAATTGTCCCATTAGTTGGCCTCAAAAACATGCCCGATATATTAGGAAACGTGATTTTGATGGTTTGGGGTGGTTTGGGCCCACATTTTTGATACCCATGGTTTTGTAAAAATGCTTAAGTATTTGTCTACTTATGTGGTTTTGAGCATATGGTAGGGTTGATGTAACATTGTAGATGTGTCTGAATTCGGGTGTGAATTCTGTAGAGTTTGTTGAGCATAGCTCAAAACATATCTATGTATTGTTTTGAGAGAGTGATAACTTGTAATAAAATATGAGCAAGTGATTCTTGGAGGACATATCCCAAATTGGGTGAACCATGTTAAATACTATCTCTTTGTGTTGTTATTTTATTATTTTACACTTTTATTTCAGATCTGTAATATTTTTGGCATATTAGTTTCTACTGTTGTGATTCTATGAGGGATTATTCCGCATATTTTATCCCTTATTTTCTAACACCATGGTCTCTTGATAAACCTATTTCGATGAGTAGGGTCTGGATACTTCTGTACACCACCTCTTCTCTAGTAACTTGAGTGGCCTTTCCTTTGGTATTTTCATGGCGTGTGCAACCTCAACTCATGTGGTCACTAGTATATGTTATAACCATGACTCGCGTGCTACCTTTAGCATCCATTATGAGTAGAAATTATTCCACTTACCATTCTTGTGCCTTTATCCTTCCACTATTGTTGGCTCATGTGTTCAAATAAATATGGGAGTTCCTCATACTTGTGCTTCTACCCACACTCAAATTATTACAATAGATCATGAAATTTACACTTATAGTGCTCCATAGATCCACAGTTGTAGCAAGTTCACATGGGAACTCACTTCGTCCACCTCCGTAGTTTCCTTGACCTCAAAATCATCCTCGAAACCTCTTGCACACACCCCTCCATCCATGTTCCCTTCATAGTGATGATCATCATCCTTGGAATTATTTATGATGCCGGTCTAGCACACACCAATATCAATGATAGCATGTATATGGTCAATCAATCTACAATCCCTAGTGTCATGAGTAGTAGAGGTGAAAATATTGTAGTAGAAAGACATATTTTTATGGATCACATGCTGCAAGAGGGAAACCTACTTGCATCATGATCTCCATGGTAAATCTCATAGTCTAATGTCATGGCGCATATCAATATCTGAGGAAAAATGTCCTTTGTATGCCCCTCTACCTCACAATTCATGCACCAGAGGCCACTGCTAGTCTCATGCACTGAGTTTGCAGATAGCTTCTCTAGCTATTTTTCCATTACAACAATATGGGATTAAATAAAAGGGATAGCATCGATATCCATGCTTCCAATAGCCTCAACGTGTAGGGAAGCCTCCAAGGCCTCGTGCGGTCTATGAAAGTCTTGTGTGAAAGCACTCTCCTAAAAGGTGTTATTAACCCTCCAAAAAACCACTGAGCATGCTGAGAAGGATGAATATCATAAGACAATTTTGATAAGAGAGTCTTAAAATGTGCGTCATATTCCCACACACTCTCTACCATACCTTGTTTAATTTCCTTCAAAGACGTTAATGCTCTTTTGTTTGAACTCAGGGATATGAAATTCAGCTAAGAAGGCATTCCAAAGTGCAGTGTAATCTACCATGAGTCTGGTGGGGTCATACTTATGATACCAACTATGCACGTGTCCTTGCAACATTGTTGCAAACTGACTTGCCTTCCATTCTAGGGTAGTGATCCCCTTCATGCGCCATAGCAGTTCAAACTTGTGTACATGCTCTACAACATCTTCAACACCTTTGTATTCTGGTAGGTGCAAAGACATTTCAAAAAATACTT
Organism: Taxus wallichiana var. yunnanensis; assembly: GCA_018340775.1. Lineage (NCBI taxonomy): Eukaryota > Viridiplantae > Streptophyta > Pinopsida > Cupressales > Taxaceae > Taxus > Taxus wallichiana. Next base: position 178,387,438 of record CM031234.1, read on the forward strand.
GCTGAGGTGGTTGAGGCCCTTGTCCGCTCGATCTAGAACCTTGATTTCCTCTGGTGTTTCCTCTACCACCAGATCTAATAGATCTATCGATGCATGTCCCTCCTGATCCACTAGATCCTATAGATCAACTAGATCCACCTCTGATATCTGGTAAAGGTCCTGAAGTGGTCACACTTTGTGTCCCCATTGTTGCACTAAATTATGTGCCAATAATATGCTATATTACACCACTACCAAATGTGTGTCCCCCATCACTTCCAGATGTGATACCCAAGCTTTATGTGCCCAAAATTTTCCCAAGTGTCATTCCAAACAATATACCTCCAAACATAGGAAATGATTGTGTAACCATAGATGTGCCAAATGAAAAGTTATACCTCATAGGTGTTGATCAAGTTTGTTTGGGGGACCAATTGGGGGAATATTTTATGGTGTGTCATTTGGACAGAGTGTGGGGACACATAACATTGGGAATATGTCTAAGAGTACTCCAAATTTGTAGACTTTAGGAGTTTAGTTTAGCACTATAGTTGGGACATAAGGAAGTACATCTATTGGTTCGTTGTCTACTATAGAATGAGGATCGGGGGATCAAAATCAAGTGCATCGGTGTGCTTCTGGTGATGGAGGAAATACTAGTGTGGGCTCTAGATCTAGATCTATTGGACAAGGACCACACCCCCATCAGCCACATCAAGTGTATTACAAAATTTCTCTTCACTTTCCAGAATATAGAGGTATTAAATATGTTGTAGAGCATGTGCATAAGTGTGAGTTGTTATGGTGCGCTAAAGGAATTACAACCTTATATAGAAAATAAATTCAATTTTCTACTACTCTTCAAGGGCACACACATAGTTGCTATAAAAATTGTGGCACACATCAGATTGCATTGAATTATGATGATTTGCACTTTGCATTTCTAGTTGAGTTCCATATTTTATAATTTGAGTAGAAAAGTATCAAAGCACCCTTACGGACACTAAGCAAGGCTTATTTGAGAATGTCTAGGAGTATTACATCCATTTTAAAACTCTATTGTCAAATTTGTCTTATAATATACATCTCATTCATCATGCACAATGGTTTATTGGGGGCTTCATTGACTCCATTCAGAAGGGAACTATCTAATAAGACTTTTATAGATCTACATAATGCTTTGGAAGAAACTCGTATGCTAAGGTAGTTAGGAGTGTGGATACTAGAGTAAGTCCATTCTTAGATGCATAGATTATATCCATGGAGAAATAGTTGGAGAAACTCTCTACTAATTTAGCTTATGAGATGCATAGTGGAATATGGTGTATAGATTGCAAGGTTGAAGGAAACACTAAGGATAACTTGTCCTCGTAAGTCGGTGTGCACCATGTTCTTTGGATTTTGAGATTTATCATTTGGACCATGATGTGAGTATATGTCCTCTTTTACAAAGCATGATATAGAAGAATGTGTCTATATATTGCAAAATTTGTAAAACACATACTCATGACATCGTTAACTATAGATTTATTGATCATATTCATGAAGCCATTGAAAAATGGTGTGCACCAGACTAGTGTAACAAGTGGATCTAAAGAACATGAAGGACAACATAATTAAGGACACAAGAATGGGGATAACAAGAATAGAATATTTTGTGGAGGATATAGAGGTCGAAGTGTTGGCGGTGGAAGAGGAGGATTTTCTAGAGGAACTTGTTATACTTGTGGATCTCCTTGTCATTATTAGCATGAGTTCCCTCAAATTTGATTTGATCATGGTATGGAAAACAATAGAATCTTTAATAATTTCCTAACTTATATGAGCACATGAGAAAACAACACAAGTAAGAAAAGGGTGTGTTAATGATTAAGATATAACGACCGTTGAAGATCAATGGATTCCTAAGGTAACACCTACTCTTGAGTTACCCATTTTAGTTACTGTTGTCAAAATTTCACCCCACAGGTAATTTTGATAACATGCATCAAAATATTCAAGTCTCGGGAAAATTGATTGATTCGGGCCAAAAATCATGTTGCTAGAGTCCCCTCAAATATTTTGAAGTTCCTGTCTGAGAGGAAAAGAGCAAGCTCGAGAAAATGCGAAAAAGGTTGAAGGCAAGTAGGTTGATCCAGGAAAAAATCATAAAAATGACCAAGTCCTATTCCTAAAGGGGTCGGGACATTTGGGACAAAAAGGCCCAAACCAGCCAGGCTCGGCGAAGTAAGCAAAAACAGCCCGAAAAGCAACAGGGACATCTGGGACAAAAGTACGCGGCAGCGCGAAATGCCGGTTCGACCGAGAAAAAATTGGCTAACTGCTGAGAGGGACGCAAATGGGACAATCGGGCCAAAAAGGCGCGAACCGGCCGAACCGGGTGAAAAAGGGCCAGACAGTCCAAAATCAAATGGGACAATCGGGCCAAAAAGGCGCGAACCGGCCGAACCGGCCGAAAAGAGTCAAGTCAGTCCGAAGCAAAGTGGGACAAGCGGGCCAAAAATGCCCGAACGGCCGAAATGAGTCCAGAGGGTCCAAAATCAAATGGGACATCTGGGACAAATGGACGCGAAATGCCCGAACCGGCCGAAATGAGCACAAAGGGCCCAAAATCAAATGGGACATCCGGGACAAATGGAGGTGAAGTACGCGAAGGAGCCGAGGACCAATCAGAAACTGCCATGTGTCCTCACAGGAGAAAAAGTCAAAAGGTCAAAGGGGCGAGTTATCGAGCGCTGAACCGAACCAATGAAATGGCGCCATGTGTCTAAGTTTAAGGGGCCCACAAGCAATTTCAAAAGGAAAGCCCATGAAAGATGGAGGAGAGAGAATTGCTCGTCCAATCAGCATGTGCCACGTGTCGTCTAGATGGCGAAGAGCGGGAAAACATTTTAAAATTCGTTTTGATCTGTTCCGTGCCCTAAATCTTCAGATCGCCATATCTTTTGATCCAGAGCTCGGATTTCCACGTTCTTTATATCAACGGAAAGCTGTTGAGATTCTCTACATGATTCTGGGATCAATCTTGAGTTTTGGTGCAGTATGAAGAGAGAAAATCGAGAAATGGCTCTGACGTGTGGTAATGGCCAGAAGCGACCTTTCAACAACCCGTTTTAATGCTAATGGGTCGCATTCTTCTTCTGCACGGCCAGAAGTGACATTTTAGCGGCCAAATTAATACAAATGGGTCACATTCTCCTCCAAAATCACTCAAAGTGACAGGGTATGGGTTGGTAAGATCCTCCATGCTGATTTAATGCATCTGCAGTCAATGAGGAATGGGCTTGCACGTTTTCCCACGTTTTCTGTCCCCTGGGCTCGACCCATGCAATGTAAAAGCCAGATTTGGCTCATTTAAAAAAAAAAAAGAGGTTGTTCATTCTTTCTACTCTGCTCTCCCTTCTTTTCTTCTCTAGGGTTGAAAATGGAGTTCGAACCTCCTCCCTTGCTCTGTAATGGCGTTTTTGCCTCTTGTTAATGGAATGATGTTCATGCAAACTTACGAAGCAACAAAACGTGTTTTGTGATGCATTTGTCCATCCTTTCTCATTTTTGCTTGTTTTCTTCGCCTCTCTTCATTACAGGTATTTGTGCATGTTTGAATGTTCATTGCAAGTCAGTGCTTTGTGTTCATGGAGTTTTGGGACATTTTCTGTGTGAAATCTATCCTTGGGCCTGGTGATGCATCTGTCCATCCTTCCCATTGCTCACCTCTCTTTGTCCCATGGTAGTTTTGATAGATGTCCAACATTCTCCTTCTCTGGTGTATCACCGTTTTAGTGTAGGCTTTTGTTGTTTTTCCCTCTCTCTCTCTCTCTCTGTCTCCTTGGCATGGTTAGATTAGGATTAGATTAGCTTGCCTGCACTGGAATAGCTTATGGCAGGTAGTTTAGGAGTAGGAACCAGCCTTCTCTGGAGATTCCTCTCTCGGTTTCACAAGTCCCACGCTTGGAGAGAGGTTTCCATGTTGTGCAATCACACTGGATGCCTGAACATCAACCTAGAAGCCTGATGTGTGTCCAGGGTGCTTTGTGATTTTGCATCAACAGTTTTGGCACGCCCGGTGGGACCTTAGAGGTCTTTCACTTCATCTTTTGCAAGTTGATGTGTTCCTGTGAAGATTTCAGCCTTTGGAGGCACTTGCAAACACATCTGGCGACTCCATCTGGTCAACAACCATCTCTGAAGTTGCAGACCTTCCTTTCCATTCATTTTCATTCATTTTCCATTCATCCTTCTTTCCATCTCTTTCATTCTTCCTCATTCTTTGAAGTTGTGCAATCATGACTTCATTTCCATCATGGATTTCATATCAACAACAGCAGTATATTTCACCTCCAAGCGAGGTTTTACAAATCCTCCGAGATCAGCATGCATATTCATATGAAGCAATGCAAAGTGCAAAGTCAATTTGGCTATGGAGCTTTCAAGAGCAAGAGTATGCATATAATGAAGACAATCAGATGCAAGATGCTGGTCTCGTTAGAGAAAATCCAAAAGATGGAGGTAAACATAGTGCGATCCCGAGGCTGCACGATGAAAGCTTTGGAATCGGTTATGGAGCACCCTGTCCATGGGTGGGACCTTTTCCAAGGCATTACAGCCCTCAGGAGAAGCTTGACTTCATGATTGCAACGCTGCCTTTGCTTGCAAAGTGGATTGAAGAAATAGAGGTGTATGAGAGAAGTATTCAAACAACCTTGTCAATGGGTAAGCACACCATCTCATGCCTTTCCTTTTCCTCTTTCCCAATCTGTTTCATTTCAGCAGTGTCAAGTTTCAAACCCTCCATCTGCTGTCCCAAGTGTTGAATCCATTTCTCCACCCCCCAGTCTTCCACCTCATCTCGATTCTTCTTTCCTTTTCCCTTCCAAACAGTCATCCCCTCCACAAGAGCTAACAGAAATACCCCCTCCTCCAAAGAAACAAGAGGTTTCACTGCCTCCACCACCACAAAAAAGTGTAAAATCGGTTGAGTTTCAACCCATTCCTCCTCTTGCATTCACAATTTCATATGGGGAAGAAGGAATTGAAAAAATCAGTCATCGAGGCAAGAAGAGAGCCCAACAGAAAATAAATGACGAGATGACTTGAAGGTTTGGGCTACCAAATTTGGGATGACAAAGATCCCTGATGGTTAAGCCTACAGAAGAGGCTAAGGTTGAACAAATGGTGGTTAGGACTGATTTGGTTGCAGCAGAAGAAGAAGATCTTGCATTCCCAACTTGTCCTCTAGAGAGCAGCAAATTAAAGAGTTTGACTTGACAAACTTCATGCTTTGGAGAAGGAGTTCAATCAAGAGCAAGATTGCCTTCAAACATTAAAGGAAGGAGAAGCTGCTCCAAATCTAAAAGAAGAGGAGCACATCCTAGCTGTGGAGGAGAAAAGTGCAGATCCAAGGGCTTTGAGCACAAAGCAGGCTACAGGAGAACCTTCAGTTCTTCTTTCTACTTCACCTCTCTCAAGTTCTAGTACTGAAGAGGAGTTTGATCTCTCAAACTCAATATTGGAGAGTGAAGCAAACCATGGTGGTCAGGTTGCACATCAAGAGGACACCACGGAGGAAGTTGAATACGAGCAGCAGCACAGCAATGAGGTAGTTTACCTGTCAGATTTGGAGGACTGTTTTGATGGAGAAGAGCCGGTTGAGTTTTCACCATTCTCTCTTTCATCATCCACATTCCAAACACCAGAGCCTGCGTTGTCATGGAGGACAGCATTCATTTGCAGATCCACATCTTATAGCAGCCCTTTGGAATCAAAATTGGAAGATTTTTATCTTCCATGTTATTCATTGGAGGAAGAGAAAGGACAGAAGAATTTCACCATTTCTTCCACACCATCCATTCAAGAGGGTCTACAAGAAGACTCCATTCTTGGAGTTGAAAATCAGAGCTATGGGCATATCAAACGGATCAGACCTTGCCCAATCAGGTATTTGGCTTCATTGGAGCCAAAGGAGAAGCCACAACCAGTCATGCTTGCTTCTGAGCATGAGGATGAGCTACAAAGTACCAAGGATCAGCTGCCATACCTCTCCAATCCAAATGCAGAGCAACTAAAAGAGGTATTGGATTTTTCAGTTGATACCTTGATGATTTGGATAGAAGACCAGCTTCTTGTTGATTTTCCATCCATCCAAACAGCCATGATCAGTGCCAAATCAATTGCATGGCTGCCAATTTTGAAGAAAGGAAGCTATTTCTCACAACCAGTTGCAGGGTTTGTTTAGCTTGCCTTTGCTTCCAGCTAGAGTAGAGTAGGTAGATTTTCTTTCAGTAGAAGAAGTGCTTGTGCACACTCTGCATGTTCCATTTGGGGCATGTATGATTTTCAGTTTTGTACATAGTTTTGGTGTTGCTGGTTCTGCTCTTGCACAGTTCATTTCAGTGGCATCTTGGTGAAGACACTCCAGGTTCAATGGGTTTCCAAGTGGCTCAGAGGGAGGTTTTCAAAGTTCAGATCAGTTGCAGGTTGCAACTCATGACTCCATGCCCAATGGATGCTTCAGGCTACTGATCATTCATCTAGCAGGCAGATGACCCCGCTGAGTCGCCAAACTGTTGTCAAAATTTCACCCCCCCTGGGTAATTTTGATAACATGCATCAGAATATTCAAGTCCCAGGAAAATTGATTGATTCGGGGCCAAAAATCATGTTGCTAGAGTCCCCTCAAATATTTTGAAGCTCCCGTCCGAGAGGAAAAGAGCAAGCTCTGAGAAAATGCGAAAAAGGTTGCAGAAGGCAAGTAGGTTGATCCAGGAAAAAATCATAAAAATGACTAAGTCCTAGTCCTAGGGGCAGTCGGGACATTTGGGACAAAAAGGCCCGAACCGGCCGGCTCGGCCGAAGTAAGCACAAACAGCCCACAAAGCAACAGGGACATCTGGGACAAAAGTACGCGGCGGGCGCGAAATGCCGGTTCGACCGAGAAAAAATTGGCTAACTCTTGAGAGGGAGAGGGACAAATGGGACAACAAAAAGCGCGGCAAAAAAGGGCCAGACAGTCCAAAATCAAATGGGACAATCGGGCCAAAAAGGCGCGAACCGGCGAAAAGAGTCAAGTCAGTCCGAAGCAAAGTGGGACAAGCGGGCCAAAAATGCCCGAACCGGCCGAATCGGCCGAAATGAGTCCAGAGGGTCCAAAATCAAATGGGACATCTGGGACAAATGGACGCAAAATGCCCGAACCAGCCAAAATGAGCACAAAGGGCCCAAAATCAAATGGGACATCCGGGACAAATGGAGGCAAAAACGCGAAGGAGCCGAGGACCAATCGAAAGCGCCATGTGTCCTCACGGAAAAAAGTCAAAAGGTCAAAGGGGCGAGTTATCGAGCGCTGAACCGAACCAATGAAATGGCGCCACGTGTCCAAGTTTAAGGGGCCCACAAGAAATTTCAAAAGGAAAGCCCATGAAAGATGGAGGAGAGAGAATTGCTCGTCCAATCAGCATGTGCCACGTGTCGTCTAGATGGCGAAGAGCGAGAAAACATTTTAAAATTCATTTTGATCTGTTTCGTGCCCTAAATCTTCAGATCGCCATATCTTTTGATCCAGAGCTCGGATTTCCACGTTCTTTATATCAACGGAAAGCTGTTGAGATGCTCTACATGATTCTGGGATCAATCTTGAGTTTTGGTGTAGTCTGAAGAGAGAAAATCGAGAAACGGATCTGACGTGTGGTAATGGCCAGAAGCGACCTTTCAACAACCCGTTTTAATGCTAATGGGTCGCATTCTTCTTCTGCACGGCCAGAAGTGACATTTTAGCGGCCAAATTAATACAAATGGGTCACATTCTCCTCCAAAATCGCTCAAAGTGATAGGGTATGGGTTGGTAAGATCCTCCATGCTGATTTAATGCATCTGCAGTCAATGAGGAATGGGCTTGCACGTTTTCCCACGTTTTCTGTCCCCTGGGCTCGACCCATGCAATGTAAAAGCCAGATTTGGCTCATTTAAAAAAAAAAAAAAGAGGTGGTTCATTCTTTCTGCTCTGCCCTCCCTTCTTTTCTTCTCTAGGGTTGAAAATGGAGTTCGAACCTCCTCCCTTGCTCTGTAATGGCGTTTTTGCCTCTTGTTAATGGAATGATGTTCTGTGTAAACTTCTGAAGCAACAAAACATGTTTTGTGATGCATCTGTCCATCCTTTCTCATTTTTGCTTGTTTTCTTCTTGCCTCTCTTCATTACAGTATTTGTGCATGTTTGAATGTTCATTGTGGTGAGGCTGTGTTCATGGAGTTTTGGGACATTTTACGTGTGAAATCTATCCTTGGGCCTGTGATGCATCTGTCCATCCTTCCCATTGCTCACCTCTCTTTGTCCCATGGCAGTTTTGATAGATGTCCAACATTCTCCTTCTCTGGTGTATCACCGTTTTAGTGTAGGCTTTTGTTGTTTTTCCCTTCTCTCTCTCTCTCTGTCTCCTTGGCATGGTTAGATTAGGATTAGATTAGCTTGCCTGCACTGGAATAGCTTGTGGCAGGTAGTTTAGGAGCAGGAACCAGCCTTCTCTGGAGATTCCTCTCTCGGTTTCACAAGTCCCACGCTTGGAGAGAGGTTTCCATGTTGTGCAATCACACTGGATGCCTGAACATCAACCTAGAAGCCTGATGTGCGTCCAGGGGTGCTGTGATTTTGCATCAACAGTTACTACATGCATTGAGGTTGCACATGTACATGAACCTCTAAAGTATAATCCAACAATGAAAATAAATAATTGATTAATGCCAAGTACCCCGATGTTGCACATCAAAAGAGGTTTGTCAGAAACTATGAATGTTTCAGGATCCGTAAGGGGAATTAAAAGCTTGAAAGAATAGGTGCACATGATGGAATGAGAAAAGAAGGTTGAACTCCCACATAAGGATGTAGATGAATTAAATGAGGTATGTCTAATGTTTGGTCAGGATAACATCATCCCTTTATTAAGAGAGTGGTTGAGAGAAAATCACCATGCACACTGCAATGATCACGAGAGGCTTATACTTCATGCAAATATGCCCCGCATAATCATGAGAATGATAAAGAGATTACACCGAATGTAGTTATAGATGGATGGATTTTAAAAACATTTTTATAGATAAAAACATGAAATTTAATGTACTCATGTTGGATGCTTGGAATTAGACGGAAAGACCACCATTGCAGCCTTCTTCGTATGTGTTGTATATGAAAAATAGAACTAGGGCTAATCCCATTAGAGTACTAAAGGATGAAACTATTAAAATTAAGGGATCTCACTGGTTAGTGATACCACAAGTATTTATTGTGATAGCTAGTGCATGGAACATATGGAGTAGTTGGGTGAGAGATCAAGAACACAATTACTCACATGATCAGTCGCGCATGGTTAGGAATTTGAGTTACAACTAGGTACCTTGGTACACTAGTGAGGGGAACCCGATGTATTTATACATGCCATGGAAGCCTAGTGGAAAAATGAAGGAGATAGGAGAAATATGCTAGTATATACTCTACGTAAAAGCGGAGCACGCTTATTTGGTGGGAAATACACAAAGATAACCTATTGGAATGATGAGAAGTGAGAATCAAATTTTCTACTAGGTTCCTAAGAAGTAATGTACCTTCTCAAATATGTGAATTTTATGGGAAGTCCCCGCCTTGCATCACAACCAAGATTTTGAGATACTTTGGATAGAGGGTAGGAGGCCTTGCCACCATCACTGGGTCTATAAGTTCTACTCCACTTTAAACACATATGCATGAGCATGGTATGTTCATGTAGAGTTGACAAGAGAAACAACTAATTGGAAGGATATGACCTTAGGTATGATTTATACATTTGATTATTTTTCTACTAAGCCTTGATCGTCAATGAAGCACTAGATATTAAGAAGTCCCTTACTTTGGGAGATAGTGCAAAGGTTGTATGTTTTTAGATTTGGATTTAGAGGCATGCCTTAACCTTGAAGATAATGAGGAAGAAGAAATGACCTGTGTGTTGGAAGAGAAATAAAAGGGTAAACCGGTATGCCTAATAAATGATGATGATGGTGAGGATAATAACTTGGATGTTAACCAAATTGAAGGTATGCGCAAGGTGATGGAAACAATAAATGAAAAGGATTGTGCATATCATGAGCCTATAAAAAAAAAAAGGTTAACATCGGAACAAATGCATAGCCTAAAGAGGACATTATTGGTGACTACTAGTTAGAGCAGGAAGTGGCTAAGATTATTGAACTCATGCGTGACTTTCAAGACTTGTTTCCGAGGGGGTATCATGAGTTAAAAGGAGTACACCCTTATTTAGGTTAGATGAGAATCAAACTTAAAGAATGAACATGCCCAATTAGGAAGAGACCTTATAAGATGAATCCTAATCGCACGTCAAGGTAAAGAAAGGAGGAAATTGATAAGAAGCTCGAGTGCGGTATAATTGAGCCAGTTGAGGAATTTGAATGGGTTATCCCCATGGTCATTGATATTAACAATGATGGGAGAATAAGGATATATGTAGGCTACATTTTGGTTCCATTTTCGGGACTTGAACTCTGGTCTCTCGGGTGAGAGTTGTGTATCCTAACCAACTAGACTACAAGATATAAGGATCTATGTGGACTACTGAGAAATACTTCATGTGTTATTGATAATTTTCCCACCCCATTTACAAATGAGATTCTTGAGGGAGTTGTTGGTCTTGAGATCTACTCCTTTACAGATGGGTTTTCAAAGGTTATCATTAAGTGCACTTAGTGAAGAAATATCAAGAAAAGACAACTTGTACCATCGAGTGCAAAAATTTGGCATACACAATGATGCCCTTTGGATTGAATAATGCATCAACGGTGTTCTTGTGCCTTATATTGCAGCCTTTTTTTGATTTCATTCATAAGTTTTTACAGGTGTTTCTAGATTATTACATGGTGTATGGTTTGGTCAAGGATCATTATGATGATTTAAGGCTTATGTTTGAGAGGTGCAAATAGTTGAGAATCTCTTTGAATATTAAGAAGTGTATCTTTGCAACAAATTTTGGCACTTTACTTGGGAATTTTATTTGTAAAGAATGGTTTTTAGTAGATCTGCTAAGATAGTTATAATCTTAGGTTTGGAAGAGACTAATAATCAAAGTGAAGTGCACAAATTCCTAAGACATACATGGTATTAAAATAAATTCATTAAGGTTTATACAAAGTTTTCTATGCTCTTGGAGGAAGCTGTTGAAAGTAAAATGGAAATTATATTGGGGTAGCACATAACAATATGAATTTGCAACACTGAAGAAAATCGACTCACTTTTGCACCAATTTTTCACTTTTTTTCTTAGGATAAGCCCTTTTATGTTCATGTTGATGCTTTTGGAATGAAAATTGGCGCAATGTTGGCATAACTAGGTAAAGGAATTTTGGAGTACCCTATTGGTTTTACAAGCAAAGTAAGTTGACACCTGTGAAACAAAATTATACAACTACCGAGCATGATGGTTTTTATATGATCTACGTGCTCCACAAATTCTGAAATAATTATTGGCAACATAATTCATCTTCTTTACATATCATATGGAACTTAAGTATTTGGTCAACAAACATGTTTTGCAAGGGAAAATTTGTAGGTGGATACTACTATTTTAGGATTTTGAGTTTACAATTACTATCAAACTAGGGAAAGGTAAGTCAGGACCTCACCATTTGTTAAGAATCAATTCTGCAAGGATATGCGATCATTGAGGAAAAATTGCTTGATGTGTAACTTTTCAAGTTAAACTATGTGCTAGCAGATTTATAATATATTATAGTATTATTGCACATCGGACAAGTGTTTAAGGGAATGAAGACATTAGAAAAGAAAAAAATTCAATACACGTGGCACCTTACCAAATTTATAGGTGGAGATTTGTACAAGCTAGGATGTGATGAAGTTTTACGCCGATGTGTTTTGGAGCATGAGTGTGAGGATATTATGGAAGAAGCTCATGGTGGAATTGTAGGAGGTCATTATTCGATCGCTGATGGGGATGCCATTGTTTGTAAAATTTTGATGGTGGCCTTTGGTGGGAAACTTTTTACAAAGCATGTGACCATTTTCAGCACCTTGGAAAGCCTAGAACTAGAGATGAGATTCCTTTAAGGCCTATTGCAAGTTGAACCATTTGAAAAATGGGCGATTGACTTTGTAGGTCCTATTTCCCCACCGTACGTAGGACTAGCACGCACTATATTATAACTTATTCAAAATATCTAAAAATGTGGGTAGAAGGAACACATGTAAAGGATTTCAAAACCGCTACATCAATAAGATTTCTATGGGAAAATATTATCGGTAGGTATTGATGTCCATTGAGTTTAACAAGTGATAGGGAACTCATTTTTAAATGAGAATTTTATAATTATTTTGGTTGATTTTATGGTGGCACACCATAAAAATACACCCTATCACCCACAACTCAATGCTACTTATCAAGCTTTCAATTGCAGGATAGATAATGACAAAAATTTCTATTTTAGAATAAAATACTAGGATGATAAAGTCTTTATTGTACTCTGGGCTTATAGGACAACATATAAAAGGTTGAATAAGGCCACACCCTTTCAGTTGGTGTTTGGCACAAAGGTTATGCTTCCTATTGAATTCATGTTGTTATCCCTACATATTGTGCATGCAAGAGGACTCACTAATGAGAACGTTATTAAGGAGCACATAGACAAATGAATGTAGTTAGATGAGAGGGACGTGATTGCTCGTTGGAGCTAGATGATAGAAAAGGCATGACAAAAGGTTTGACATGATAGGCACATAAGGAAAAAAACATTTGAGGTGGGAAATATGGTCCTTCTATATGATTCAAATTTTGTGTGTCACCTAGGGAAATTGAAAGTACATTGGTTGGGACATTTTTTAGTAACAAAGATATTGGAATCAGGCACTTGTCAGTTTTAGGCTAGATGGAACCTTGTTTTCCGATTACTTCAATGGGAGTGGGATGAATCCCTACTATAAATAAGGCTTCTTGGTTTTTTTAATAAGGTGGTATTACCACTTATATTATATTTACCTTATAGATGTTTCCTTTATTGTTGTTATAATTTATCAATTTATTTCAGTGTTTTGTTTTCATAAGAACGCTTGCATGTAATATTTGATTACTATGTATTGAATTCATGCAAAGAGAACTATGCATACTTATAGCATGGGGTGGATCAAGTATATAAGAAGAATTTTTGGATTCTATTTTGGTACAATTTGGATCAGCTAAGGGTGTTTCCTGAGAGCTTAACACAAGAAAAATTTGTTACAAGTGCTACAAATGAAGTTACTCGAAGATAATTGTTCGATTGAAGACTACTTGAGAATAATGATCACGTAGTGTAATGCAAGGTATGAAGCACAATAAGAAGACAATTATAATATGGCATAGTGCTTATGTACTTTTTCATAGGGAGGTACACAGAGGAGGTTTGTGACTTGGTAAGTAGTAAAACATGCCAAAAGGTTACATTTCGCTATTTGAAAAAGGGAGTCATGAAAGAAAGCTAAAGTAGAAAGGGTATTTTATTAATAAAGTGACTTAAAAGAATGGGTTGAGTAAAAAATTAAGTTAGTGGAAAAGTACAAAAAGTGGTAAGTTGTAGTCATTTGCTACCTTGCATTCTAAGAGAACTTAGAACCAAAGAGCTATTGAGAGAATTTGGGAAAATAGTGAAAGGAGTGAAGAGAAAACTAGTGCATGGTGTGAAGTTGTGTGTGGATCCTTGTAGGAAGATAAGTTGGAACCATCGGTTAGGAAGCTGTAAGGAGAGTTTGCATGTGGTTTCAACAAATAAGGTTCACAACACTCGTTTAGTAAAGGAAGTGTTGTGGACAGATTACCTAGGGCACAAATTCTACTGAGAATGACACTTAAAGGAAGGAAACTGCTTCAAGATCAAAGAAAGAAATCATTCATGGAAGCAATGTGCATGCATTGAGGAAAAAAAGCTGAAAAAACCAAACTCTATTCCATTCCCCATGTGTTTCTCAAGATGAAAGGGTGTACAAATAGTAGTGGGGTGTGTAACTCCCCCACAAATGTAGCCGTTGAGAAGTGGGAGTTACATTCCTAGAATAGCTGGTCAAATGTAACTCCAATGACACTCTATGACATGTGTAAGAGCCATAATGACACCCTAGGACACCTAAGCATGGTGAATCACCTATGTGGAGGTATTCCATGTATTTAAAATAAATACATGGAAAATAACCTACACCAACACCCCCCCTGAAGCATAGCTTAGGTGGAGACATAGATGAAAACAAGGAGAGAAGTGGGTCCCTGGCAAGAAGCCTAATGAGGTACCCACATACAAGAAGCTCTGAAAAGTGGAGTAAAAGGAGAAAACCTAGTGGGAAAAACTCCCCCAAAAGAGAGACAAGTCCACTCTCTAATCTAAGAAAGATGCCAAGGATGGGTCCCGGCCACAGACGAGCCTAAAAGGTACCCATGTACAAAGAGGCAATCTCTGAAAAGAAGAAGAAGAGAGAAGAAGAGGGAGACGAGAGGAATGCAGAAGATGCCATGGATGGATCTGAACTCTGTAGCTCTAGGAGGTCTCCCAAAAGAATGTCGATGACGAGATCCTCTGCCTCTAGACTGAAGAAGAGCCACCCGCAATGAACTGTGTGCCTTCCTTAGGAAGGACAGAAATGACATGCTGGAAGTCGCCCACTCCACAAAGGAAACTGAAGGTAGTAACATGAAGAAACTCGAGTCTGGTGCACAGAAGTGTGACATAGGTCTAGCGAGTGAGTGCCAAGGAACCAAAGGTAATGCCACGTGCGTAGAACTGTTAGAGTGTGAAGAGTGAACACCTGTAGAAAGGATGTCCAAGTGATGTGAAGGGAACAAAACATCCTCCACAACAGAAAAGGGATCCACAGTTGAGGGTGGATCAATGAAGGTCTCGAGAAAGTGGAAGTGGTAAGATCCCAGAAGGGGCACTCCCAACAATGGAGATGATGAACTCCTCTGAAACACCTGTAGATGGATGAGGGACCTGTAGTGCATCACAAGTGGACTCTGCGAAAAGATGACTAAGGTTAGGTAGATACTCATCCCAATGAGGGGGCTCAACAAATAAAAGAGCGATGTCAGATAGGTATGAGTCATCCAATGAAGGTAGAGGAGTGAAGGGGCCTCACACACTGGAAGTGGAAAGGAGGTGGTGTGATGACTGTATGAGGATGAGAAGGAGACTACTCGATATCTGATGAGATGTGGGATGTGTCAACACTCTCTGGAATAGTGAGAGAAAGAGGAGAAGAGTCCTGTAGTACTCTCGACATCAAAACTGGATGCACAATCCTCATCATCAGAAGTAGAACCAAGTGAGTCTATGTTAGTGGAACTGTCATCACATGAAGAAGAGGAGACAATTGAATCAAGCAGCAGCAACAACAATGGTGCAGTATGTGAAGGGTCTCCATAGAAGGACTGAAGAATGCTCCAGACACACGGTGGGGTGGATCTGAGTCTGCCACGTGAAACTAGAGAGAACGAGAGACATGCATCATCATGTGACCAAAGACATGGTCACAAGTGTCAAGGAAGTCCTCTAGATGATGATGATCAGTGGGTGCAGGAACTGGCCCAAGCAAGAAGGGTAAAAGACCCTCGTGGGTGAAGTAACGTTCCATGGAAGCACACCAAGATGAATAGTTCCCTCTCCGGTGAGAAGTGGTAGAGGCTGTAAGGTGATCCTACGATGCTCAAGTCTGGAAAGAGCACTCTCCATGATGAAAAATCAAAAGTGCAAGATGCACAAAAGCAAGACATCGGACTCGGCCGATAATGCGTCTATGTGTGAAAGCCCAAGAGTACAATCAACCCCCAGAATGTGGCACTTTATAAAGTAGTACATTTACAAAACTGATAATTCCATCATGTAATGTGTGAGAAATCATGCAACTTTGACTAAAGAAGTGCTAAAAAATGAGCAGCGAGTCAAAAGTTATGGCATTAAAACGATTCCCGCAACTAATGGAAAATGCCACTAAACACTACAAACACATTAAAAAAAGTACACGAAATGGGTGCAAAGGGTATCGTGTGGGTACTCATTGGAAATGACATCAAATTTTAGGCATAGTTTGTTTTGATTGCGAGGGGGGATTAGCCTCCTGCCAACCCCAGACCTCGCCCTCCGTCTTCGACACTCGTAGGAGGGTTGATAAAACAAGCAAAAAACAACCTAAAAAATTACATGCCAAAAAATGTTACAATGCCTCAAAACATTCAAAAAATGTTTTTTTTAAACCTACAAAAACATTAAAAAAATAGGTGGAGGTGGGCCCACATTGAAGTGGAGGTGTCAAACCATGCAACGTGCTACTGTGTTTTGGAGAAGCTTTGAATGTGCTAAGTTTAACATCTAGCATGTAACAATAAAACTCGAATCGCGATCCCTTGGTTTGAAGCCATGTCCATGAGTGAGTAGAGACTATGGGAAATGTGCAAGTGTAGGTCCGAAGATGTAGGGTCAAACGTTCGAATGTGTAGGTTGGAGCCAAAACATTTTCCAATGCAGCTTGAAAAAAACGCTATTGAGGAGGAGCTGGAGGTGTTGGTGAACAACCTGCAGTGTGCATGGCTACAAAGAGAAATGTAATGCAACCATCTAGGTCCAAAGTAATGACCGTGGGAGACTGTAATGGTCGGAAAAATGCACAGTGAGGAAGTGACAGCTGTGTGGAAGTGACAGTGAGGAAGTGATAACTGTGTGGAGCCAAGGAAGTTGCTGAGTGAACCGAGGTAACGTTGGAGGCCTCGGCAGCAGTGCAGTGAAACCACAGAAACCAAAAGATGGGAGTCCAAAACCAAAAGTGAAGCAAACACAAACCAGCTATGTAATTCACGAACCAAGGTGCCCAACCAGAATCCAAGCAACCCACGATAAACAAGGGGCAAACAAACACTTATCCACATGGTGCACATCCAACACAGGGTTAAAATTCAAGCACGACATCAAGGGGTGAAGCCAATGCAGCAGAGAACAACACAAGGCTGAATCACCAAAAAACGTAGCACAAAAACCTCAGGAGGTGACCAAACACGAGCATGACAAGCTGGAATAGAACCAGGAATAATGCAAAGCATGAGAACTCAGTGCAAAGCATCCACAAAGGTGAAAATCTGAGCCAAGCAGGGATAGCCAGCCGGAAAACAAGCCCAATGCCAACGTAGATGCTAAGAAGTCAGCCAACAGATTCAACAAGGTTTCAGGCTCGTGAAATACAGAGAAGCCTGGAATAACAACTTCTGTAAATCCAAAAACGTGAAAACAAAACACCAACAAATGCAGCATGAGCAAGAAGCCGATGCATGGGCATAGAGAGCTGTAAAGTGAAACTGGAACCGAATTGGGCCCTTAAACCAATAACCACTAAACTTGAAACCATGAACAAGCCACCAGAATCTCGAACAACAACCCTTGAAAAATGCAAGTAGAGCACATGCAAATGATAGCTTGCACAAGAAACTACGAGATGGAGAGTAGTAAGCAACTATTGCGAGCAACACGATTCCGATCCCGAGCTCTGATACCATGTTGGAGGAATGACAAAGATCTGGAGGGAATCCATGAGCACCAAAACGTTGCACTCAACCGCAAAATGATGTAGCTTCAAGATCAAAGCAAGAAATCATTCATGGAAGCAATGTGCATGCATTGAGGAAAAAAGGCTGAAAAAACCAAACTCTATTCCATTCCCCATGTGTTGCTCAAGATGAAAGGGTGTACAAATAGTAGTGGGGTGTGTAACTCCCCCACAAATGTAGATTCGAGAAGTGGGAGTTACATTCCTAGAATAGCCAATCAAATGTAACTCCAATGATGCTCTATGACGTGTGTAAGAGCCATAATGACACCCTAGGACACCTAAGCATGGTGAATCACCTATGTGGAGGTATTCCATGTATTTAAAATAAATACATGGTTGAGAGTTTGAAGAAAGATCTCTAGGGAGAGTATAAGAGAACTAAAGAAATTGTAAAATAAAAGGAGTCTAATAAGGTCTTTGTTGAGGCCAAGATCACTAAGCTTGAAGATTTCTTCACAAATCTTAAATAAGCAAGTGATAAGGAAGATGTGGCCTTCAACAAATTTCAAAAGTGTGATCATATTATTGATGCTCGGTTGGTTGATGAAGAAGCAGTACTTAAAACCATCTAGGATAAGACACCAATGAACAAGATTTAGCACACTTTAGCTATGGCCAAGGTGACTAAACAAAAATAAGTGATTAAGGATAAGAAATAAAATATTAAAGCGTGCATAGGTCAATTTCCAAATATGGTATTGAACCACATGGACAAAATAGACAGAGTATGCACATAATTAATTGTGGTAATTAAAGAACTCGAGAGCAAGGTTGAAGAGTTGGCACCTAACTAATTTTCGGGATTGTTGAGGTGATTCCGAGAAGACTTTGGTAGATATTTATGAATGGAAGAAGGTGGTGAATGAGATAGATGCTGATATTATAAAACTCTTCCCACTAAATTCATCTTGAGTAGATTTTTGTTAAGGAATAATGACTCTTTTTGGGCATTTCATTCTTATTTCTTTTCCTATTATGTATATATCCCTTTTTAGCACAAGTTGATCGAAGCATTGTCGAGGATGGAAATCCAATTAGTGTGGGGTAATGTTGCATGGAAGAATTTCACTAAGTATATACCACACGTAGAGGTAAAAGGTGTGCGGGAGGCGGAGTGTGAAGGTTCACATGTAAGACCGAATAGACAATGCACGAAGGCTTGCACCCATGGAGGAAACATTCATGACTTAGTCAACTTTTGAGCCACGGGATAAAAATAGATAATGTCAAGATTGAGTGGCGATCAAGCAATGTTCCAGGATTTGAAGAAAATCATGAATGCTTATAGATGAAGGAACGTCTAATTTGGGATAAATTTCATGCAAGGAGAAGATCATATTTCATGCAAAGTTTGAGCTAATAATAGGATTAGAATAGAGGTTATCTACAATTTTAATCTATTATTAGGTGAGCATGCATGCATTCTAAGTTGTTTTGGTATGTACACATGGCTATTAGAAGCATGTAATCTATTCTAAGATACATTGGCGGTGAAGGGTAAGTCCCAACCCCTATATATATTATTTGATTTGTATAGTTTTATACACCACATATTAGGCACCGTGCGTATTATAGAGTTATGTTGCCTTTATTTGCTAGCACACATGACTCCATGACATTATTATTATGTATTCAACTTATGATATGCAATATTTTTGATTATTAATGGACTACTATGGATGGATTATGGTAATTGATGTATCTAATCATGGTATTTTTATGGTGAATCTAATTCTAGTAATATTTTGATTTGTATGCTTATTTATTATCTGTATTTCTACTTGACGTCATGGATTAGACATTTATAATAGAATGTATGCTTTGATAATGGTTAATATGAACATGCATGCTAACATCTTGACAAGATTTCATAAAGGAGGGACCTAGTAGATTCACACACTTTTGGTGAGTGTTCCGACCTATCTTAATGAAGTGCCAGTGCACCAAGGAAATTAAGGGAATAATTACTACAATAAGTTATTTCAAATCAAAATACATATTAAGAAAACTAAGGTAAATGCTTTGGTTGATATTGGTTTTTAATATAATTTTATTTTTGATACGACTTTAAAGAAGGTTAGTATCGACACTTATGAGCATCCACATCCTTATCCTTTGAGATGGGTGAATAATGGCGTAGAAATTCAAGTAACACAAATATGTAAGTTCAAATTTGGGATCGATTATCAATATATAGATGTATTAGAAGCTAATGTAATTCCACTTGATGCATTTGGTTTTGTTTTAAGAAGTCCTTACTTATGTTGGGGTAATAATGTCAAGTGGGGATACCGTTTAGGTGGACCACCACTTCATGAACCCTTTGTTTAAATGTTTATTTAATAAACTTTATTATGTCGATCCTCCATAATTAGAGTGAAATGGTATGACCAATTCACCCATCATATATATAGGGTGATTCATCATGGGATTGATACATTTGATTGATATCATATTATCATCATGTTGTTATGATGATTGTATTGTAATTGCAATAAATTGTTCTCCTATTCTTCTATGAGGCGAGGAGAGAAGTGGAAGTGCTGGGTAAAAGTATTTGATAAATTATTAATGCAGGAAGTGCTTTATTTCAATGGGGTTCTTTTACTTCAGGTTTCCCCACTATAAATCTAGTGTCTTTTGTCTCATTTAATTTACTTTTAATTACTTTCAGTTCTTATTATTATATTTTATAATACGCAATATAAACATACCGATCTATGTTTAATTTAATTACACATCATAATATTTAATAGTTGAAATGTATTGTGGATCTATAATTTGTTAATTATAAATTTATGTTATTTTCCTAACATGGTATCAAAACTAGTGATTATGCATGTGTAGGATCGATCTAGATGTTTTTATTTGTAGGAATAAAGAACTTAAATTTTTCAGATCTGTGAAACCCTAGTTGTTCCGCCAATGACTTCAAGTTAATCAGGTGAAAATTTCTAATTTCCACTCAAATAATTTTGAAATACTGGTGGATTGGCTATTTAGATCTTGTTTGTGCATTTGTGTGCATAGATCTATGTTTATTCTTCATCTGCATGACCTAGTTTTGTTGTTCTTGGTTCTTTGCGGTCATCTATATTTTTTAATTTTTGCACTCTTTATATCCGTTATAACAATTATTTGAATAGTTTGTCCTTTTGTTTAGTGGCTTGCTTTTAAATTTTCAGGGAAAATTTCATTTTTGTTTGAATTCTACTTATTCTAGAAGTTTTAAATCCATAGTTTAATTTTCATTTAAATTTTGTTGGAATTGTAACACCTATCCTCATTAACTAGTTTGGACTTTGTGCCATGTGTTTTCTCTTATTTGGTTGCAAAGGGAGGACTGGACCTAAAAAGTTTTTCATTTTAGCAAATTCTAGGGAACTCACATCCGTTGGTGGATCTGATTTTAATATTTTTGAAAATCTTATGCGTGTCTTTATTGATTTCTTTAATATTTGATGTGTGTCATCTCCTGATTTGATAAATTTTTCTTTTGTTTTGCTTAATTTTTTTAAGTAACTCATTCGAGCTCGATTATCTCATTTATAATCTTGATTTTATACTTCATTGTCACTTGAGTTTTGAATATTTATCCGAGCTAATCCTTTATCACTCGTCCTACCCTCACTCCAAATCCATAAGTTTATTAACTATGGGTTATTCTAGGTGTTTCAAGTCTTTCAGTGGAAATCTTATTGGGAGAACATTGGAATAGTGACGTGTGTTTCTCTTAGCCATTGGATTCGTTCCAAGTAGCAATTACCAATTCCTTTTCTCATTTTTAGTCAATTATTTTGTTTTCTAAGTTGTTTTTAATTAAAAGGGTTATAGTTTTACTAGCTCAGAGCTCATTTGACTTGTTCGTGTGTATTTTTTTCAGCTAAGTCTATAACATGAGTTCGATACCTCATTTTTTTACTCTATTTGGTTCTCCGTAGGGAATTTTTTTCATTTTTGTAATTCAATCTTTGTGAACTCTTATTAAGATTTGTGTGTGTTATTGTTAAAATAATAAAAATGGCCGGTAATGCTAGTTTTTCAATGGATAAATCACAATTATTAAATGGAACTAATTATAGTATTTGGAGAGTAAGGTTAAAATCTTGTTTCATGGCTAGAAAACTATGGGATCTTGTAACTGGTGTGGAAAAATGACCCACTGGAAGAATTAAAAATCTTGAAAACCTTAGCTCCTTCTCTCAAAGATCGCAGGAAGCTCTATCCATCCTATTGCAAAGCATAAAAGATGAATTTTTAATGCATATAGGTCATATGGATTCTCTTGTTGATGCATGGAAATAATTAGAGACTATGCATGAAGGCAATCATCTTTCTAAGATAATTAAACTAATTTTAGAATTTTTACAACTCCCATGAAGGGGAAGAAAAAATAGTTAATTATCTAGATAAAATTAAAAATATTAAAGCTCAATTGGATGGATGTAATTGTGAATTGTTTCAAGATAAACTTCTTTATTTTATCATTCAGATAAATATTCATGAAAATTTTAGAAACTATATCTCCATTCTTAACTCTAAATATCAGAATGAGAATGATCTCCTTGATCTAGATACTTTGTCTTCTCTCTTAATTAAAGAAGAACTTGTTAAGGATAATTTTGACTCAAAAGATACTTCCTCTCGGAAATTATTCTCTCAAAATCATAAACCCTCTCAAAATAATAATAATAATAATAATCCTAATCAGAATTCTAATATTTGATCAAGATTTAAATTCAATCCTAAGTCCAATTTCGTTAAAAACTACAATAATTTTAAAGTGAAATTCAATGGCACATGTAACAAATGTGGAAAATTTTGTCATAAAGAGTCTTATTGTAGAGTAAAAACTAACAAATTTACTAAAAATACTAAAAATAGTAAATTTAACAATCAGAAGAAAGAGTAGAAGCAAAATCATGTAAATAATGTTGAGCATTCTATTGCCCTATATATTGCTCTCTCAGCTTCAAATGATAATAAATGGATTCTAGATAATGGTGCACCTAGGCAAAAGACCTATATTTCTAGTATCCTCTTATATATTGTAAAATGTGAGGAAAACATATATCTAGGAGATAATTCCATCGTTATATTTGTAAGTTATGGAAATGTTAAACTCAAAAATGGAATAATTAGGAATGTCTTGTATGTTCCTTAGTTGAAAAAGAATATTTTATCTTGCTCTCAGTTAACTAAATAAAACTATAAAGTTGTATTTCTACAAGATAAATGGTATGTAAAAGATAAAATCTGAATGTCATTACTTACGGTATAAAGAAGAATGGATTGTATATTTTTGATGGATTTGTTTATGAATTCTATTTTTCTTATTCATCTAGAAATGATATTCAACTTTGGCATGAAATATTAGGTCATGTAAATTTAGAATTTTTATGAAACATCTCGCCTAAATCTTATAATTGGTCTCCCTAAGATGAAATATGATCTTGAAACATGTGAAATTTACTTGCATGGTTAGCAACATGTTGAAGCTGTTGATCAAAGAATACTTGTCAAAGATCACACAAGGAGTCCGCGCAGGATAGAAGGCACGGAAGGATAAGAAGGACCAGCACACGGAAGGCAAGTTTAGATTTCATGACTTAGCTGATTTTAAGCATAAAGACCTATTTTTAGAAGATGGCGTGTACAACACATCAATGATGCAGAGACATGCGTGCCATGCATTGTCTATCTTTAGAGAAGCGATTCAAAGAGTTTATGCATTAAGGAAAGCTAAGAATAGAATTGGCACTTTAGTAAACTGCAAGAGGACTATAGATAGTGCACTTGCATGTGGCTATGTTTGTAAATGGAATGTGGCTATCAATAGCATGTGGCCTTTTTTTGGAATAGATAATCGGTGAAGGAAAATCCCACAATATATATATGATGTTAGGTGCATAGGAGATATATATATATATAGAGTTGGATGTATGGAAGGAGATGTATGTATGTGTGTAAAAAGGATATATATGAGATGATTGAACTATTGTATCATTTCCATACACACATTGGTATACATTGACAATACTGTAAGGAGCTTGTGTATTTATTAATAGAGGAAGATATTGGCTAAATCTAAGTGTCATTTTGTGTATAGTTGAATAGTGCATCTTATTAATTCAATCATGATTCTTGTTTAATCTTGTTCTTTCATAGATATAAGTGTAAACATGAAGGCAATCATTTTCTAAAAAAATTAAAATAATTTTAGAATTTTTACAACTCCCATGAAGGGGGATGATAATATAGTTAATTATCTAGATAAAATTAAAAATATTAAAGCTCAATTGGATGGTTGTAATTGTTAATTTTTAAGGATAAACTTCTTCAATTTATCATTCGGATAAATATTCATGAAAATTTCATAACTATATCTCCATTCTTAACTCTAAATATCGAATGAGAATGATCTGGATACTTTGTCTTCTCTCTTAATTAAAGAAGAACTTGTTAAGGATAATTTTGACTCAAAAGATACTTCCTCTCAGAAATTTTCTCTCAAAATCATAAACCTTCTCAAAATAATAATAATAATAATCCTAATCGAAGTCTAATATCCGATCAAGATTTAAATCAATCCTAAGTCCAATTCTATTAAAAGCGCCATAATTTTAAAATGAAATTCAATGGCACATGTAACAAATGTGGAAATTTTTTTCATAAAGAGTCTTATTATAGAGTAAAAAATAACAAATTTGCTAAAAATTCTAAAAATAATAAATCTAACAATCGAAGAAAGAGTAGAAAGTAACTCATGAAAATAATGTTGAACATTCTATTTCCCTATATATTGCTCTCTTAGCTTCAAATGATAATGAATGGATCCTAGATAGTGGTGCCTCTAGGCACATGACCTATATTTCTGGTATCCTCTTAGATATTGTAAAATGTGAGGAAAATATATATCTAGGAGATAATTCCATCATTATATATGTAAGTTGTGGAAATGTTAAACTAAAAAATGGAATAATTAGGAATGTCTTGTATGTTCCTTAGTTGAAAAAGAATCTTTTATCTTGCTCTTAGTTAACTAAATAAAACTATAAAGTTGTATTGCTACAAGATAAATGGTATGTAAAAGATAAACTCAATAATGTCGTTACTTCTAGTATAAAGAAGAATGGATTGTATATTTTTTATGGATTTGTTTATGAATACTATTTTTCTTATTCATCTAGAAATGATATTCAACTTTGGCATGAAATATTAGGTCATGTAAATTTCAGAATTTTTATTAAACATCTTGCCTAAATCTTATAATTGGTCTCCCTAAGATGAAATCTGATCTTGAAACATGTGAAATTTAGTTGCATGGTTAGCAACATGTTGAACTATTGATCAAAGAATAATTGTCAAAAATCACACAAGGAATCAGCGCGAGGATAGAAGGCACGGAACCAAGGGCATGGAAGGATAGGAAGAACCCGCACACGGAAGGAAAGTTTAGATTTCATGACTTATCCGATTTTAAGCATGAAGACCTATTTTTAGAAAAATCGTGTGTAGAACACATCAATGATGCAGAGGCATGCGCGCCATGCATTGTCTATCTTTAGAGAAGCAATTCAAAGAGTTTATGCACTAAGACAAGCTAAGAATAGAATTGGCACTTTAGTAAACCTGCAAGAGGACTATAGATAGTGCACTTGCATGTGGCTATGTTTGTAAATGGAATGTGGCGATCAATAGCATGTGGCCTTTTTTTGGAATAGATAAGTAGTGAAGGGAAAGTCCCCACCATATATATATGATGTTAGGTGCATAGGAGATATATATATATAGAGAGAGAGAGAGAGAGCAAGAGAGAGAGAGAGAGCTAGATGTATGGAAGGAGATGTATGTATGTGTGTAAAAAGGATATATGCATATGATTGAACTATCGTATCGATTCCATACACACATTGGTATACATTGACAATACTTGCAAGGAGCTTACGTATTTATTAATAGAGGGAAGATATTGGCTAAATCTAAGTGTCATTTTGTGTATAGTTGAGTAGTGCATATTATTAATTCAATCATGATTACTGTTTAATCTTGTTCTTTCATAGGTGCGAGTGTAAACATGAACACAATCATTTTTCTAACAAAATTAAAATAATTTTAGAATTTTTACAACTCCCATGAAGGGGGATGAGAAAATTGTTAATTATCTAGCTAAAATTAAAAATATTAAAGCTCAATTGGATGGTTGTAATTGTTAATTGTTTCAGGATAAACTTCTTTAGTTTATCATTCGATAAATATCATAACCGTATCTCCATTCTTAACACTAAATATCGAATGACAATGATTTGCTTGATCTGGATACTTTGTCTTCTCTCTTAATTAAAGAAGAATTTGTTAAGGATAATTTTCACCCAAAAGATACTTCCTCCCAGAAATTGTTCTCTCAAAATCATAAACCTTCTTAAAATAATACTAATCATAATCATAATCGAAGTCTAATATCCGATCAATATTAAAATCCAATCCTAAGTCCAATTTTGTTAAAAGCGCCATAATTTTAAAGTGAAATTCAATGGCACATGTAACAAATGTGGAAAATTTGTTCATAACAAGTCTTATTATAGAGTAAAAATAACAAATTTGCTAAAAATTCTAAAAATAGTAAATCTAACAATCAGAAGAAAGAGTAGAAGCTAACTCATGTAAATAATGTTGAACAATCTATTACCCTATATACTTCTCTCTTAGCTTCAAATGATAATAAATGGATTCTAGATAATGTTGCTTCTAGGCACATGACCTATATTTCTAGTATCCTCTTATATATTGTAAAATGTGAGGAAAATATATATCTAGGAGATAATTCCATCATTATATTTGTAAGTTATGGAAATGTTAAACTGAAAATTGGAATAATTAGGAATGTCTTGTATGTTCCTTAGTTGAAAAAGAATATTTTATCTTGCTCTCAGTTAACTAAATAAAACTATAAAGTTGTATTTCTACAAGATAAATGGTATGTAAAAGATAAACTCAGTAATGTCATTACATACGGTATAAAGAAGAATGGATTGTATATTTTTGATGGATTTTTTTATGAATACTATTTTTCTTATTCATCTAGAAATGATATTCAACTTTGGCATGAAATATTAGGTCATCTAAATTTTAGCATTTTTATGAAACATCTTGTCTAAATCTTATAACCCGGGTCGCCTAAGATGAAATCGATCTTGAAACATATGAAATTTACTTGCATGGTTAGCAACATGTTGAACTGTTTATCAAAGAATACCTATGAAATATCACACAAGGAGTCCACGTAGGATAGAAGGCCTTGAAATAAGGGCATTGAAGGATAGGAAGGACCACGCGCTTGAAGGCAAGTTTGGATTTCATGACTTAGCTGATTTTAAGCATGAAGACCTATTTTTAGAAGATGGTGTGTAGAACACATCAATGATGCGAGACATGCGCACCATGCATTGTCTATATTTAGAGAAGCAGTTCAAAGAGTTTATGCATTAAGACAAGCTAAGAATAGAATTGGCACTTTAGTTAACCGCTAAGAGGAATATAGATAGTGCACTTTCATGTGGCTATGTTTGTAAATGGAATGTGGCTATCAATAGCATGTGGCTTTTTTTTTTGGAATATATAAGCGGTGAAAGGAAATTCCCACCCTATATATATGATGTTAGGTGCATAGGAGATATGTATATATATAGAGAGAGAGAGAGAAAGAGAGAGACAGAAAGCTGGATGTATGGAAGGAGAGGTATGTATGTGTGTAAAAGGATATATGCATATGATTGAACTCTTGTATCGTTCCATACACACATTGGTATACATTGACTATAATTTAAGGAGCTTGTGTATTTATTAATAGAGGGAAGATATTGGCTAAATCTAAGTGTCATTTTGTGTGTATAGTTGAGTAGTGCATATTATTAATTCAATCATGATTATTCTTTAATCTTGTTCTTTCATAGATCGAGTGTAAACATGAAGGCAATCATTTTTCTAACAAAAGTAAAATAATTTTAGAATTTTTACAACTCCCATGACGGGGGATGATAAAATAGTTAATTATCTAGATAAAATTAAAAATATTAAAGCTCAATTGGATGGTTGTAATTGTTAATTGTTTAGGATAAACTTCTTTAGTTTATCATTAGATAAATATTCATGAAAAATTTCATAACTATATCTCCATTCTTAACTCTAAATATCGAATGAGAATGATCTCGCTTGATCTGGATACTTTGTCTTCTCTCTTAATTAAAGAAGAACTTGTTAAGGATAATTTTGACACAAATGATACTTCCTCTAGAAATTGTTCTCTCAAAATCATAAACCTTCTCAAAATAATAATAATCATAATCATAATCGGAAGTCTAATATCTTATCAATATTTAAATCCAATCCTAAGTCCAATTTCATGTTAAAAACTACCATAATTTTAAAGTAAAATTCAATGGCACATGTAACAAATGTGGAAAAAAATTCATAAATAGTCTTATTATAGAGTAAAAATAACAAATTTGCTAAAAATTCTAAAAATAGTAAATATAACAATCGAAGAAAGAGTAGAAGCTAACTCATGTAAATAATGTTGAACAATCTATTGCCCTATATACTTCTCTCTCTCACTTCAAATGATAATAAATGGATCCTAGATAGTGGTGCCTCTAGGCACATGACCTATATTTCTAGTATCCTCTTATATATTGTAAAATGTGAGGGAAATATATATCTAGGAGATAATTCCATCATTATATTTGAAGGTTGTGGAAATGTTTAACTGAAAAATGGAATAATTAGGAATGTCTTGTATGTTCCTTAGTTGAAAAAGAATATTTTTATCTTGCTCTCAGTTAACTAAAGAAAACTATAAAGTTGTATTTCTATAAGATAAATGGTATGTAAAAGATAAACTCATTAATGTCATTAATTCTGGTATACAGAAGAATGGATTGTATATTTTTGATGGATTTGTTTATGAATACTATTTTTCTTATTCATCTAGAAATGATATTCAACTTTGGCATGAAATATTAGGTCATGTAAATTTCAGAATTTTTTATGAAACGTCTCGCCTAAATCTTATAAATGGTCTCCCTAAGACGAAATATGATCTTGAAACATGTGAAATTTACTTGCATGGTTAGAAACATGTTGAACTGTTGATCAAAGAATACCTGTCAAAGATCACACAAGGAGTCCGCACAGGATAGAAGGCCTGGAACCAAGGGCATGGAATGATAGGAAGAACCCGCACACGGAAGGAAAGTTTAGATTTCATGACTTATCCGATTTTAAGCATGAAGACCTATTTTTAGAAAATCATGTGTAGAACACATCAATGATGTAGAGGCATGCGCACCATGCATTTTCTATCTTTAGAGAAGCAATTCAAAGAGTTTATGCATTAAGACAAGCTAAGAATAGAATTGGCACTTTAGTAAACTGCAAGAGGACTATAGATAGTGCACTTGCATGTGGCTATGTTTGTAAATGGAATGTGGCTATCAATAGCATGTGGCCTTTTTTTGGAATAGATAGCGGTGAAGGGAAAGTCCCCACCCTATATATATGATGTTAGGTGCATAGGAGATATATATATATAGAGAGAGAGAGAGCAAGAGAGAGAAAGAGCTAGATGTATGGAAGGAGATGTATGTATGTGTGTAAAAAGGATATATGCATATGATTGAACTACGATATCAGTTCCATACACTCATTTGTATACATTGATAATACTTGTAAGGAGCTTATGTATTTATTAATAGAGGGAAGATATTGGCTAAATCTAAGTGTCATTTTGTGTATAGTTGAGTAGTGCATATTATTAATTCAATCATGATTATTGTTTAATCTTGTTCTTTCGTAGATCCGAGTGAAAACATGAAGGCAATCATTTTTCTAACAAAATTAAAATAATTTTAGAATTTTTACAACTCCATGAAAGGGGTTGATAAAATAGTTAATTATCTAGATAAAATAAAAAATATTAAAGCTCAATTGGATGGTTGTAATTGTTAATTGTTTCAGGATAAACTTCTTTAGTTTATTAATCAGATAAATATTTATGAAAAATTTCATAACTATATCTCCATTCTTAACTCTAAATATCAGAATGAGAATGATATGCTTGATCTAGATACTTTGTCTTGTCTCTTAATTAAAGAAGAACTTGTTAAGGATAATTTTTACCCAAAAGATACTTCCTCTCAGAAATTGTTCTCTCAAAATCATAAACCTTCTCAAAATAATAATAATCATAATTATAATCGAAGTCTAATAGCTTATCAATATTTAAATCCAATCCTAAGTCCAATTTCATTAAAAACTGCCATAATTTTAAAGTGAAATTCAATGGCACATGTAACAAATGTGGAAATTTTTGTCATAAAGAGTCTTATTATAGAGTAAAAAATAACAAATTTGCTAAAAATTCTAAAAATAGTAAATCTAACAATCAAAAGAAAGAGTAGAAGCTAACTCATGTAAATAATGTTGAGCATTCTATTGCCTTGTATACTTCTCTCTCAACTTCAAATGATAATAAATGGATTCTAGATAATGGTGCTTCTAGGCACATGACCTATATTTCTAGTATCCTCTTATATATTGTAAAATGTGAGGAAAATATATATCTAGGAGATAATTCCATCATTATATTTGTAAGTTATGGAAATGTTAAACTGAAAATTGGAATAATTAGGAATGTCTTGTATGTTCCTTAGTTGAAAAAGAATATTTTATCTTGCTCTCAGTTAACTAAATAAAACTATAAGGTTTTAGTTCTACAAGATAAATGGTATGTAAAAGATAAACTCAGTAATATCATTACTTCTGGTATAAAGAAGAATGGATTGTGTATTTTTATGGATTTGTTTATGAATACTATTTTTCTTATTCATCTAGAAATGATATTCAACTTTGGCATGAAATATTAGGCCATGTCAATTTCAGAATTTTTATGAAACGTCTCGCCTTAATCTTATAATTGGTCTCCCTAAGATGAAATCTTATCTTCAAACATGTGAAATTTACTTGCATGGTTAGCAACATGTTGAACTGTTGATCAAAGAATACTTGTCAAAGATCACACAAGGAGTCTCACATTGGGATAGAATTCCGGAACCAAGGGCATGGAAGGATAGGAAGGACCCGCAGTGCGCAGAAGGCAAGTTTAGATTTCATGACTTAGCTGATTTTAAGCATGAAGAACTATTTTTAGAAGATGGCGTGTAGAACACATCAATGATGCGGAGACATGTGCGCCATGCATTGTCTATCTTTAGAGAAGTAGTTCAAAGAGTTTATGCATTAAGACAAGCTAAGAATAGAATTGGCACTTTAGTTAACTACAAGAGGACTATAGATAGTGCACTTTAATGTGGCTATGTTTGTAAATGGAATGTGGCTATCAATAGCATGTGGCCTTTTTTGGAATAGATAAGCGGTGAAGGGCAATTCCCCACCCTATATATATGATGTTAAGTGCATAGGAGATATATATATATATATATAGAAAGAGAGAAATAGAGAGAAAGAGAGTTGGATGTATGGAAGGAGATGTATGTATGTGTGTAAAAAGGATATATGCATATGATTGAACTACATATCGATTCCATACACACAAAGTGGTATACATTGACAATACGTAAGGAGCTTGTGTAATTATTAATAGTGGGAAGATATTGGCTAAATCTAAGTGTCATTTTGTGTATAGTTGAGTAGTGCATATTATTAATTCAATCATGATTATTGTTTAATCTTGTTCTTTCATAGATCCGAGTGTAAACATGAAGGAAATCATTTTTCTAACAAAATTAAAATAATTTCAAAATTTTTACGACTCACATGAAGGGGGATGATAAAATAGTTAATGATCTAGATAAAATTAAAAATATTAAATCTCAATTGGATGGTTGTAATTGTTAATTGTTTCAGGATAAACTTCTTTAGTTTATCATTCGATAAATATTCATGAAAAATTTCATAACTATATCTCGCATTATTAACTCTAAATATCGAATGAGAATGATATGCTTGATCCGGATACTTTGTCTTCTCTCTTAATTAAATAAGAACTTGTTAAGGATAATTTTGACCCAAAAGATACTTCTTCTCAGAAATTGTTCTCTCAAAATAATAAACCTTCTCAAAATAATAATAATCATAATCATAATCGAAGTCTAATATCTTATCAATATTTAAATCCAATCCTAAGTCCAATTTCGTTAAAAACTACCATAATTTTAAAGTGAAATTCAATGACACATGTAACAAATGTGGAAAATTTGTTCATAAAGAGTATTATTATAGAGTAAAAATAACAAATTTACTAAAAATTCTAAAAATAGCAAATCTAACAATCGAAGAAAGAGTAAAAGCTAACTCATGTAAATAATGTTGAACAACCTATTGCCCTATATACTTCTCTCTCGGCTTCAAATGATAATAAATGGATTCTAGATAATGGTGCTTCTAGGCACATGACCTATATTTCTAGTATCCTCTTATATATTGTAAAACGTGAGGAAAATATATATCTAGGAGATAATTCCGTCATTATATTTGTAAGTTATGAAAATTTTAAACTGAAAAATGGAATAATTAGGAATGTCTTGTATGTTCCTTAGTTAAAAATAATATTTTATCTTGCTCTCGTTAACTAAATTAAACTATAAAGTTGTAGTTTTACAAGATAAATGGTATGTAAAAGATAAACTCAAGTAATGTCATTACTTCGGTATACGTAATAATGGATTGTATATTTTGATGGATTTGTTTATGAATACTATTTTTCGTACTCATCTAGAAATGATATTCAACTTTGGCATGAAATATTAGGCCATGTAAATTTCACAATTTTTTATGAAACGTCTCGCCTAAATCTTATAATTGGTCTCCCTAAGATGAAATCGACCTTGAAACATGTGAAATTTACTTGCATGGTTAGCAACATGTTGAACTGTTGATCAAAGAATACTTGTCAAAGATCACACAAGGATCCGCACGGGATAGAAGGCCACGGAACCAAGCGCATGGAAGGATAGAAAGGACCGCGCGCGGAAGGAAAGTTTAGATTTCATGACTTACCCGATTTTAAGCATGAAGACCTATTTTTAGAAGATGGCGTGTAAAACACATCAATGATGTAGAGACATGCGCGACATGCATTGTCTACCTTTAGAGAAGCAGTTCAAAGAGCTTATGCATTAAGAAAATATAAGAATATAAGTGGCACTTTAGTTAACTACAAGAGGATTATAGATAGTGCACTTGCATGTGGCTATCAATAGCATGTGGCCTTTTGTTGGAATAGATAAGCAAAGTGAAGCGCAAGTCCCCACCCTATATATATGATGTTAGGTGCATAGGAGATATATATATATATAGAGAGAGAGAGAGAGCAAGAGAGAGAGAGAGAGCTGGATGTATGGAAGGAGATGTATGTATGTGTGTAAAAAAGGATATATGCATATGATTGAACTATTGTATCAGTTCCATACACACATTGGTATACATTGACAATACTGCAAGGAGCTTCTATATTTATTAATAGAGGGAAGATATTGGGAAAATCTAAGTGTGATTTTGTGTATAGTTCAGTAGTGCATATTATTAATTCAATCATGATTATTGTTTAATCTTGTTCTTTCATAGATCCGAGTGTAAATATGAAGGCAATCATTTTTCTAACAAAATTAAAATAATTTTAGAATTTTTACAACTCCCATGAAGGGGAATGATAAAATATTTAATCATCTAGATTTAATTAAAAATATTAAAGCTCAATTGGATGGTTATAATTGTTAATTGTTTCAGGATAAACTTCTTTAGTTTATCATTCGGATAAATATTCATGAAAAATTTCATAACTATATCTCCATTCTTAACTCTAAATATCGAATGAGAATGATTTACTTGATCTGGATACTTTGTCTTCTCTCTTAATTAAAGAAGAACTTGTTAAGGATAATTTTGACCCAAATGATACTTCCTCTCGAGAAATTGTTCTCTCAAAATCATAAACCTTCTCAAAATAATAATAATCATAATCATAATCAAGTCTAATATCTTATCAATATTTAAATCCAATCCTAAGTCCAATTCCGTAAAAGCGCCACAATTTTAAAGTGAAATTCAATGGCACACGTAACAAATGTGGAAATTTTTTTCATAAAGAGTCTTATTATAGAGTAAATTCCATCATTATATTTGTAAGTTATGAAAATGTTAAACTGAAAATTGGAATAATTAGGAATGTCTTGTATGTTCCTTAGTTGAAAAAGAATATTTTATCTTTCTCTCGCTTAACTAAATAAAACTATAAGGTTTTAGTTCTACAAGATAAATGGTATATAAAAGATAAAATCAAGTAATGTCATTACTTCTAGTATAAAGAAGAATGGATTGTATATTTTTGATGGATTTGTTTATGAATACTATTTTTCTTATTCATCTAGAAATTATATTCAACTTTGGCATGAAATATTAGGCCATGTAAATTTCACAATTTTTATGAAACGTCTTGCCTAAATCTTATAATTGGTCTCCCTAAGATGAAATCTCGATCTTGAAACATGTGAAATTTACTTGCATGGTTAGCAAAATGTTGAAGCTGTTGATCAAAGAATACTTGTCAAAGATCACACAAGGAGTCCGCACGGGATAGAAGGCTTGGAATCAAGGGCATGGAAGGATAGGAAGGACCGCAAGTGAACGCAAGTTTGGATTTCATGACTTATCCGATTTTAAGCATGAAGACCTATTTTTAGAATATGGCGTGTAGAACACATCAATGATGCACGGACATGCGTGCAATGCATTGTCTATATTTAGAGAAGCATTTCAAATAGTTTGTGCATTAAGAGAAGCTAAGAATAGAATTGGCACTTTAGTTAACTACAAGAGGACTATAGATAGTGCACTTGCATGTGGCTATGTTTGTAAATGGAATGTCACTATCAATAGCATGTGGCCTTTTTTTGGAATAGATAAGCAGTGAAGGGTATTTCCCCACCCTATATATGATGTTAGGTGTATAGGAGATATATATATATTTATAGAGAGAGAGAGAGAGCAAGAGAGAGAGAGAGTTGGATGTATGGAAGGAGATGTATGTATGTGTGTAAAAAAGGATATATGCATATGATTGAACTACTATATCAGTTCCATACACACATTGGTATACATTGAAAATACTATAAGGAGCTTGTGTATTTATTAATAGAGGGAAGATATTGGCTAAATCTAAGTGTCATTTTGTGTATAGTTGAGTAGTGCATATTATTAATTCAATCATGATTATTGTTTAATCTTGTTCTTTCATAGATCCGAGTGTAAACATGAAGGCAATCATTTTTCTAACAAAATTAAAATAATTTTAGAATTTTTTTACAACTCCCATGAAGGGGGATGATAAAATAGTTAATTATCTAGATAAAATTAAAAATATTAAATCTCAATTGGATGGATGTAATTGTTAATTGTTTCAGGATAAACTTCTTTAGTTTATCATTCAGATAAATATTCATGAAAAATTTCATAACTATATCTCCATTCTTAACTCTAAATATCAAAATGAGAATGATTTGCTTGATCTAGATACTTTGTCTTCTCTCTTAATTAAAAAAGAACTTGTTAAGGATAATTTTGACCCAAAAGATACTTCCTCTAAGAAATTGTTCTCTCAAAATCATAAACCTTCTCAATATAATAATAATCATAATCATAATTAGAAGTCTCATATCGATCAATATTTAAATCCAATCCTAAGTCCAATTCTGTTAAAAAATACCATAATTTTAAAGTTAAATTCAATGGAACATGTAACAAATGTGGAAAATTTGGTCATAAAGAGTCTTATTATAGAGTAAAAAATAACAAAATTTGCTAAAAATTCTAAAAATAGTAAATCTAACAATCAAGAAAGAGTAGAAGCTAACTCATGTAAATAATGTTGAACAATCTATTGCCCTATATACTTCTCTCTCAGCTTCAAATGATAATGAATGGATTCTAGATAATGGTGCTTCTAGGAACATGACCTATATTTCTAGTATCCTCTTAGATATTGTAAAATGTGAGGAAAATATATATCTAGGAGATAATTCCATCATTATATTTGTAAGTTATGGAAATGTTAAATTGAAAAATGGAATAATTAGGAATGTCTTGTATGTTCCTTAGTTGAGAAAGAATATTTTATCTTGCTCTCATTAACTAAATAAAACTATAAAGTTGTATTGCTACAAGATAAATGGTATGTAAAAGATAAATTCAGTAATGTTATTACTTCTGGTATAAAGAAGAATGGATTGTATATTTTTGATGGATTTTTTTATGAATACTATTTTTCTTATTCATCTAGAAATGATATTCAAATTTGGCATGAAATATTAGGCCATTTAAATTTCACAATTTTTATGAAACGTCTCGCTTAAATCTTATAATTGGTCTCCCTAAGATGAAATCTGATCTTGAAACATGTGAAATTTACTTGCATGGTTAGCAACATGTTGAAGCTGTTGATCAAATAATACTTGTCAAATATCACACAAGGAGTCCGCACACAGGATAGAAGTCCTAGAACCAAGGGCATGGAAGGATAGGAAGGACCCACGCGCGGAAGGAGAGTTTAGATTTCATGACTTAGCTGATTTTAAGCATGAAGACCTATTTTTAGAAGATGGCGTGTAGAACACATCAATGATGCAAAAACATGCGCGCCATGCATTATCTATCTTTAGAGAAGCGATTCAAAGAGTTTATGCATTAAGACAAGCTAAGAATAGAATTGGCGCTTTAGTTAACTGCAAAAGGACTATAGATAGTGCACTTTCATATGGCTATGTTTGTAAATGGAATGTGGCTATCAATAGCATGTGGCCTTTTTTTGGAATAGATAAGCGGTGAAGGGCAATTCCCACCGTATATATATGATGTTAGGTGCATAGAAGATATATATATATAGAGATATATATATATATATATATAGAGAGAGAGAGAGATAGAGAGAGAGAGCTGGATGTATGGAAGGAGATGTATGTATGTGTGTAAAAAGAATATATGCATATGATTGAACTATGTATCGATTCCATACACATATTGGTATACATTGACAATACTTTTGTAAGGAGCTTGTGTATTTATTAATAGAGGGAAGATATTGGCTAAATCTAAGTGTCATTTTGTGTATAGTTGAGTAGTGCATATTATTAATTCAATCATGATTATTGTTTAATCTTTTTCTTTCATAGATCCGAGTGTAAACATGAAGGAAATCATTTTTCTAACAAAATTAAAATAATTTTAAAATTTTTTACAACTCCCATGAAGGGGGATGATAAAATAGTTAATTATCTAGATAAAATTAAAAATATTAAAGCTCATTGGATGGTTGTAATTGTTAAATGTTTCAGGATAAACTTCTTTAGTTTATCATTGGATAAATATTCATGAAAATTTTCATAACTATATCTCTATTCTTAACTCTAAATATCATAATGAGAATGATCTCGCTTGATCGGATACTTTGTCTTCTCTCTTAATTAAAGAAGAACTTGTTAAGGATAATTTTTACCCAAAAGATACTTCCTCTCAGAAATTGTGCTCTCAAAATCATAAACCTTCTCAAAATAATAATAATCATAATCATAATCGAAGTCTAATATCCGATCAATATTTAAATCCAATCCTAAGTCCAATTCGTTAAAAACTACAATAATTTTAAAGTGAAATTCAATGGCACATGTAAAAAGTGTGGAAAATTTGTTCATCAAGAGTCTTATTGTAGAGTAAAAATAAAAAAATTCTAAAAATTCTAAAAATAGTAAATCTAACAATCGAAGAAAGAGTAGAAAATAACTCATGTAAATAATGTTGAACAATCTATTGCCCTATATACTTCTCTCTCAGCTTCAAATGATAATAAATGGATTCTAGATAATGGTGCTTCTAGGCACATGACCTATATTTCTAGTATCCTCTTAGATATTGTAAAATGTGAGGAAACTATATATCTAGGAGATAATTCCATCATTATATTTGTAAGTTGTGGAAATGTTAAACTGAAAAATGGAATAATTAGGAATGTCTTGTATGTTCCTTAGTTGAAAAAGAATATTTTATCTTGCTCTCAGTTAACTAAATAAAACTATAAAGTTGTAGTGCTACAAGATAAATGGTATGTAAACGATAAACTCAAGTAATGTCATTACTTCGGTATAAAGAAGAATGGATTGTATATTTTTGATAGATTTGTTTATGAATACTATTTTTCTTATTCATCTAGAAATGATATTCAACTTTGGAATGAAATATTAGGCCATGTAAATTTCAGAATTTTTTATGAAACGTCTCACCTAAATCTTATAATTGGTCTCCCTAAGATGAAATTTGATCTTAAAACATGTGAAATTTACTTGCATGGTTAGCAACATGTTGAACTATTGATCAAAGAATACTTGTTAAAGATCACACAAGGAGTCCATAGGATAGAAGGCCGGAACCAAGGGCATGGAAGGATAGGAAGCGACTGCGTCTGAGAAGGCAAGTTTGGATTTCATGACTTAGCCGATTTTAAGCATGAAGACATATTTTTAGAAGATGGCATGTAGAACACATCAATGATGCAGAGACATGCGCACCATGCATTGTCTATCTTTAGAGAAGCAATTCAAAGAGTTTATGCATTAAGACAAGCTAAGAATAGAATTGGCACTTTAGTTAACTACAAGAGGACTATAGATAGTGCACTTGCATGTTGCTATGTTTGTAAATGGAATGTGGCTATCAATAGCTTGCGGCCTTTTTTGGGAATAGATAAGCAATGAAGGGAAATTCCCCACCCTATATATATGATGTTAGGTGCATAGGAGATATATATATATATATAGAGAGAGAGAGAGAAAGCGAGAGAGAGAGCTGGATGTATGGAAGGAGATGTATGTATGTGTGTAAAAAGGATATATGCATATGATTGAACTACTGTATCAGTTCCATACACACATTGGTATACATTGACAATATTGTAAGGAGCTTCGTATTTATTAATAGAGGGAAGATATTGGGTAAATCTAAGTGTCATTTTGTGTATATTTGAGTAGTGCATATTATTAATTCAATCATGATTATTGTTTAATCTTGTTCTTTCATAGATCTGAGTGTAAACATGAAGGCAGTCATTGTTCCAACAAAATTAAAATAATTTTAGAATTTTTACAACTTGTATGAAGGGGGAGGATAAAATAGTTAATTATCTAGATAAAATTAAAAATATTAAATCTCATTTGGATGGATGTAATTGTGAATTGTTTCAGGATAATCTTCTTTATTTTATCATTTAGATAAATATTCATGAAAAATTTCATAAACTGTATCTCCATTCTTAACTCTAAATATCAAATGAGAATGATCTACTTGATCGGATACTTTGTCTTCTCTCATAATTAAAGAAGAACTTGTTAAGGATAATTTTGACCCAAAAGATACTTCCTCTCAAAAATTGTTCTCTCAAAATCATAAACCTTCTCAAAATAATAATAATCATAATCATAATCGGAATTCTAATATCGATCAATATTTAAATACAACCCTAAGTCCAATTCTGTTAAAAAAAGCCATAATTTTAAAGTGAAATTCAATGGCACATGTAACAAATGTGGAAAATTTGTTCATAAAGAGTATTATTATAGAGTAAAAAAAAAAAGCAAATTTGCTAAAAATTCTAAAAATAGTAAATCTAACAATAAGAAGAAAGAGTAGAAGCTAACTCATGTAAATAATGTTGAACAATCTATTGCTCTATATACTTCTCTCTCCGCTTCAAATGATAATAAATGGATTCTAGATAATGGTGCTTCTAGGCACATGACCTATATTTCTAGTATCCTCTTATATATTGTAAAATGTGAGGAATATATAAATCTAGGAGATAATTCCATCATTATATCTGTAAGTTATGGAAATGTTAAATTGAAAAATGGAATAATTAGGAATGTCTTGTATGTTCCTTAGTTGAAAAAGAATATTTTATCTTACTCTCAGTTAACTAAATAAAACTATAAAGTTGTAGTTCTACAAGATAAATGGTATGTAAAAGATAAACTAAGTAATGTCATTACTTACGGTATAAAGAAGAATGGATTGTATATTTTTGATGGATTTGTTTATGAATACTATTTTTCTTATTCATCTAGAAATGATATTCAACTTTGGCATGAAATATTAGGCCATGTAAATTTCACAAGTTTTTATGAAATGTCTCGCTTAAGTCTTGTAATTGGTCTCCCTAAGATGAAATCTGATCTTGAAACATGTGAAATTTACTTGCATGGTTAAGAACATGTTGAATTGTTGATCAAAGAATAATTGTCAAAGATCACACAAGGAGTCCGTACGAGTGATAAAAGGCCGGAACCAAGGGCATGGAAGGATAGGAAGGTCCCCCGAGCGAAGGCAAGTTTAGATTTCATGGCTTAGCCGATTTTAAGCATGAAGACCTATTTTTAGAAGAAGGCGTGTAGAACACATCAATGATGCAGAGACATGCGCGCCATGTATTTTCTATCTTTAGAGAAGCAGTTCAAAGTGTTTATGCATTAAGACAAGCTAAGAATAGAAATGGCACTTTAGTTAACTACAAGAGGACTATAGATAGTGCACTTTAATGTGGCTATGTTTGTAAATGGAATGTGGCTATCAATAGCATGTGGCCTTTTTTTGGAATAGATAAGCGGTGAAGGGAAATTCCCCACCCTATATATATGATGTTAGTTGCATAGGAAATATATATATATATATGTAGAGAGAGAGAGAGAGAGCAATAGAGAGAGAGAGCTGGATGTATGGAAGGAGATGTATGTAAGTGTGTAAAAAGGATATATGCATATGATTGAACTATCGTATCGAGTTCCATACACACATTGGTATACATTGACAATACTGTAAGGGGCTTGTGTATTTATTAATAGAAGGAAGATATTGGCTAAATCTAAGTGTCATTTTGTGTATAGTTGAGTAGTGCATATTATTAATTCAATCATGATTATTGTTTAATCTTGTTCTTTCATAGATCCGAGTGTAAACATGAAGGAAATCATTTTTCTAACAAAATTAAAATAATTTTAGAATTTTTACAACTCCCATGAAGGGGGATGATAAAATTGTTAATTATCTAGATAAAATTAAAAATATTAAATCTCAATTGGATGGTTGTAATTGTTAATATTTTCAGGATAAACTTCTTTAGTTTATCATTCAGATAAATATTCATGAAAAATTTCATAACTATATCTCCATTTTTAACTCTAAATATCGAATGAGAATGATCTCGCTTGATCTGGATACTTTGTCTTCTCTCTTAATTAAAGAAGAACTTGTTAAGGATAATTTTGACCCAAAAGATACTTCCTCTCGTAAATTGTTCTCTCAAAATCATAAACCTTCTCAAAATAATAATAATCATAATCATAATTAGAAGTCTAATATCTGATCAATATTTAAATCCAATCCTAAGTCCAATTCGTTAAAAACTACAATAATTTTAAAGTGAAATTCAATGGCACATGTAAAAAGTGTGGAAAATTTGTTCATCAAGAGTCTTATTGTAGAGTAAAAAATAAAAAAAATTCTAAAAATTCTAAAAATAGTAAATCTAACAATCGAAGAAAGAGTAGAAAATAACTCATGTAAATAATGTTGAACAATCTATTGCCCTATATACTTCTCTCTCAGCTTCAAATGATAATAAATGGATTCTAGATAATGGTGCTTCTAGGCACATGACCTATATTTCTAGTATCCTCTTATATATTGTAAAATGTGAGGAAAATATATATCTAGGAGATAATTCCATTATTATATTTGTAAGTTATGGAAATGTTAAACTGAAAAATGGAATAATTAGGGATGTCTTGTATGTTCCTTAGTTGAAAAATAATCTTTTATCTTGCTCTTAGTTAACTAAATAAAAATATAAAGTTGTATTTCTACAAGATAAATGGTATGTAAAAGATAAACTTAGTAATGTCATTACTTCTGGTATAAAGAAGAATGGATTGTATATTTTTGATGGATTTGTTTATGAATACTATTTTTCTTATTCATCTAGAAATGATATTCAACTTTGGCATGAAATATTAGGTCATGTAAATTTTAGAATTTTTATGAAATGTCTCACCTAAATCTTATAATTGGTCTCCCTAAGATGAAATCTGATCATGAAACATGTGAAATTTGCTTGCATGGTAAGCAACATGTTGAACTCTGTTGATCAAAGAATACTTGTCAAAGATCACACAAGGAGTCCCCACAGGATAGAAGGCCTGGAACCAAGGGCATGGAAGGATAGGAAGGACCCGCGTGCGGAAGGCAAGTTTAGATTTCATGACTTAGCCGATTTTAAGTATGAAGACCTATTTTTAGAAGATGGCGTGTAGAACACATCAATGATGTAGAGACATGCGCGCCATGCATTGCCTATCTTTAGAGAAGCAGTTCAAAGAGTTTATGCATTAAGACAAGCTAAGAATAGAATTGGCACTTTAGTTAACTGCAAGAGGACTATAGATAGTGCAATTACATGTGGCTATGTTTGTAAATGGAATGTGGCTATCAATAGCATGCGGCCTATTTTTGGAATAGATAAGCGGTGAAGGGAAAGTCCCCACCCTATATATATGATGTTAGGTGCATAGGAGATATATATATATATATATA
Organism: Taxus wallichiana var. yunnanensis; assembly: GCA_018340775.1. Lineage (NCBI taxonomy): Eukaryota > Viridiplantae > Streptophyta > Pinopsida > Cupressales > Taxaceae > Taxus > Taxus wallichiana. Next base: position 178,429,718 of record CM031234.1, read on the forward strand.
TAGAGAGAGAGAGAGAGCAAGAGAGAGATAGAAATTTGGATGTATGGAAGGAGATGTATGTATGTGTGTAACAGAGGATATATGCATATGATTGAACTACTGTATCAGTTCCATACACACATTGGTATAGATTGATAATACTATAAGGAGCTTCTATATTTATTAATAGATGGAAGATATTGGCTAAATCTAAGTGTCGTTTTGTGTATATTTGAGTAGTGCATATTATTAATTCAATCATTATTATTGTTTAATCTTGTTCTTTCATAGATCCGAGTGTAGCTGCGTTATGGAATGATGGATTAGTTATGAACCTATATGTTACTTCCTTCATCATGTTAATATCCTACTACGAGATACCCTAAAGAGGGACCTGGTACCTTTGCGTGCTTCGGTGAGCGATCGCCCTAGGCCGAGTGATGTGCCAATCCGACTAGGGTGTTATCCGGTAAATTCTAGGTCGCATCATTGGTTCCATTTTTGTTACCTCTTTTTCAATTATTTTCAGGATGGTTCATGATGAAGTTGTACTAGTTAACTCTAGAAAGTATTGAGGAATGGATACACGATCCGGAGGAAGAATATGTGTAGTGGTTTAGTAGTAGATCTAAGTTTAATGCACACACTTGGGTAGAATAGAACTGTATGGTAGCTTATATGAGAGTTTTTTTGCTATATTTCCAAAGAGAACTATGTGAGTGGCTTACATCGCGCTTATGCATCTCATCGGAATTGGAGCTATCATGCACTTGTCTGACATAGGAATAATTTTAGTCCCTCTATGATGTTGAACCTGATCTAGACTCGCATGGTAGATATGTGGTTTTGCGGTGTTCTAAACAGTTATATTCTAGAATATTCAATTTCAACGTACTCTTGCCCAAAGCTAGCTAAGTTTCACTTTTTGTGGTATCCAAGAGGAATATATTTGCAAGGTATTCCACTAGTGATCAAGATCTTAATGATAACTTTGAACCTAGAGAGTAAACCGATGGCTAACTAAACTTTGCCACTCACGGGGTAGGAATAGGTTTGGTTTAAGATGGCAGACCTAGTGGTAGAGAAGCAAAGAGAGGAAAGGTGGTTTAAGTATAATGAGGTGCATGAGAGGGAGATAGAGAAGTAGTGTTCCATTACAAAGAGTATGGCATGGAGGAGAGAGATGGCTCGTGAAGGATTTACAACTCACGTAGTAGACATGGAGCAAGAGCATCAGGAACTCCCCTATCTTGGAAAGCATGATAGAGATCCCCCTCGGCCTCACGTGAAAGTGCACCAACAAAGAATACCTAGACCATGGGTGCGCATCTTAATCCACCTGGTGACCTAGCCCTTGCGCTTGGTTTTTTAGTATCTAGTATGACAAGTAACCAACAAACTAACTTGGGAAGTAGGAGAGCAGGAGTAAGTCAGGGATCAAGTACATCAATGGTAGGATAGACGGCTTCAATGTCATTTGGAGGAGAATTCTTAGGCACATCATCCACACAGAATGTGAGCATGCAGAATGTTGGATTCACCTTTAGAAGTAGAACTACCTCACAGACTGTAGGGGTTTAGTACAGTACTACTATTGGAGCATAGGGGAGTACGTCTATAGGCCCTATTCCAACTACAGGTGGCAGATCAAGAGGTATAGGTGGTTCTAGTTCTGGTGGATCTGGTGGTTCTAGAGGCAGAGGGAACACATGAGGTTTTGGATCGTGTGGTGAAGGTCCGCGAAACCAAAAAAATCTACATGGAGATGTCTCTTCATCTCCTAGAGTATAGAGGTATAGAGAATTCTTCCAAACATGTGCATATGTGTGAAATATTGTGGTATGCTAAAGGGATCACGACTCTTGAGAAAAAAAAAAGTCAATTTTCCACTACATTATAGGGGTGCACACACATGCTAGTATAGGAAATTTGAGATTATGCAACATTGAGAGATGCTTTCTTGAAAGAGTTCCATATACCTAAGTTTGAGCAGAAGAGTATAAGTGTGTTCAAGGATATCAAGAAAGGAACTACCAAGAGTTTACGTGATTATGATGCTTATTTTAAGACACTTCCATCTAAGCTATCTTATGATATTCACACTAGTCAGCATGCATAGTGGTTCATTGGAGGATTGATTACACCTTTTAGAAGGGCGTTGTCACATAAGACATACACTAATCGTGTGAAGTAATCTCTGGAAGTAGATTTACATGCTTGAGGTAGTTGATAGCATTAAAGTGGCATTATTCCATTCCTAGAGGCACATATTGCAACTATGGCAAAGCAATTAGAGAAGCTATCAACAAATTCATCCCATGAAATGCACTCAAGAATTTGGTGTACAGATTGTGAAGTGGAAGGTCACACCAAGGATAGTTACCCTCACAAATTTGTATGCTCATTACTATTGGACTATGAAATTTTTCATTTGAATCATGATGCTAGTCATTTTCCTTTATTACAACATATGATAAGGAAGACCGTATCTTTCTTTTGTAAAATTTTCGTGTCCACGACCCATGATATTGAGGATTGTCGGTTGATTAGTCGATCCAAGATGCTATAGATCTTGTGGTATGACACAAAAGTATAAAAGATATTTCTAAGGGTAAGAATGAGCACCAAGATTGGGATTATAATCAAACATGCTATGACAGAATGAGGGGTGCTTTGAAGGAAGTCATGGAAGGGGACGTGGATATCATGGTGGATATGGAGAACGAGGTCAGAGGTGGAGGAAGAGGCGAGTTCCCTTGTGGAACATGTTATACGTGTGGATATCCTGACCACTATAGGTGTGAATGTCCTCATAATATTACATGTTATTTCTATAGAAAGAACCATAGCTATGAAGAGTGCCTAGACTTATATGAGCATCCGAGTTAGCAAAGATAAGCAAGAGAGCAAAGACACCAAGATGGTTAGAATCCAAAGACGTGGTAGAGGATCGGTGGATGCCTATGATAACCGAAGGACCGAGGAATTGATAGTGAAGATTACTACATGTGCTGAAGTAGCACACATGAGAGAGGAATTACATAAGAAGCCTATGATCACCAAGGAGGAGGTTTTTCATGCGAGGTACCCAGATCCTACTCATCGAAGAAAGTTTACCAGATACCATGAAAGTGCTAAGGAATATTCAGTGGTGAGATACAATACCTCAAGGAGTAAAAGAAAGAATTTGACATGGTCCAAACTGATATCGATGATCTACAAGAGGTGTGCAAGATGTTGCACCAAGAGAACATTATTCCACTATTAGGAAGTTGGTTAAAAGGGAACACTCCATGCATGTGTCTTGAGACCAGCCTAACAAATTCCGCATGCAAATCTTCCCCTAATAGCATTGACTATGAAAAATAAATTATTCTAAATTAAGTTGTGGATGGGTGGTTGTTGAGCAACATATTGATCGATACAGGTGTAGAAGTAAATGTGCTTACATTAGATGCATGGGTACAAATGGGGAGGCCTCCATTGCAGCCATCATCTAATGTGTTGTTTATGGCAAACCGGACTAAGGCCACTCCCATAGGAGTTTTGAAAGATGCATCTATAACTATACAAGGGGCCAAGTTCATTGGGGATTTTGAGGTATTAGCACTTACAGAAGGCACAATTTTCCAGCCCTACTTGGACGCCCTTGGTGTTATGCAAATAATGTTGACTTGAGATTCAATAAGGGGTATATCAACTTTGAAAACAAGGAGGAAAGGGTTGTGATACCTTTGACAGATGGAAATTCTACACCATATGTTGAACCTCTAAGTGAGGAGGATTTAAACAAAGTCTATGTACACACTATTTAGGACCTAGAGGTCAATGAGCCATCAAAATAAGGCATCCTATAGTGGGAGGATTCTCATTCTATTAGTGATACTACGAGTATTTTTGTGAAAATTGGGCTCATGGTACATATGAATTAGTAAGCCACGAGGTTAAAAGCATGGTTGTATACAAGAATGGACTTTGTTCAATTATGCGGATAGGTAGCATAGTACCTTGGTATACAAGGACATAAGATATTCTTTCCTTTTTGAGGGCCATGGAAACATAGTGGATAGATCAAGTTAAAAGGAGAGATATGTTAGTATATACACGTGTGTAGGACAGTAACACACCTTTCGGTGGGTAGTCCACAGAGATAATCTTCTAAATTGGGAAGAGATTGGAGTCGCTTTGTTTACTAGGTTTATAAGGGACAATGCACCTACACAAATATGCACTTATCATGGTGATCAACCTGTTCAGCATCACATTCAACAGTGTGAGAGACTTTGGACAACAAGATAAGAAGCATTACCACCTTCACTCTAGGTGCATAGATTGTATTCTATGCTACAAGGATGTGCATGTGATTGGTATGTATATGCGGAACTACATCAAGAAACTAGAACCGGCATGATTTGCTAACATGAATGATCCGGACTTTCAACTACTTCTCGACTAAACCTCCCGGAGAAAAGGCATTACAATTTTTCAAACACTTAACTATGAGATATAGTGCAAAAGTAGAGGAGCATATACAAGAATTATTTGATGAGGTAGTGTTCAGAGCATGTTTTGAAAAGGAAGAAGAAATGGACTCCATACTACTTGAATATGCTTTCCTTGAGAAAGAGAAAGGAAATATGGTTTACATCATGGATGATGAGGAAGTTGAGAACCTAGATATTGTACATTCACATGGGGTGCGTAAGGTCTTGGATAGTGCAGACAAGGATGCGCGTGCCTACCATGAACCCATGAAAACAAAGAAGGTGAATATAGTTTTGGAGGCTGAGCCTAAGGAGGCCATAATTGGGGATTACCGATCGAGACTCGAGGTAACAAAGATCATCGAGTTACTCAGGAATTATCAAGACTTATTCCCTCATGGATATCATGAACTTAAAGGCATGCATGAATCACTTGGGGAAATGAAGATAAAACTTAAGGCTGGTGCATAGCCAGTTAGAAAGAGACATTACAAAATGAATCCTAATATTTGTGAAAAGGTAAGAGAATAAATTAATAAAATGTTGAAATGGAATTATCAAGCCCCTTGATGAGTCGAATGGGTTAGCCCAATGGTGATCAAGATCAATAAGGATGGAAGAATTATGATATTTGTGGACTACATGGAGATGAATGCTGCACGTGTCATAGATTCATTCCCTATGTCATTCACTGAGGAAATATTATAAGGAGTTGCAAGGCGCAAAATATATTCCTTCATGGATGGATTTTCTAGGTATCATCAGGTTAGGATTGCTCAAGAGGATCAATAAAATACAATATTTACTACTGAATGGGGAATTTTTCTTATATCATGATGCCATTTGATTGAAAAACACACCTATTGTATTCTCACACATAGTTGTTCAGAATTTAAGGATTTTATTCATAACTTATTATAGGTATACCTAGATGATTTGATAGTATATTGGCTTTTGAAATATCATTGTGACAATCTACACTTAATGTTTGAATGATTCAGAAAATTGAGTATCTCCTTGAACATCAAGAAGTTCATATTTTCTACACCATTTGGGATATTATTAGGTCATATAATATGAAAGGAAGGTTTGTTAGTTGATCCAGCCAAGGTTACAGTCATCTTAGGACTGGAAGTGCCTACAAGTCAAAGTGAGGTGTGTGGATTTTTAGGTCATACAGGATACTATAGAAAATTCATAAAAGGGTATGCCAAAATTGCTACACCCTTGGAAGAATTGTTGAAGGGGAAAGGTACATTTTATTGGGGAGAACCACATCAGCACGCATTTGAGATATTAAAATAGAAACTTACTACCGCGCCCATTCTACACTTTCCCTCATGGGATAAACCATTTCATGTGCATGTGGATGCTTCTGGCATGGCCATTAGCATTGTGTTATCTCAACCTAGCGAAGGTATTATAGATAATCCAATCTATTTTGCTAGTAGGAAGCTAGCTCCTACAAAACAGAATTATACAACTACAGAGCGTGAAGCATTGTCAATGATATATGCATTTTACAAGTTTTGATAATACTTGTTAGCAACACCATTTGTGTTTTATATAGATCACATGACATTGAAGTACTTGGTAAACAAACCCATCTTATAGGGGCACATATGCAGATGGGTGCTCCTATTTCAAGAGTTTGACTTCACAGTTGTGGTGAATCTAGGGAAAATCAATTCTAGACTAGATCATTTATCTAGAATCAATTCGGGAGAGGATGCACAAACAATTGAATCAACAATGCCATATACACAAAGCTTATATAGGTTACAACTCATGCCCATGGAATTAGAAGACATTGTTTTCTTTCTACGAACAAGTATGGCACTAGAAGGAATGAAAGCATTAGAAAAGAAGCATCTTGCTATATGCGCAACACTATTTATGTTAATCAGTGGTGACCTCTACAAGCTAGGTAGAGATGAAGTATTATAACGTTGTATGTTATAACATGAGCATAAATATATTATGGAATAAGCTCATGGTGGTATTACAGGAGGCCATTATGTAGGTGATGCAACTACCTGGAAGATCCTACTTGCTGGATTATGGTGGGAGACATTGTATAAGGAATGTAAATAATATTATAAGGTGTGTGATCATTGTTAGCACCTAGGAAAACTAGGGTAAAGAGATGAGATGCTTTTGAAACTAATCACTAGTGCCAAACCATTTGAAAAATGGGCCATTGATTTTGTAGGACCTATTTCACCAACCGTGCATAGGATTGGATCGCGCTATATCATTACTTGCACAGATTATCTCACATGGTGGGCGTAAGAGGCACATACTAAGGACTCGTATAACAAGGTTTCCGTGGGAGAATGTTCTTATGAGATATGGATGTCCCTTAAGCTTGACAAG